>CM056609.1:28335005-28530005 GCA_029721355.1 Tegillarca granosa | reverse complement strand
TAGTTGAAATGACCTTGGTAGTAAAAATTCTATTAAAATAATGATCGGTGATTTTATTATTTTGATTCTAACGAATACTGTGTTCACTTAGTTTCTAAACTGAAATCTATTGGAATATTGGTATTTTACGCCGCAGTCAAGATTCTTTCACTTATATCGAGGCGGTCAGTTCTGGAATGATGGAAGAAAGCGCAGACCCCAAAGTAAACCATTAAATTTTGGCATAAAGAACTATCAAACTTTCTTACACTAGGATCTTACACAAGCTGGATTTGAATCTAAGCGCCAAGAGACAATATCATCCGTAGGCGGTCTTGAGGCGACTAGGTTACCGAAGTCCCGGACGGATTACAGATTTGAGACATTGCATAAAGGCACATTATTTTAACCTTGAACAGTCGAGTTTATGTGAATATGGTGCTATAACACAAAAGTTTTCCTGGCAAACTAAATAACGCGCATATTTTGACAAAAAAGTTGAGATTCAAAGACTGATTATCCAATGGGGCCTCACCCATGATTACATCAGGGTATTTTAAGTTTAATAGGGGTCAAATGAATCAATATGCAAATGCCTTCTCCTCACTAAATAAAGCTGGATTTAAAAAAAATATAAAAAAGAAATTGATATCCACAGATGAAATAGAAATAGTTTAAAAAGTTTTCAATTTTTTCAATTAGAAAAATTTAGAAAAGATTCATAAGTTAAGAATCGGGTGCTCATTGTTATTCGGATTTTCTAAGGGCTGATCATCATAATTCCTCATGACATCATAGCTTTTGTTGTAAACTAGGAAGGTGCATAAGGAATATTTTGGAAAACCTTATCTAGTTAAAATAACATTTAAACTTTTTTATATGCACAGAGTTAAAGAAAAATAAGTCTGGTTATCCTTCTCCATAAGGCCAGTAATTTTTTTCATGTTTTTTATACATATATGTTTGAATGATTTTGTTTAAATATGGAGTTTAATTCTCCAAATATGTGACAACTAATTACTGTTTTATTTTTATGATAAAGATATTTATTCTAGATATTTAGATTTTATTTATCCTAAAACATTTATAAAATATAATTAAATGAAAAAAAGGAAATAATTCCGGATCCAGCTTTGAAATAAATCTATAAATTTGATTTTACAAAGCTTAAACTCTTAAAACATATATAAGAAGAAATTATTAAGTTTTTATTTTGAAACATTTATTTCATTTTTATGGATTGATGTGGCATTATGTCGATGTTTAACGCCTCGTTTTAGATTAAATAATTATACTGAGATGGTTAGTAAAAGGATTATAGAGGAAATCCATATACACAGAAAAATGGCTGAGTTTTAGGAAGACAGCTGACCAAGTTTCTCACATTCGAATCTGATAAGGATAACAACTTAAGCTGTGAGAGGCATTGTGGTATGTAAGCACACTCTTCAGATAAATTGGCCATCGAGGGTCCTTAAGAATTTCGCTAATGAACCACGATGCCTCTTATCACTTAGGTTTGAATCCCAATCGGGCCGCGTGAGAATTTGTTTAGTTTGCTTGCTATATAGTAATCATAGAATATTTTTCTGTTGAATCATTATTTAACCCCTCTACTTCTTCTATAAAGCTGTTTGTAAACATTATTAATTCATATTTTCTAACGAATAATTGTAGGATTTCCCTCCCTTTGATAACGACTGTATACAAGTGAACCGTGCTACTTTATTTTTATGAAAAAATGCATTCAAAAGTATCACATGACACAAGATTTAAGAATATTTTCGATTCTCAAAACAAAAAAAGTAACTTTTGATTTTGGTTTTTAATTATTTAACTTTATTTTATCCTCGTCAAGTATGTGTTTATCTTGTAATTTTTTGTTATGTTTCAATTTTTGAACATATAGCATATTGTCTATTTTACTTCCTAATAAAACAAGAAATTCTCTTTTAATTCAAATCGAGACAAACAAAATTAACAACTATAAAACGTATTATTTTCATTTTCATACCGAGGATTCGCTGCTTGAGTGGTCAAGGCGCGACAATAAATCAGGGTCCCTAATCACTGCCTTTGTTAAAATCCTAAAAGTCTATGTGCGAGAAAATTTTATCAGTTTACCAGTCATAGGGTTTGTTTATGGTAATATTTTAGTAAGAATATTACTAATAAACTACATTGCCTTTTACCACCTAGGTTTGCGTCCTAATCGGTCTGTATTTTCATAGTTTTCTTAGTTTGCTTGCTAGAATGTATAATAGAATTGTTTCTGCTGAGTACTTGATAAACCTTTCCCATTTATTTAAAACTGTGAAATATGGACGTAAAGATAGAAACATTTCATCTTGCTTGCAGATCTATCGAATGATTGTATGATTTCTCTCCCTTTGAATATTACCAGTATAGGCAACATTAGAAATAAAGTATTCTCAAACCGCAAATACTTTTTTTCTTATTTCAAATCTTTTATTGTATTTTCTTTTTGGGGTAAGGTGTTTGGTAAGCTGTGTGTTGTTTCACGTCGAATCAACAATTTTTCATCATTCCTATATTCTTGATGAGACTATTTTTTTCTTCATTTATAACAAGATTAATTCACACACAATGTAATACAAGGCTCAAATATCTTTTCTGATCTGCTTTGTACTAATGCGTACTCATGACGACGAATGTTCACCCGTGAAACCACAGAAAAACATCGCAGACAATGCAGTCCAATAATTTGGTACTAAGTCTCTACATACTGATTTCGAGAGAGGCATCTATTTTCATGATCGGAAAGAGTTGGAGAACAAGGTTACTGTTGTTAAAAATGATACCGGTTCATCGCTGATCAAAAATCGTTTACACACAGGTTAAGTTTCCTAAGGTACTAATTGGTCATTATTTTTTTGAATGTTAATAACTTTCCAAAACACTGTTAACTAAGAACAGTTAGTGTATGGTTAAGCCTTTCTATAATAGTACTGGCGAATTTGTTGTCATAAATTTAATAAATTCAGCCCATCGCTAACCGAGAATAGATAATTCATGTTTAATTCATCCTATCAAAAAATATGATATTTTTGTCAGAAATGACACATTTAAGCTACTCTACTGTTCGTATTGACAATATACTAATAAGAAATGCGTAAATGATTTATTTAATACATCGCTAGCAAAAAACAGTCATTGCCTGGCTAAGCAATTCTACAAAAATTATTTACCAAATTATTGTTGCCAAAAATAGGTTTATGACTTTTTTGTTCTTGGGCAACCAAAAGCCGTTAAATTATCGTTAAGCAATTTTTGCAATACCTGCTGACTGTTGTTGTCAAAAATGAGTCAAAGGATCTCTTGTCTGTCGCTTACCAAAATAGATAATGTATGAAAAAATCATTCTCTAATATCAATTAACCAATGTTATCAGAAATAAGTTATAGTTATCCAGTGCATTACAAGCCAAAAGCATTAATTGCACAATTAGGCCGTTCCCGTTCTACAAAACTAATCGACCGATGTTATCAATAATAATTTATAGCCAGTTTAACCAATGTTGTCATAGTTATGTTGTACAGAATAGTTAATACACAGTTAAGCCATTCTACAATAATATTTGCCAATGTTGTCAGAAAAGTGTTAATGGGTATGTTGTACAGAACGGTTGAAGCACGGTAAAGCCATTCTTCAATACAAATTTTACAATGTTGTCAGAAATTAGTCAAATGGTTTTTTGTACACAACGGTTGAAGCACGGTAAAGCCATTCTGCAATAAAAATTTAACAATGTGGTAAAAAATTCGTTAATGGGTATGTTGTGCAGAACGGTTGAAGCACAGTTAAGCCATTCTTGAATACAAATTTCACAATGTTGTCAGAAATGAGTCAAATGGTTTTTTGTACACAACGGTTAAAGCACGGTTTAGCCATTCTGCAATACAAATTTAACAAGATTAAATTGGTTTGAAAATTGTAAATGAACGGTTAAGCATTGTTACACTTCTTAATGACCATTGTCCTAAGAAATTACTTAAGGGTTTTTAATACATCGCATGTCAAGAATAGTTAATGCATTGTTAAAACATTTTGCAAAAAGTTATCAGAATTAAGTTCAAGGCTATTTTATTCATTGACTCCAAGAACAGTTATTGCGTCGTTAAGTAATTATGCATTTCTTATAGAAATGAGTTAATGAATTTTTTAATCCATAGCTAGACACTAACAGTTAAAACACGGTTAAACCATTCTATAACGCTATCAATAACTTCGAATTCATTAACTTTTAAAATCAAAATATGGTAAATCCTTTTTATAATTCTTATATACTATTGTTGACGTATGAAGTACATCACTTTTAAAAAATTATAATACAGCAACGTCATATTATTATTATTATTATATTTTTTTTAATATTTAAGAAATTAAAAAAAAATTGTAAAATGACATTACTACCAACTTTTGTTCTTGTTAAAGATAATGGCGTTTAATGATTTCGAATTTATTTAAACAAAAAGGCAACTTTTCATTATTTTACCACACCATTTGGTTTTATAAACATTTGTTATTAACATCCTTGTAAAACCCAACATATTTTGTTTGTAATAGTTTTAAAGTTGATGATGCGTTATTTGAATTTATGATAAAAGTTTTCTTTGTAAATATGTATAGACACATTCCGTTGGAGGTCAGGTATTGAAAGTTAATGATTCCACTGCCAACAGCTAATATCTTCATTTGTGAAAGCTTTAGAATGACTCTTAGTATGCATATCAGAATGGTTTGTTAGCATGAATCATCTACGGATAACTTATACTGCACACATTTTATATAAAATTTAAAACATATTTGATCAGATAATGGTGGTTGTTAAATATTTTAAAAGTCGTGCTAAAATACAACCTTATAAATGACATATTATAAAGGCTTGCGGTATGGATCTTAATTGAAAATTCTAATTTGTAGATTCGCTTCAAGTTATACATTAACAGAGTCAATAAATTGCTATGTATACCCCGAAGCAATTTTAAAAATTAACGATATATAATTACTTGTACTTCAGTACAATATCAAAAATCTCATAAATTTGTCTGGAATTGGATTTTTTTTAAATTGATTTCAAATTCTGATCGTTCTGCAACATAAACTCAAAATGTGTCCATTAAAATATTTATTTCTAGATCAACAAAATATTCTGTTCTTTGCATTAGCTTAATAAGCAACTTTTGAAATATATAAAGCTATATGAACAAATTGCTAATTGATTGTAGACAATAATAAATGAGAAAAAGATTACAATCTATATTAGACATGCGCATTTGAGTCAAAGTGAAAACAACAATTAAAAGGAATTATTTATTCGATCAAAAAACTAAGAAAACCTTTGGGTCTAAGTAATATTATCGTATCTACTTCAATTGCAAAACTCAAGTTCCGTATCACCGGTTTATAACCAGTTTTTTAACGAGTCATTTTACATTTTACATGAAAACGCGATAGAATCGGTTGTTTCGAACCGAAGTTTAAAAAAAATCTTTATAGATTAAAAAACAAAATTCATAGAATATAAATGCCTTTGTTCTTAGATACTTCTAATTAGTTTCTATATTGATTTGGATACAGGTCCGTTTTGGTACGCCAAGTTTAACAGTGATTTAAGAAGTAATTGCAGATTGCAATGCTCTTTAAAAAAACGTAGTCAATAGAACTACTGAAATTTTAAAACTTTGGTCCAGAATTTTACATTGTAAAAACACTTTCTTTCCCTAAAACGATGTTTTTTTTAAAAATGGGATAATTAATTTTTATACAGTTGATAAAGCAACAAGAAGGCATTAAGTGTTGTTTATAATACTCTCGAAGTCCTCTTACAAATGGTTGTCTCATTATACAAATAAGGGTAAGAATTAAAACATGTCAAGTGTATGCATTGCATCTTCATGGACAATTCAGTTGTTGTACAACAAATTTGAGCCTTAAATATGTTCTGTCAACACATACTTTACTTTGAACTCAGTATTATAGGACGAGAGGTTAATAACAAACTGTCTCAGTTAGTGTTTGTCTTTTCCTGCCGTGTCTTGCCTTGTCTAATTGTTGATCAGTGGACTTGTACTTGTATTATTTTAAGTTCTTGGTTATTCTGGTTGTTGTTAAATTCACATTTTAAAGGTTGCAAATTCCCTTCTTGTATTAATGCGGATAAGATATCCATAAGAATTTGTAAGTTGAGATTCTTTTTCCTCGCATGACACTCTGCTTTCAGAGATACTATCTACTGGTTTACTTTATGCAAGGATAATATGACTAGAGGATTAGTATGCTTGCCTGCAACATACTGACTAGCGTTTTCATAAAAAGTCACCTCTAGTGCGGCTTTGTCCATTATAAACCATCATATATACTAGAATATCTTACGCTTAACCGAACTTGTCCATAATCCTCTTAGAGATAACTTTACTGCGTATGGTCACAAATAACTGTAAAAATTCTGCTGCGACGTTACACCTTATTAAAAACAACCAACCTCCTTTAAATGCAATTATAGTTTTTTTTTTTTTCATTTATTGTGTGAATGCTTGTTGAATTTGGATTTTTGTTAATATATGTAGGAATACATCAATAAGAGATGTAAGTTTCGTTATATGCCCAGTTTATATTCAGCGAAAAAAAAAAATGGTACGCGCAATAAGACATCATCAAATTCCGTCACTGAAAATTTGTTTGCGACTCTTCCAACATTGGCGATAGAATTAATTAGCGTTACAAGAAACCACGTTATATGACGTCACTAAATATTTGTAAATTAAAGGGCTACGCCTAATCAGTGGCTATAGATTTAGGAATTCTTTCATATCCGAGTACAAAAATAAAAGTTTTCAAACAAAACGTCAACTTTATGAAACAGTAAAGGACAGACGTGACGCGTTTATTTCTCTTCAGATATTGTTATCATTTTTAAAATCTTTTAATGGTATAATACACAGGAGTATTTCATTCATTATTAGTTAATAATAATTAATCTTAAAATTAGATATTTATATTTATGATAACTGATGGCAAAATAAGTCGGAAACTTGTACATAACTATAACCGAAACTATGGACACAATTTTTGTCATTAAATCACATGCTCTTTCATAACCGTGATTTTTGCAATAAGAATGTTGAGATTTTTTCCTGTACTTTTTATCAGTGTTTTAATAACATTTTATTGTTTCATGTTCTTGGTTGCCTTTGTTTATGACAATTTTACATTTTTTCAGTTTAAAATTTCAAATGAAATTAAAATTAAAATAAATGACGCAGGTTTATGCCAATAATTGAAATTAAAATAATTGTTTTCGTTATTTATAACCTTTTTCGATTAGTGTTAAATTTTATTTCAACGAGTAGGAATTAGATTTTTTTAGCCATTAAGCTTTGTAAATATATAACGAAGTTGTATTTTAACGACACAATAGAAGCTTTAAATTACAGATTTCCGGAGATGACAGGAAAAACGTAAACGACAAAATATTAAAAAGACCAGTTTTAAATGTAAATATACTATGTCATTCTTTATTCTCTGCATTAGAGATTGTGTAACAATAGAGGCTGCTTAATCATTATTTGCCAGTGAATTACATAATTGATCAGCATATTACAGAAAAAAACATGCAAGAATCAAATAATTATTATATTCACAACGCAGTAAATTAAGACGTACTTAAATGAGATATTGGCAACTTTTACTTTTACATTTTCCCAGAGATACAAGGAAAAGCGTATATGTAAGAATAAAAAAATTTATTAAAAAATGTATTACCATTTGTCTCCTCTTTATTGAATTAGCATTAGAAAACAATAAAGTAGGAAGGCTGTTTATAGCACCGTATAACAAAGAACAACAAATCTTGATCAACAATAAAAAAAAATAATAATAAAAAAAATAAAATAAAATAAAATAAAATAAAATAAAATAAAATAAAATTATATATATATATATATATATATATATATATATATATATAAAATAAAAAACGTAGTTGTACTTTTAACGACACAATAGAAGTTTACAATTACAAATTTCCGGAGATGCCAGGAAAAACGTAAACGACTAAATATTAAAAAGATCAGTCTAGAATGTAAATATCCTATGGTAGTTAATGAAGTTAATTAAGACGTACTTTAATGAGGCAAAACACGCATATAAAAGAATATTAAAAACGGATCAAAGTATCGCCCGACTCTTGGGTTCGAATCCCGCTCGGGTAGATTCTAGTGTAAGAAAACTAGTCAGTTCAATTGCAAAAGGTCTATGGTCTTTTCTGGGAACTCCAGTTTCTTCTACCATACCAGAACTAACCGTTTTGAAATAAACGAAAGAATTTTGACAATTCGTAAAACACCATTACTTCACTTAAAACTTTAAACGGGATCATTTATTCGTAAAATAAAATCATCAGTTCAAAAATAAAAAAATAATTTAAATATTAATTGAAATTAAATTAAATTAAATCAAATCAAATCAAACAAAATCAAATCAAATCAAATCGAATTAAATCGAATTAAACCAAATAATGAAATGAATAAAAAATAAATAAATAACATGAAATTAAAATAAATTTTTCATAAAAAATGGATGTTAGTTCACTGCTTTCTAAAAATTAACTTATCACGCTAACAATACATCTAAAATTTGAATCAAATGAATTGACGAGATAAGTTTTATTTTTTCTAGTTTTTTTTAAGTGGTTAGCGTATACGCTTATTGCTTATAGGCATCGTTCCTAACAGTAAGTGATAGGTCAAAGCGACTACTAGCGGTAACCTTAGACCATTGACCAAAGAATCTAGATGCTGTTTGGAGAGATCTACTATGCCATGCCTACTCATAGCAACACTTCTCATGTCAGTGATATACGACATGGTGGACGTTGTCATTTTCATATAGTCGATGTTACGGTTTATTAAACAATCATCTGTTGGGAAAGATTCGTCTATCTTTACGGCTGCATGAGAGTGGTTTTAAGAAAGCACGAAGCATGAAGAAGGTAAATCAAACACTGACTTTGTCAGTAATAGATCCAGCTGTTCCATGCACGGGCTTGGTGTCAAGGTTTTGTGTTTTTGTTTTAAATATCATTTATTTGTGTTTTTATTACATTATTACATGCGAGGTTGATACAAGTTCATACATATCGATAACTTTGCCTGCAATCCATTTTAACATTTAAAAAAAATCCGAAAAATAACATTAAAAACACAAGGGATGAAAGTCACCATTTTAAAAATCTACCCCTTTTCTGGAAAAATATCCTAAAAAGTCTGCCTATCCATATTTTCACATAATTTTTGTCTGCTTTAACTTTTAAAAGCCTGTTTTTTACATTCCTATCTCAGTTTTCTTCAAAACAATCAATAACTATCTGTATTTTAACCAAACTTAAAATCGGACAAAATTTAAAATCCTGAGAAATGTAACGTTCTTCTTCTTGTCTTTGTAAATCCAACTTGAGATTACCATTACTGCATTATAAAAACTCAGAACGGGAGAACCCTGACAAGGGACGCAACTTGCGAACGTAGAGGAGCTCTCAAAGATTTTGTATTTATGCAATGGTAATTCCAAGTGGAATTTACAAATACAACAAGAAGAAATTAACTTAAAAACGAAAACACAAAATCTTGACACCAAGCCCATGTTGTTTCATGTGGGGAAATCAAGTCAGTGTTGTTTCATTGGAACCTGGATTTATTATATTGGAAGAATAAGGAGTGTTGTTGCTATTCAGCATATATAATACATGGAAACACATGACAAACATGAAATAATCATTCTTTTATACCACATTCATGCCATGATACAAGTGTAGGGACCAGGGATTCATAGGTGGTCAGGTAGCTCAGTAGCTAGGTATGGGAAAAGACCCTGGTGAATTCTGTTTTTAGCGCTGCATTGTTACCTTACCTGTTTCGATCCTGGGAAGTGGCTGATCAACAACTTGGTCCTAAGATAGAAACTGGTAGTTTTGATTCAAAGTGATGTAATTAAAAAGGAAGGAAGGAATGTAGTAGACAAGGCTTGATAGGTGGAAGAGTAGCTCCGTTGGTAGAGTGTCCTATGGCATTGGAAAACGCCTTTGTTCGAGTCCCGATTTAGTCACTAAAAATAAATATTATGACGGCAGTTGGAAACCAAAACCTGGTACCAGTATTGGTACCGAAACTTATTCTAAAAAGTACCGATAAATACCGTTTCATAAAATACCAATACTCTTATCAATACCTACTGTATAAACCTAGGCCTAACTTAAAAAATCTCGTTTACCGTTTTCCGACCCATGCTATTTACATGTGGGTAGGTAGGTAGGAAAAAAAATTACTTTTTGAAAACTTAATCTTTTACACTTTTAAAACGTTTAATTGGTTTCATATGTCTCTTTTAAAACACATTTACAATTTTATTGCTAACTAAAGTCTTCTTTGTTCCTCCTTGTGTTTTCTCCCAATATTAATTTAAAACTGACGTATAAAGAATACAAATCTGTGATTCAATTATCTATGATAGTTCTAGCCTCTATTGCTAATGTCATCATGGCAGAATTTTATCTTATTCCATGTTTTGTTAACAATGCCATTCAAATACTGTATTGTCTCATTGATACTGGCATTGTATCATATAGTTTCACCCTTAAAGGTATCCAACCCTATTTAACAGTAATCAGATTTTTTGTACAACTGGAATTTTCTTTTTATTTGGTTTAAAGGCTTAACTCTTTGTGAAGAACACTGCACTTTAATTGAGGAATCACTGACTACAGGTGAAGTAGCAAAAGGTGGCACCTTTGCTGTGCTCTCAGGCGGGATGCAGGAAGTGTTTTCAAGCATACTTTGATCATACTACAAAAGGCACCAGGTATCCGTCCCGAGTGGGATTCAAACCCTGACGGTGAGTGGCGCTGTGATCTGTAAGCGTACGCTTTAGACAACTCGGCCACTGAGGCCCCTTACAGGTAATTGATGTAAATGACAAAATGATGTGTAATTATCTACTCTTTGTGTAAACTGTAATGTCAGTTTACCAATAAAAGAATTTATTATTATTATTATTATTATTATTATTATTATTATTATTATTATTCAGGTAAACCATCTCAACTGTATGACTGATCAAATCCAGACTGGGCTCCTGCTTTTAAAGTAAAACAGCTTAATGTCGAGAAAGCCAAAGAAGAGAGTAAAAAAGTCTAATGAAGACTTTGACAGGTATTTACACTATTTGTAACAACTACAATTTCTTATGTAGAATAAAGTTTGAATACAGACCATGGCTGACTTGAGATGTGAAAAAGATTGCATCTTTTAGAAGTGAACAGAAACATGTAACTTTTTTTAAAATTTATTAACTAGGTTGAACAGCAGTGTGTGTAAAGTACAAGGTTAGGTTTGTACCAAATTTCTTATGGAAAGTAGAGTAAAAAAATTTATAGGAAAAATGAATTTGAATTATTTGAATTATAGAATGAATAAATTTCATACCAAGATATCAGCATATAGCAAGTTTCTATTTAAAAGTGTCCTTTTGTTGATAATAAAACTAAGTCCGAGTGATAGGTTTTTCTATTCTGCAATGGTCTTTCCAAAGATGTACATATAATTAATTTCACTCTTATTTGTTGACAAAAACTTTGAGAGTGACTAGGCAATAAAATTAGGCCAACGACCTTTTATATACATGTACAAAATATATACCTTGTACATTCATTTTCTAATTATCTAAATCTTGATTGTTTTGTATTTAATACACACAACTACAGGAAGCATTATGGTAGAATAACAATGAAACAGAACATTATTAGTTCTGGCCTTACTCTAGGACAGTCACAGGTCTTATTGCTGAATTGCCTTTCTATGCATAGTAAACAGGTTACACTAATAAAAAAGGTCATGACATACACTTATGCTTTACATGACAAAAATGTGGAGTTAAGACACTTGGTCAATTTGCCATCATTGCAAAATCTCTCAGTAATGCTAAATAATCACAGATTTATTATGGAAAGCTTAAGGGTACAATGTATATTGGGTCAAGTGATTGTAAATACATTTTATGAAGAAAATAAAATTCCTTTTCAGAAGTTTAATTTTTACAGACTGATAACTGAGCGTAAAACATTTCTGATTATACTTTAGTTTGGGACATCTCAATGTGAGTAAAATATATTGCAACTTGTACAACAACTTTATAACAGTAACATCAAGATTAAATGATTTTATTTCATTAATAATGCCTTTGTCCTTCTGGCAATTTCTTTTAGCTTCATCGGGTTATACTTAAAAGTCTCGAGATACTTATTCCAAGTAAATGTGTATTTCAATATTTTCCCAGGAATGTTAGGTATGATTCATTTTTCAAACTCATTTTTTTAACAAATGTGTTAGTATTTAAAAATTTTATGTGTTTGTTTATTTTTTTCTTTTCAGAAAAAAACACTCTGAAGGAACAACAAGCAAATAAAGAAAAACATCATGCTGCTAAGACTGTTCAGGATTTATTTGAAAAATTAGTCGAACATGCATTGGATCTGAACAAGATACCATAAACTAGAATGCATCCTTATTTGTTTAAATGGACACCTTTGAACCAGACAAGATGCAACTCCTGAAATCGGTTACAGATTAACCATCTATTGAGAAGAATCACATTGACAAAAAATGGAGTGATAACAGAAAATGCCCATGATTATCATAGCAAGGTTATTTTGTATACTTGAAAGTAAATCCTGCTAAATGACAAATTGTACTTTTTCTTAATACGCAAGTGATATCTTTTAAGACATGTTGTAGTCTGTTTAACTTAACTTTGAGATAGATTTTTTTTATATCCAGTGACAACATGTCCTTAAATATATGTTCTTTTGTAACAGTTTAGAAATTGAGATAATAAATAAAAAAAAATTTACATAACCGGAACTTGTTTTTATTGGCAATTATTTTTTTATGTCAATGTTAATGAAAATTTTCTCCTGAAATTTCACATTATTGAAGTACCCTAATATTAAGGCCTTGATGGGCAAGTGGTGTTAGTCACATGCTTACATCATTATGGTTGCTCAGTTGGTTGAGTCCTCGCTTTGTATGTGGGACATCGGGGTTCGAACCCAGACTTGGTCTGACCAAGACAAGAAAACTGATAGTTACTATTCTTTTGCCATGCACTCATCATTTAGAAATGAAAACCACAGGGTCCTTCAGAGTAAACCTTAACATCTGATGTGCAATGCCACGACTTGCATGACACACTAAAAAGCCCTCCCTACACACTGCCTTAAGCACACTGCAAAGGTAAATATTTCTGCCACTGCACTACAGCTGGTGACGTCTTGATATAAGTGAAATATTCTTGACCGGGATGTAAGGCCCCATTAGATGAAATTAAAGCACCGATCAAAGTACATCTCACTGAGTAGGTTTTAATTCCACATTGACAGAACCTAGCATAAGAAAGTTTTCCACTTGCTTGCCGAAAGCCTTTGTCTATCATCAGGCACTCCAGTTTACTCCATCAGCGTAAGACTGACTACCTTGATATTTATGTGAAAGAATCTTTATCTTGACGGGATCTAAGACACCATTTGCCCTCCCCACTCCATCCCAGTATAGCCTGAATATAACCAAAGTGGGCATATAATATCCAAAAACCAATGAATATTGGATACTTATACAACAGACTGTATCATTTTCTCCTTTTTACAATCTAGGATGAATAATTATAGAGACAAACATGCAGCATTAAATTTCTGATATCAACTTGCTTAGATAATTAACTTTCAGTCTTATCTCTAAAACATTTTAACTGTCCTACATGGTTTGATAACAACCAGTGAAAGTCATAATTTCTATTTCAATTCTAATTGTTACAAATCCACCATGGTGTTACATTGTGTGTAGTCATCTACAGATTTATTCAATGATAACATTTTTCAAATTATTTCTTTCATGAGTGGCATGTTATATAATTTGGCTCTATTCAACAAGTTTTATGCTTTCACTGAAGAGATTGGGTTCAAACAAATACTCTATAGCATTAAATGAGAGGTTTGTTGGTTTTAATGCTGTTTTATGTTGTAGTAGCAATTTTCAGCCAGTAAGTAAGACAATGGTAAGTTTAATATTTTTTTTTAGGATAAATTAAAGAACAATTTTTCTATGTGCAAGATGTGGAATTGTGTTTTCTTGTTCGTCATACTCGTCGATTTTCACATGCTAGCTCCTAGAGTAAGTCTGCTTCAGACAAGTACCCAACTCTTATGACATTGTGTCAACAGTCAGTACTCTCTCCTTAAATTTAAGTGTTATGTTTGACCTGACCATGGATTGAACCAACATCCCAACTTACACCCCACCCCACCCTGCTTTGGAGGAAGATGCTCTGCCTCTGAACCATCAAGGCTGTATTGAGTTGGTGTTGGCCTAGTGGTCTTAGGTGCCAGCTTGCGAACCACAGTGCCTCACCTCTGAAGTGTTAGTTCCTCTGTCATTTGTTTTGTTTTCCTAACAGGGCTAGTGTGTGATTTTTTGGAAACTTTACCATTCCCAATCTGATTACATAAACTTATCTTTGCCAGGTTGTTAAATGCCAGCAAAATAGCACAGCATAGCATATGTGGCTAACTAATCAGTTTGTGTCAGTGAGCAAGTGTCAGTTTGTACGTCTCTTAATCTTTTTTTGAAAACTGTTAACATTTTGTATAAACATGTATATTAAAATATTGTAGGTAATGATATGACAATCATTTTGATGTATGATTCAAGGTCATACCTTTTAAGGTCAAGGTCATAACTGCATTAGAAGTCTTAAATTGTTAATTATTATGAAAACTATAAACTTATTGTATACACAGGTGTAATAGAATATTGTAAGTTTTATTATGCTGATTATTTTCATTTATGATTCAATGTCAGTTACATTGTGTATATTAGCTAATCATAAATGAGCTTTGACTAGATATTTCTGATTTAGTATTGATTTTTCAACCCTTCCAATAGTTTTTTTTACATATGTTTATAGTGTGTATACCTTGCCTAAAGATAAAAATATATATAAATACGATCTGCTATGAATGTTAACAATTACAGCAGTCACGAATTAATTAATCTGCAATGATAAATAATCTCAGCTCAAACGACTGAACAGATCAAAGGCAAGGTCATGGCATAGTTTTTACCTTTTTACTTTTGCGACTATTTAAACATTTTTTTTTTTGAAAAAAATTGACACGGGTAATTAAGCCGGACCAAAGGTCATGAGTGATAAGGACTAAGATGTTGGTATTCCTGTATTTAGATTATTATTTTGCATACAAGGCATTACTTCTAAACTACTGAATAAGATTTTTTATTGAGAAATATTTTGCTACACCGTTTCATTTAATATTTATTTTGCTTAATGCAACTTAAAAAATATCATAAAGTGGATTTCATTTTGTATCAAAACACTTTTACCGGCTATTTTCTATCAGGTGAGCCTATTTGATCCCTTATTTCGAAATTGAAACTGAGAAATGGAGTAATGGTGTTTTACACAATAACAGTTAACAGTCTGTTCAAAATGGGGTCTGATCTAAAACTGATTACAACATCATATATTTTATGAAAAATAACGTACATAAGTACAAATACATAAAGGTCTACCAAAATCTCATTTAAGGGCTGTGCATTTTTTGAGAAATTGAATTCCTCCAGGGACTTTCTGCTGAAAACTGAGACAATCAAAATTTTATCCTAGCTTTCCGAGCTACCAGGCTAACCGCTTTCCAGTACTTTCAGTACTTTGATTTAAATAGACGTACCGGTATATGTACACAGTTGACGCGATTCTCTGTTTCCTTTTACGTCATTTTCTCTTTGTTAATGTTATTTTTTGCAATTGCTAACAGGGATATACGTACATGATGAGTTATATAGTAATTATTATAGATTTATTATTTCCAAAAACAATAGTTAATAACTGATGCGCGAACATTTAACATGTAAATTTAGCAACTAAACATTTCGTTTTTTTTTTTTTTTTTTTTTTTTTTTTTTTTTTTTTTTTTTTAAACAGAACATTGGGTTCAATGAGAAAAACCCTCTAAGTTAAAAAAATTAAAGTATTTTATTGATTTTAAATGCAAAATTGAAAAAAACGAAAACACTTTTTTTACATTCCTGAATTTAACAGATGGTTCATTCTTGTTTTATAAAATTTTGATATAATATTTAATAAAAAAAAGCCTTATATTTAAATATCAAATTTTTCGAGGCATGTTTTAAGAAACTAAGTAATAAAACGCTAAATATATTTTATGTACTTTTTTTTAAAAAAAAAGGGGGGAAAAAGAAATATAAACTTATAAATGAAAAAGTCATGAGCGTCAGTAACAACTAACATATAACAAGCTATAATAAAAGTAAATTACACAGGCAACTAAACAAAATTAGACCAAAGAGACAAATATTTATTTTGATCAAAATGGTATCTATAATGAAACGATGTATTTTCTGGACATTGATTTTCGATTTTTAGAGTAGATACAAATACTTTTGTCAAAGAATTTAGTCAAAAGATATTAAAATAAAATGTTTATAATTTTACTTCGATTATGGCGGCATTAAGCATCAAGTTTAAAAGAAAATTTAAACAAAAATAAATTGTATAAAGCTTAAAAAAGTATGTACTAAAAAACTTGTTGGCAAGCCTTGTAAGCCTTTCACCTTTTTTATTCCATTTTACAGAAACAACTTTGTCGCGGATGGCCTAAATTGGCAATTAGAATTAATTTTGTTAAAGATTTATACAGTTGCACTTGTAATTTTTCTCACCTTTAAAGAAAAGTTTATTTTTTAAAATCAAAAATTAAAATAGAAAACACCCTTGAAATTTACATTCTTCCGAACCCTGATTTGATTTTTCTTATAAGTTTATAAATGTCTTATTGACCAGTTGAAAACAGCACCGAATCGTTACTTATTTACATTATGGCGTTTTATTATCAGCCTATCGATTCATCGTTAATGGATCTCAATAACCATAAACTTGACCGGTAAGAAATCGTTAGAAATTAAATGGGATCGAGAGTAAAGTGTTAACACCTTACGTAACGGTCTCATGAATATCCAATAAGCTTGACTATCTAAACCAAGTGTCGATTCTTGGCGCATTAAAATTTAACTGTTGAAAAAATGACAGAAAATACTTTCAAGGAACACATCCTAGATAGAGATTTTTAGTTCAGTTTTTGTACTTCGTCTTAGATAAATAACAATTTAGTTTAAAAACATGATATTATGCTGTTTTATTTCCAGTTGATTATCATAATGCAACGAGAGTGGACGTTTGTTATAAAACTTACAATTGTCCTTTCCATATATATATATATATATATATATATATATATATATATATATATATATATATATATATATATATATAAAAGCTGATATTCTAATGACAAAATTATCAACAGTAGTAAAATGACATTAGAAAAAGAAAATATTATTCATTAATAATAACAGATGAAGTAACAGAACTCGTTAAATCACAAAATTTTATAACATATTGTCAAGAGGTCCAGCCCCCCCCCCCCAAAAAAAAATGGTGAGATTATTGTTATAAAAGCTTTAATTTGTGACTTATAAAATAAGTTATTTCTTCTTATTTTTTTCTTCTTCGTCTCCTCCTTCTCCTCCTCCTCCTCCTTCTTCTTCTTCTTCTTCTTCTTCTTCTTCTTCTTCTTCTTTGTCTTCTTCTTCTTATAAATATTATTATTATTAGTAGTAGTAGTAGTAGCAGTAGTAGTCTCTTGTTGTTGTTGTTTGTTCGCTCACATTTTTATGTTGTTGTGGTTGTTTTATTATTGTTTAATTACATACACTTTGTTAAATTTATACCAGTCCATCAAAAGTAGTACAGGACAAAACTAAATATATATAATTATATTTTTATTATTGAGTTTGTTTTTGGATTATATAAAATAATTTGTAGCTCATTCTGTACAGTTGTATGGAGCTTACAATGAGATTTTAGTTTAAGTGTAGTTTTCATGTATGTATCAATCAATTCGATTCCAATAGTAAGATTGTTAGGATGTGATGTAAACGTGTGAAAGAGAGATCAGGGCAATCTTTATCTACAACAAATGATTCTGATTGGTTGGTTAACTTTGATGTCGCAATTATTGGCAGTATATTGGCAATTAAAGATAAAATTCACAAATATCAAATGAATCACATACCACGAGGTCAGTAGCATCAACTTGTTTAAATTGTCAATTTATGGTTAGATTTAAAGAAAAATGAACTGGAACGGAGGATGATGTTCGGCAACAAAGGAATCTTCTTCATATACTCTGTTATCGGTGAGTTTAAATCTCTCTCTCTCTCTCTCTCTCTCTCTCTCTCTCTCTCTCTCTCTCTCTCTCTCTGAAATATTTTTTGTCGAATTGCTCATATTTCAGTTTTTTGGTTAATTTTTTGATTATTTACAGTTGATATTAATAAATATTTTATTATGAAAAATTGCATTAAAAATGAATATATTACGATAAACTTACATTTATGAATTTATATGAAATTTGGCGCAAATTGAGATCACAGGAATTTTACAGCATTTGATTTTCCTTTCCAATTTATATTCGTTATTTTAAGATATTTATTAACATCAATTAATATCATGTTTTACATCACAGATTTGCTTTAATTTTTTGTTATATTTACTTTTTTTCTGTCTCATTTTAGGGTTGTTTCTTGCTGTTGTGTGTCCTGCAGATGGTATGTATTCAAAATATATAATATTTAATATTTTCATAATATTTTCATTTGCCGTGTGAAAATTCCATTTCTCCGAGCTTGAGGGCTTTTGCAAATACTAGTATACATTCGAGACAGGGCTAAAAGATGTTAAAAAATACAAAATAAAATTAATGAAATTAAACAAAAAAAAATTTTATGAGATTAAAACAATCAAAAACAAATTAAAGAATTAAATTTATAACTTATATATTATAAAAAATTTCATTTGTCACATTGGTTTGACTGTTTATACACACGTTAATAATCCGGTTATTGGGGGGGGGGGATGACCTTGTTATAAAAAGACATCACAGTTAAAATGGCAAATCTTTTTTGTTTTTAATCTGATTTCATCAACTTATTTTCCAAAAATCTTTGTGTCTGTCATTGTGCAAAAGTTTAATAGATTGTATGTGGACAGATGCAATTTGGTTGTTACTGCGATAATTCAGAAATTATTGTTATTCTATTTCATAAAGTTTAAAATATCACATTGGACTGAACATGTTTAAAAACAATAGAACTCAGATTCAATTTGGTTGTCACTGCGATGATTCAGAAGTAATTAGTATTTGTTTAAAAAAACTATGAAATATGTTCTGTTTCATAAAGTATAAAATATCACAATGGACTAAGCATATTTAAAAACAATGGAACTCGCCACGTAAAGCAGTACCTCTAAACGTTTGAGCGGAATGAAATGGATAACGTTAACGTAAAAATTCCCGAAAAACATCATTATTACAGGGAAAAGGTCACCTTATGCGATTTCGTTGCCAATAGAAATAATTGTCCCGTACAAGCGCTATGAGGTTCCAAGTGGTAAGCTGGGTAATTCCATTACAACTTTGTTATACGTGTATTTGTTTATTAAATTTACCATGTCTTTTCAGAATTTTTGGTCGTTTTTGTTAATTTGCTTTAAATGTTCTATAAAAACACTTATTCAAATGGTCTGCGTAAAAAATTCCTTAACCGGAATACATCTTTTATTTCTCTTATTTCACTTTAAGCATCTTCATGTGGTCAACCAAATACGCCATCAAACTCTTACATAGTCAGCTCATCAAATAACTATGTCCAGTACGAATGTGAAGATGGATATTACCTTAGTGATGGTCAGTTACTCCTTCACTGTGATAATGGTACATGGAATGGGACAACACCAATATGTTCAAGTAAGTATGAGAGAGAGAGAGAGAGAGAGAGAAAGAGAGAGAGAGAGAGAGAGAGAGAGAGAGAGAGAGAGAGAGTTCAAACCAACAAAACTTTATAGTTTTAAGGCGCAAAAACAGAAATTATGTTGCCTTTTACATCGATGCATACAAAACACAAATTGAATTTAAACCCCCATATCACCTTTGGTATTATATATAATTAGTATAAAAACTGTTTTATTGAGGTTACGCTTACATTGGATGGGAATATTGTTGAGTGTACAATATGGCATGTATGTTTATGGATATGATTTTTTCATAAATATGGCTTAATAGTTGTCAAGATTCTTTCACTGATATAGAGGCGGTCTATTTATTCATGGCGAGGAAACCGGAATGCCAAGAGAAAACACCAACATCAAGTGATTGACCAAATTTCTCAAGCTTGAATCTGCCCAAGTGGGATTCGAACTTGGTCGTTGAGAGGATCTATGATCAAAGATCATTGCATTTCACAAAGGATTAAAACAATTTTTATTGTAGGCATTCCTAGACATTCGAATAAAATCTCTGTAATTTTTAATCACAAAACCATTAAAGTTTTGCGGAAATTGGTGGATTCCAATTAGACTTTAGTCATGCACTAAAATCCGAGAAAACGAGGCCAAAAGTCATTTGGTTAATTCTTTGTAGAAAAATGTCTCTATTTATCGTGAAACAAATTCAATTTTTATCGTGTTAGCTTGTTTTAGAAACAAATTTTGTAGAAATGTTATTGAAAAAATATCAGATTTTGAAGCATTCTGTAGCCAAGCAATATCAAATTCTTAATTATATATTTAGATGATTCCAATTTATTGGCCGACCTTTTATTTATTTATTTATTTATTTATTTATTTATTTATTTATTTATTTATTTATTATCATTAGTAGTAATAGTAGTAAATATCATGGACAGCGCCTAATCCTATTTTTTAAATAAAAATTACGTCGAAGAAATGATTATGCTGCCTGTTATATGTATGATAGGAAAGCAGGACAAAGATCCGTAGTTTCAGCGAAATTTAAAACGGGAATGTCTCTGATAATCTTATGAAAAACGTTTTTATTCAAATGACAGATCGAGACCATCCGAAAAGTCCTCCAACTTTGACTTATTGTGCATGTAATTAGCTCAGTAAAGTAAATGTATAATTTCAAGCACGAATACAAAATTCTGTTTATGTGGTATCCATTAATTAATAAAATTATCGAAATCCTCACAGTCAAAATATCTAGTGAGTTTTTACATCGATTCGATTTTATCACTTTGTCGCAATCTTTGTTCTTCCCTCCACTCCTGTTTGGGCGGTTCAAGAACAACATGTTCTTGGGTTTAGCGGGAACCACTCGCGGCTGTTCTTTCAAAACTCACCGAAACACGCAAGAACCAAATGGAAGACAAAATGAGTTATTTCAGCCTTCTAGAGAATATTATTACACCAGCTGATCCCATTAACACTGTATTTCAGGATCCTTTGCTCTAAATTGCCATGAATAATATCCTTTGGAAAGTAATATCAAAGAGAGAGAGAAATTCTTTTCTATGGATAACTGTTCATATAATAATCTGCCAGGATGTTATTGCTGAAAAATTCTGAAAGACGGCAGGCTATTTTTGAAAAGCTACTACTTATTACATATTTGCATTATTTTGCATTTTTCCCAACTCTTGCATACTACTCGGAAGTAAATATGCAATATTAAAAACAGACTGATAAACGGACAGTTAGTTTCCGCATTCAAAACGGTTTTATTATTTTACGAAACATAATCTGTTACGTTCTATCCTAACAGCACTGTCCACCAACTTTGTTCTTCGTTTTTCTTGTTCACACCACCTTGGGAGGTGATGTAAAAATTACCCAATTGCATGTTCTTGTAAGCTGTTCTTGTCGTTAGGGCAAACAAGAACGTTGTTTTTGACACGCGAACAGACGAGAACATGTTCTTGCGTCCGCCGAAAGACACCGTTGTAGTGTGAGATATTGTTTCACGAACAATTTTCTTTGTGCACGTTCTTGTTGTTTTGGCGACATTCCGACACAAGAACAATGTTCTTGACCCCAAAAACATTTCGCCCAAAAAACACCCCGGTTCTGACTAATGGCGTTTGCGTGAAAACATTACGTTCAGTGTTAAGTAAATAGGGCAATCTCTATAAAACAATAAGTTGAATTTATTTTGTAACATTTCCCGTTCTATGATATGCTTTAGCATCAATTACCTCCCCCCCCCCCAAAAAAAAAAAAAAAAAAAAAAAAAAAAAAAAAAAAAAAAAACGGTCTGCTATACTGATATTTGTCTGGTATCCTGATTTCGCCCGGCTACGTTGTTGTGGCCAGAAGAACTATGTTATAGTAAAACTGATTATAAAGAATTAATACGGATTTATTTCAATCGTGACAAGATTAATAACTATTTAGACATCCTGTTTACGATGTCATTAAGCATTGTCAATATTTACAACTTTTTCGATTTGTTAGGATATCAGTGTAAGTCCGTGTATTACTTTTCTTTGTATATCAAAGATGAATTGTTCAAAGGTATTTATTAATCACCAAATCCGAGATTAACAGTTCAATGAAGAATTGTCTAATGATAATAACTTATCCATAAATCTGAGATGAACAAATTATTCCCAAACATTGCGATAGATATTGTACTCAAAAATATGTCCCTAGCGGTTTTTCGAACAACTGGATAATAGGAGGGATTATATCACGAATTGTTTGGCATAAATAAAAGTTTAAATCTACGTATTTTGTAAATATATTATTAACAAATCATTAGAACTTTGTTTAACTAATATTAAAAAAATATTATAGCTTTTAGTTGCACAAATTGCGTTTTTTCCTTTATAGATAGATTGAATTTATTCTTCCATTATTTTAAGACCTTTTAGTTTGATGGAAAATGCTGTCTTTCAGCGAAAAAAAAAAGTTCCATGGTCAATTTACTTCATATTTTAACACATATCCTTAGTTTTTTCACTGCCCTTTTTAATTTCATCGATATTTTTTGGAACGTTTCACGTACTCATTTTAAATACCTTGTCTTTTTTTACATTTTAAACACATTTTGATTGATACTTAAAATTTAATTTTTGTAAAATCACATATTCTAGTAATTTAACAATATTTATTATGAAATATACTACAAAGTAATGAATATTTTGATCGCAAGACCGGGTAGATATTAATCTTTCTTTATCAATATCGTATTTGAAACTACCTAGGACATACAAAAGAGCTCATAGTATTAGCATGCTACTTTTGGTCTGCCCGTATTATAAAAAAGTATTGCTGTATAAATAAGTGTGTGCAACGATTTGAAAATAGATCACAGTCTTTTATGAAGTTTACGATTCTTTTTAGTAACTAAGGCATCTAAAAAAGACCCGCAGAACCTTAACTGTGACCCAATAACAACCGATAGAATCAATAACAATCCAGCAGCATTAACATAACCTCTTGTATAATAATAATCTTATCATATTAATTGTTTTATACCGCTTAAACTGAAGTGTTATGTGGCGTCTAGCTATTTGCAAAGAAATGCACATGACAAACTTCATTCAGCACGACTAACAAGATCGATAAATTTGATAAAAGTAAAGATATCTAGGTTCTGTTCTATATTAGGTAGCATTTCTGCTAACAGCTAATTTTTCAGACCCTTTTGTTTTATAATCTATATGATGAATTGTTTATCCAATATGGTATCAAAGTTTGAAGTCTTTTTACGTTGGGTTGACGTCATCACTTGACCTTATGTTAGGCATGGCATAAAACAAAGCATTTCTCAAAAAACATCTCATAAAAGTAATTAACTATTGTAATTTCGGTTAAAAACGGCGATATCGACGACGATATAATTACCTGAAAATGTTATTAATTCCGTGTTTTGCATTAGAATTTAAAACAGGTTTCATGCATCCAATTTAAACTAAATTTGCCAGCTGAGCTCATGGCATTGTGAAGCATTGTGAAGCATCGAATGTGATCATCCGTTCGTAAACTTAAAAATCTTTCGGATCTGCTGAACTTATATAACCAAATTTTGAATTGGTTCATATTTTTAAAAATAAAATAAAATAAATAAATGGAAACTTTTGTTACTTGGCTTTTCGGTCAAAGTTTTTGTTGACAAAATCCTATCGAGTTATGTAAACGAGTTGTAATTTCAATTCTATGAAAACTATCTCCACTGCAAAATGGAAATAATTTTCAAGAGGAAATTTCCTACTTGCTGTAGACCACGTTTTTAGCATTTTTTAATTGAGATGCTACTTAATTCAGTTTTTTAAATTTTACATCCTGATTTTCGCGGTTTATGCAAAAGAGTGGGTTTTCTTAAAATAATTCTTTAAATGTATACCTTCTACACAATAACTTTGTGACATTGTATGACAGTCATTGTAAAAATTTTAGAATTGCTGTTTGAAATTCAAAGACAAATTAATTGTCAGCAGAGCGATACAGGCCCTCATTTCCTCTTGTTTGTCTAAATTCATTAAGTAATCTTTACGTTCATATCAATGTTTAGGATATTTTTATGCTTAACGTACATGACGTATGCCTCAGAGCAAGTTAATAAAGTGACGGAATGTCAAATTTCCGCTTTCACTTGGAATCTCTTAATCAAGAAAAGGTACGTATATGCATCATTTGTCGTGCCCTTCCATAACATTACCATTTGTTTAAAAGTTTGTATTATTTCTAGTACGTGTACTTGTTACAAGTTTAAGTGTTTTATTGAATTTGTGTAAACAAATTTGCTTTATTTCTTTCCATGAAACTTTAATTGCAGCTTGTACACGCATACAAAATCGATGCTGCTTTGATTTTATTAATTGCAATTAGGCTTTTCTCATTTTGCTGAAAAAAAAACACAATTTTGTAAATTATTTTAATTATCTTAATATTTATTTCATAGAAAAATTAAGCTTTACTGAACTTTAACCGTACAAGTTAAAAAAAATACCAGAGCATTTTTTAAACGCAACCAATTTTATTTTCATTTTATCATTTGAAGTGATATAAAAAGCATGTACAAAGGTAATTGAGCATTAGTTACACTTAGATTGCTCTTGAAATGTAACCTTATCATGATAAACTTTTTTACAAGTAACATACAGTCTTAAAGTATAACCTTTGAATGTTTTATGTTTTAGAGCGAATTTAACATTCATCCATTTTGCTATACAATTGCCAAATAAGGAATTAATAAACTCCTCTAATAAAAATAAATAAATAAATCAATAATAATAAAAGAATTTAAAAAAAAAAAAAAAAAAAAAAAAAAAGCAAGTGCGTTCTATTTGTACTACGCATGATAATTTTTATGTCTATCTGTTCAATATATCAAAATAGAAAATGTAAAAAACTACTCCTAATTATATGAAACCAATGTAAGAGTAATGCTTCTTTAAAAACGTGCCTGTATTACACAAAAATTATTATAAAAAAAGGAACAATATTGTTTGCGGTTTTGGTTTGGTCCATCACACATCACACTCTTCTGTTTTCTTTATTTACAATTCTATAACCTTAAACATTATTATTCGTAATAATATTTACTACCGGAAATCATTTTGTTACACAGTGTTTTGAAAGTGTTCAGACAACATTCTTTACTAGAAGCCTTTGTAACCAATAGTCAAAATATACAATGGTTTGTTTTGTTTCTTTACTTTCTTTGTATTCTTGGTTACATACGGTATTTTTAGTCAGGAACATCTCTCTCCCTCCCCCTCTCTCTCTCTCTTACAGATTGTTTTACCTAGAATTTATTAATATTTTTCAAAAACTTTGATTTCACTGGGATTCAATTTAATTAAGAAAACGGGAAACCTTCTGTGACAGTTTTTATGTCAAATCCTGAAATTTTGATCAAATCCAATTAATATTTCCTGATGTTTTGCCTTTGTGTCTTTAAAGTATGCAAATCTTCAAAAGCTTTTTCATAGCTACTCGTACATCCTTTTGGTAACCAATGTATTGGCTAGATACCAATTATGAAGAATTATGAAGTTATTAAACATGATTTCACAATTTTTTTTACAGATATTTAATTCATAGGATTAGGGCAATTCAATTTAAAGAGAAGATTCTCAACCAGGTTGGACAAAGATTTTAGAACGGGTGGAAGGGTTTTATTTTTTAAGTTTTTATTTTATACGAAAACTAGCACTCTCACATAGTTGACATCTACATCGGCAATAGGGCCCTTTTTGCTTATATCACCGCTTATTAAATTAAATTATTGTACACCTCCACTAACTGTTGAGGGTCTGCTATATTTTCCCCGTACCATATCCGTAATTCTTTCGGACTACTGGCGAGACGCAAAATAAAGAAAACCATGCTCTATCCGTAACATGTATGAAGCTACTTTCGTTTCAACCTCGCACTTCCGGTTTGACGAGAGTGCTTTAAAACCCTTTTCTAAAACGCCACGGACTCGACATAAGTCCGGAACAGACTTTCAATACGCCCTGGATGGGAAACAAAAATAAAATGACTTGGGGCGGCACATTTTAGGTGGGGCGGGTGGGGATAAGAAACTACAAATTAAGTTGAATTGGCCTTACATATATTTTCTAACAAAAACCATTAAATGATTAAAACTTAAATATAACAAAACAAATTCAGTGCTAAAACAAATTGTTACAACTTACTTCATAGTTTAAAAAATAATTTGTTTTGATGTTTAATTTCAATCAAAAAGCAAAAGGTCTAAAAATGTTAAAATTAATTATTTTGAATTATTGTAACCGTTTATTTTATTTGTTCTTGATCCTTTTTGACAAACATCATAACATTTTGTACATAAAACCATTAATTGAAACATGATTTATGTTTAAACAAAAAGCCAATTATATGTTACACCTAACACCCAGACATAAAAATTAACAAGAAAAATTAATTTTACTTCAAACTAGAACTGATTGACAGCTTTAATGCAAATACAAAAAAGAAACTCCGTGTATTCAATGAAATAATGCCAAAAGGTCTATTCATTTGACAAGATGAAAGTGTCTTTTTCAATTAGCATCAACAAAACGTTTGATTTTATTGTGACATTTATTGCCTATTAAAACACTTTTTGTTTTTTCACTTTGATTTGAGTGTTTGTTTATTTGCTACGCTACACTACCCGCCGCTTGAAGGATACAAATCAGAACCACACATCAGTAACACTTTGTTTACATTTCATTTTAATTTGTTTATTCAAGGAATTGCAAAGCACCAGATATAGGTTTAGAGTGTTCAAACATCACATAAAATAAAACGTCTACAACGATTTCTAGCCTTGTCTATTTGCTTTGCCACACTTCCCGCTTCCCCGAAGAAACCGCAAACAAGATTACGCTTCAGTAACATTTAATATTAAACTAACTGTTAGGGAATTGTAACACATCATTTAGAGAAATGATATCCAGAAGCAATAGGATGAAAGTGATTACTTGAAGTCATATATAAACTTAACACTTCAGTAATTTGATCAATGGTATTCCAATCAAATGATTAAAATCATTCATTAAACTTTGATGTCTATCTAAATAAATACAAAACAAGTGAAACATTTTCATCTCAAGGGCCATAATAGATTACTCAGAGATATTAAATTGTTCAAATCACAACAATCGATTGACTCTTTTTTCATCACCTTGTAATCGGAAAATATAACTATTTGTCATATTCTAGCTCACGTTCACCTGCATGATTTACTTTCTACAATACACTTGAGACATAAGCTAATGCATTCATACATACATAAACATACATAAAGTCATATTTACAGATTGTTTAGATTTTAGAGTGTTGCTGTTAATTATGGTGGCTTATTTCTGACATCGACATAATTTTAGTCGACATAATTATCTCAACATGTCGACATAATAACTTGACAAGCCGAGAAAATATGAAAAGTTGTGATACCAAAATAAAAAGTTGAGATAATTACCACAACATGCCGCATCATGTTGACCAGTCGTGATAATTATCTCAATATCGCGACTTATGTTTTGTAACTTATGGAACATAAGTATCGCTGCATGTCGTGTTATTTATCTTAACTTTTATTTAAAAAACCACCATAGTTAATTTCATGTAAACATTTTATTTCTAACTTTGTAGTTGATAATCATTTATCTAGTTATTAATCAATTCAAAAAGTTACCCAATACACGAATGTAAGTTTTGGCACTTGAATCTGTTTAATAATAATAATAATAATAATAATAATAATAATAAAGAAAAGCGAAACATTATGGTGGCTTATTTCTGACACCGACATAATTTTAGTCGACATAAAATTATCTCAACATGTCGACTTAATATCTTGGCAAGTCCAGATAATATCATGGAAAGTTGTGTTAATATCATGAAAAGTTGTGATACCAAAATAAAAAGTTGAGATAATTAACACGACTTGCCGCGATAAAAATAAGTCGAGATATCAAGATAATTATCACGACTGGTCAACATAAGTATCACGGCAAGTCGTTTTACATATCTTAACTTTTATTTTGGTATCACAACTTTTCATGATATTATCTCGACATGTCACGATATTAAGTCGACATGTTGAGATAATTTTATGTCGACTAAAATTATGTCGATGTCAGAAATAAGCCACCATAACATGCCGCAATACTTATGTTGACCAGTTGTGATATTTATCTCGATATCGCGACTTATTTTTATCGCGGCATGTCGTTTTATTTATCTCAACTTTTTTTTTTTGGTATCACAACTTTTCATATTATCTCGACTTGTTAAGATATAAAGTCGACATTTTGAGATAATTTTATGTCGACTAAAATTATGTCGATGTCTGAAAAAAGCCACCATAAAACACGGCATAAACAATCGAAAATATTTTTGACGTGAAATCAAGACCTAGATGAATAATAAATAATGCCATTTGTCATTATATAGCATATTTTATTTAGTTTTGGTTAAATAGATAAATTGGTAAATGCAAGTTTAGTAGGTAAACAAGGATACGAAGTACGAGGATAAGAGGTAGAGAAACTTGAATAATTGTTTGACTTCTGATGAGTATTAGATAAATGTTAGAAGCATGTGAAGTAAGCTCTTAATGGAAAATTACTCGAAAACAGCTCAATTATTTAAGAACTCTAAACAGTAATAAAACAGTGAAACCAGACAATTCAATTATACTCATATTGGGACACTTAATTTAAAATTATCCATTTAACTGGACATGAAACAGTTCAATGGTGTAATAATGAACACCCTAACTACCCCATACGTCTTCAAACAGTAATCAGGAACAAAAAAGAGTAAATCAAAATTTCAGTGCAGGTATTGTGTTTACAGTTACAAATTATGTTACTGTTTTTTCTCTTAAATTCAAAAGTATTTATTTCATATTTCATCAACTTATTATTATTGAAAAATACTTTGAAACATGTATGCCACATTTTTACGCGAATCGCACAGAATTTAAATGGGCCGATAACACTATCGAGTTGTCGCCCCCTGATCCGCTAGAGGGCTACTACTTCCGGGGAGTTCACAGTTGTAAACAACTTGGTTGCTACTATTATGCATCTATTAAATGTTCGATGTATTAGTTTTAATGCATCGATTCTTTTATGTAAAAAGTTATACATAGATTGGACTGTTGTTTTAAATACATCTTTTACTTAAAATTAATTATCTTTACTTGTCATTGAAATTTTTACAGTGTTAAAAATCGATTTTATACGATTTGACGATGCGTGTGTTGACCTTATCTGGACAAGTGCTCATTTAATGGGGAGGGTTAGCCCATAGAATTTATCCGTAATAAAATGGGGAAAAAATCATAATTTTTTGCAATTTTTATTGTAAATAGTGAATTTATACTTAGTTATCGGTCTCATACACGCGTAACCTGGATATAGGTAATATATGGTTGACTTGGATTTTGGTGTATATAAAAATTTTTACAGACTTAAACGTTGTATTTTATTTTTTTTTTTTTCATTTTCAAGTATTGAGAATTATTATTCACTTACTGATGCCAGAGAGATACAATATGTAATATTAAACATGAAAACAGTTAAAAATGATAAATAAAAAAAAAAAAAAAAAAAAAAAAAAAAAAACACTTGTGTCCTATTTATTAACACGATCCACAGTATTTGTTTACCAATAAAGGAAAATATTACTTAATTGAATTAAATTAAAAAGTAACGACTACATACAATTAATTTTTGTATTATGATTTGATTTATTTATCTTTCGTTTTATTATTATTTTAAGTTTATGTAAAACCTTGTTAGCACAACGGATGTGTCTAAAAGGACATGCAATAATTATTATAATCACAGTTTTTGAAAACATAACGATTGTGATTCAATGCAAAGTGAAAACGTTTCAACTAAAACAAACAGAAGCCAATTCATTACTATCGGCAAATGTTTTTTGCTGTCTTGAGAGAGAGAGATTTAAAATGAAAGCTTATTTTCTGAAAATATTCGAATATAGTGAATATAAGTAATAATAGAAAAAAAAAAGTTCGAAGTAATTATGAGTGATAGAAAGAAAACGCTCGTAGTGATTATGAGTGGTAGAGAGAAAACGCTCGTAGTGATTATGAGTGATAGAGAGAATAGGGCACGTAGTGATTTTAAGTGATAGAGAGAAAAGACTCGTAGTGATTATGACTGATAGAGAGAAAACAACCTGTAGTGATTATGAGTGATATAGAGAAAACATAGTAATTATAAGTGATAGAGAGACAAGCCGTAGTAATTATGAGTGATAGAGAGAAAAGGGATTGTCGAGATTATGACTGACAGAAGAAAAAACGTAGTGATTATCAGTGATAGAGAGAAAAGGACTTATTGATTATGGCTGATAGAGAGAACAGGTCTCGTAGTGATTATGACTGATATAAAGAGAAATAATCAGTGTTTTTTAATTATCTTTGTATTTTAATATTATCAATAATTTAACATGGCTTGCGTAATTATGAAATTTGTTCAAACGGACTCTTAAATGTGAAATGTGTTCAGATTATCTCAAATTGAACACCAATTATGGTGTTTACTGTAAACAACTTCCTTCCATCAAATATACAAGTGTCAAAAATTTTCAAGGTATTTTGGGAAATAAAAACCTTTGATGTATAGAAAGTCGGGATAAATGTGTATATTAGGCCATGTCAAGGTGTGGATCTACACAGGTATACCTGTGTATATTCACCCGTCGATATACATGTTAATTAAAGATCAATGGTTGTATCCTTGTACCTGAGACGATCTTGTATACATGAATAGTTTTTAGCATGCAATATATGTTCAATTCTTTAGGTCAAGACCTCCCCTATTACCTGACCAAGTGTCAAAATTAAGTCAACTCTGATTGCAAAAAATCGTTTTTTTACACTGTTTGAATTAAATGACAAGTAGAGAAAATAAAAATGAAATACTTTTAATAACAAAAAATCTTCAAGGTTCATATATATCACCATTTTACATAAAACAATAGATGTATTTTTACTGATACACTAGACATTTAATAGATAAAAGATAGTAGCAACCAAGTTGTTTACAACCGTAAACTACCCGGAAGTAGTATCCCTCTAGCGGATTAGGGGCTGTAACTCGATAGTGTTATCGGCCCATTGAGTTCAACTAAGTATCTATACAAACACTACTTATGTTTAATTAATGCTAACCTAATCTTGAAACAAACATAGGTACAAAATTCCATTACATATTTTTTTAATCGCAAAAGAAGCTTAGTTTCTTAAAGCTGCACTAAGTTTACCAAATTTCTGAATTTTTTTTGATTTTCTAAAAATATATTTTTTTAAAAGTAGATATCTTCTAACCACGATCCGTGACATTCATTTTCTAAAATTTCATTTCTTAGCTGTAAATAAACGGAATCCTCTGACCGGTTGCTCAGTGTTCTACTATGGTAATTATGAGCTTGGAGCTTGCCCACGGATGTAAGGAATAGCCTAGAATCGAAAGTGAAACATGACAGATTGCATTAATTGTCCTTCATTGATATCCAGATGTATTTGAAATGGTGTTTTTTTCCCTTACTAAGTCACAAATGACAAATTCAACGAAGTTCTGTGTTTAATTTATCGTATTTCAACATTTTGAAAGTTGTGTTTAAATGAACCGGGTTTTGATGACGTAACCATGTTCTAATATTAAATCCCAAATGCTGCATCTCGCTGGGTAAATACTGTAATTTCTGTATTTATTCGAGCTTTTATCGTTGAACCAAATGTAACATTGTTCATTAGGAACATCATTTATTAGATGAGCACCGTTTTATTTTTTTTCTTTGGAAAACTTAATGCAGCTTTAAAACAATATTCGAGAAATTGATTAAGTTAAATCGTAATCCACGACATATGTAATTTGTTTACTTTATCATAATCAACTAAAATCAATTTTACATTTAACGTCGACAAATCGTCTGACAGGCAAAACATATTGGTTTTTATGAGTTTTCACATCATATTTTCCAAGTTAATTTTAAATATAAACAAAAGAAATGATGATGTCAATTGAAGCTTGTGTTGTTACAAAGACGTTTAAAAGCGTGTTGTGGTAACAAAATGTCTTGATCAATCAACGGAAACAACGATTACAAAATCACTTTTCTGATTTATGACCGCTAAATCGATATGCATTGTCCTTGACCTTAGACAAATATCAATCTGGATAAAAATGCTTTGTCATGCTAATGATCATCAAATGTTAACCGGAAGAACCCCAAGCTATATATATCACGTCACTATAACAAAATAAACCGACTTTTAGTATAAATATATTTCTATAAGAAGTCCAGATTCTTTATGCTGTGTTTCAGTGGCAATAAAAATTCATTTTCTTACTGAATGCTTAAAAGCATTTGGCTTCAGCAGCTTTCGCACCAAGCTAGATTGGAATTTACATAACTACCAACAATTTCCTAGTTTTAATTGTAAGTTATAGATAAAAGAATCGATTTTATTTTGAAAATATTTTATTTAAATTTAACCGCAGGATCGATCAGCTTACGTATGATTTAAATAAAAATTTGATATACTCGCTAATATCTATGTTTAAAATATACTACTACTACTACTACTACTACTACTACTAATAATAATAATAATAAAAGATAACACATAGACTACAGATGACGTACTTGTCTAGCAGAACAAAGGCATTGAAATCTAGGATCAAAATCTACAATTACATTAAACGTTACTTTTTCATAATTGATTTTTAGGAAGAGGTTTAATAGTTTGCGATGTAATAGACATGTACATGTATATTAATACGATGTTTACGTCACTTTCGTTGCTATTGTTATTGTTGTTTTCGAATCCTAGAACTAATGATATTTATAAGTTTCCATGACAATTAATCATGTTATTAACGACATTCACATTTTGTTTTTTTACCAAGAATTGGAATAACATCTAATGCTACAGACGGAACGTGGACTAAATCTGCTTTCTCTCTTTAATGTTTTTCTCTCGTATTGTTCACAATATCATTGTTTCTTGTTGATATGTAATCTTTGAAAATCCTACGTATTAAGACATCCTACAACAGAGATTGTAAGTGAAAATACATACATTTTCAATGCCATTAGTATAATACTGCATTAAACAAAAGCGGTAAAATTGTTAGTGAAAATAACCGAAAAGTCTATAGCGGTAACTCGATAAATATACTGGACAGCTACATGAAAATTAGGCCGATTATTGTTAATTTTAACTTTAACGAACTGCAATGTACGTGAAATCGATGATGGTGGTCAATATTAACATGGTCATTGCGTACAAAAAATTTGAATACACTCTTAATTTTGACTTTGTTTATTTTGTTAAAAGTATTGAAGAAGAATTCAAAATTAAAAAAAAAAAAAAAAAAAAAAAAAACATTTCTGGTCACATTAATATTTGTTTTCCCAGTGTGTTATATGGATTAATTATCTATTAAAAGAAATACGAAGACTTGTTCAGGAACTTTCCATTAGTGTTGTAACAACATTTTTTAGGTCTCATTTTAAAGTTGAATCCAGTGTTCCTAAAATTGAGAGTTTAATAAGGAGTTCAAACTTTTGGTTGTAACAAATATTGCTTTGGACAATATATATATATATATATCATCGGGTACATAATATTCCTTTTGAATAAAAAAACAATAAAAACAATATTTGTGTGATTTATTTCTCTCTTTTCTTTGTGTATTATGTCGATTTTTTTTAGTTTATTAAATGAAAGCAAAAGGTTTATAGTTACCCTCCTATAGGTCAAAAATCAGATTTTAAAAATATCAGTTGAACAAATAAACTCATTTGAAATATTCAAATTGATCAAATAAAATCATTTTTCATAACTTCAAATATGAAGTCTCCTTATGATTAAAAAGATTACTTTTATGCCTTGCTTATGTCCACATTCATGAACATTTGTTTTGTGCTATTTGTAATGTAATAAGCGTCCTTCTTTATCACCTGATCCCTTTATAGAATAAACAAATGTTGACGATGAATCGAGGATTCACTGCACATTGAAAAACACAATTATTAAACGTTTACTGAAAAAAAGAGTCGTTACGATCCTTACATGTTTCCCTACATGTGCAAATGTATCCTGACAATTGGTAAAAAGGAATTGTTACTGAACATGAAATGACAACATTCAGGAAAAGCAACAGCAAGACATGAATTGAATTGGAGCCCCTGAGAATCGAAGTACTGACTTGGGACGATCAGTACGAGATATTGTATATTATAAAAGGAAATCAAAGTACTTATGGTGTTTAACGCCCGAGATTTCTTTTTTTTTTAAATTATATTAAAGCAATCAGACCTCTGATGTTGGTAAAAAAAAAAAAATAAATCGTCGGCCTATTGCAAGAAGAAAGACCAATCTTCAAAACGGGAATCGAACATAAAGCGCGTTTGAAACATCCGACGACCAAGCCCCAGTTAATGCCAAGTGGTATAATTACTGTACTTCAAGACATAAAAAACGAGGTGTAACTTAATCAAAATATAAACAAAAATTCCTTATTTGTTTTGCAAAATAAAATTATTTTAATTTTTATTTATTTGACGTCTGAGTTTTACTGTACTTTCTATAAATAGTTATAGATTGTGGAATCCCTCCGACACCTGGAATTAATATGATTTCAAACAACACAGGGAACACGACTTATGGAAGTGTTATCAGATACACCTGTTTATCTGGCTATAGAGATTTAAAGTTCCGATATGGTGCCATAGCAACGTGTACACAGAATGCATCATGGGAAATAAATCCAAGCGACTCAAAATTCAATTGTCACAGTGAGTACAAATCCTTAAACCAAATCATACAATACCATTTTATCAAGAAAAGGTAAAATTGATTAATATATTCCTATTTTTCTTGACCCTATGTGTAATGTTTTGGAGGGATATAATTAGGTCTACTCCAAAGGACCCCGTTACCTTCATTTCTAAATGCAGAGTGCTTTGCGAGCGAAAAAAAAACAATCGCTACCTATTTTCATGTTTTGGTCAGACCCGACCAGGGTTCAAACCGGCGAGCACTCTATCAACTGAGCTATCGTAGTGGTATAGAACAAAGGCAATTTCTTACATACATCTAGAGTTATTCCTCTTTGCCTGGAACAGTTAGGTTAAAAGTCCGGAAACTGAAATAAATAAATAAATATATAAATAAATATTGTTTTATCTGACAAGCTATGGTTCTGTGTAGGCGCCGATAATTGCATTTTGAGATATAATTGGCTGACATTCAAATGCCATAGATTAATACTGGATAGATCTGCTGATAAAATGATCAGTGTTCAGAGGTGTTAAACTTCGAAGCAATTTAAAGTAACAAACATGAAGACAGTATATTTTCAGTATTTCAAAATATGATATATATGTAAATAATTTTATCAACCACAAGATCAATAAATGCTTTAAAGCTGCAATGAGTTTCCTGGGAAAAATTAAAACGGTGCTGATCTAATTAATGATGTTCCTAATGAACAATGTTACATTTGGTTCAACGATAAAAGCTCGAATAAATAAACAGTAATTTCACAACGAGATGTAGCATGTGGGGTCTCATTTTAGAACATGGTTACGTCATAAAAAACTTGTCATTTGTGACTTTGTAAGGGATACAAACACCATTGCGAATAAATTTGGATATTAATGACGGACAATTAATACAATTGTCAGGTTTCACCTTTGATTAATTGGAATTCCCGTATATCCGTGCGCATGCTCCAGGGAAATAAAAATCATCATTGAACATTGACCTACCCGTTAGAGAAAATTCTGTTTATTTACAGCTAATAGGAATGAAAGTTTCGAAAATGAATCCCACGGATCGTGATTAAAAGTTATCTATTTTAAAAATATATATTAAAAAAAAGAAAACTTTATGCAGGTTTAAGGCATACTAAATAAATAATGATTTCGCACAAGAACAAAACGTCTCAAGCTGTTTAAAAGTCTGATAGCAAGAGATTTATTTTATTGTTTTTCATTCAAATTGTTTTTGACAGATCGATATATTTGACAATTTCAGAGGCGATAGATTTTTTCGGTTGCCGCCCTGAAGGAACCATAAAGGAGATCTATGCTGGTAACTATACAACTGGTTTGAGTTCACGAAAAAGTTGCATATTAAAATGTAAATCCCTTAAGAAGAGACTTGCTGCTTTGGCACCTGATGGTTGTTACTGCTCAGATTCTTGGAACAAATCAATCGCTGAATTGACAACGGACCAATGTAATAATCCGTGTCAAGATTCTGACGGTATTATGAACTCGTATTTCTGTGGAGGGAAGAATTATGAACAATCTGTGTATGTTACATTAGGTAAGATTAAAATAATCATATACATGTATATTGTTGATAACTTTAAGCAAAAATGATTATTTTGTCAAAATGCGTATTGCGATTGAATAAGTAAAAGTTCTTGTAAAGCCTTTTGATATTAGAGTAATAAATGAATTTATTTATTTATTTATTTATTTATTTATTTATAAAAAAGTGTATAAAGCTCATTTCGCAATATAGTCATGATTTTAGCGCAAACGCGAGGACATTTTGCGATAAAACAGCTGTCTGCAGAAGGCATTTAGAAGAAAAAATATTGTGTTAAGCGAATTTCTTTTCCAAAGAATATTTGTAAAGCATTTTGGATAAGATATGCCATAAAGCGCATTTTGCGACAAGGTGCTGTATAAAGCGTTTTGTACATTTTGCAATAATAAAATTATAGAATTAGAAAAATGCTCGAATGATAGAATATGTTGTGATGCGCATTTTTGCGATAAGCTGGTATGTTTACTGTATATTTACAGTAGGAAAGCTTGTTAAGCGCATCTTGCGAGAAGTTATTGCGTAAAGCGCATTTTTTGCGATAAGCTAGTATGTTAACTGTATATTTGCAGTAGGAAAGTTTGTTCAGCGCATCTTGCGATAAGGTATTGTGTAAAGCACATTTTTGCAATAAAAAGGTTTTATAGTTCATTTTGCGATAAGACAGATTAAAAGCGCATCAATTAGAAAGTGTTTTAAGCTAATTTTTCGAAAAGGTTTTGTTTAAGTCGCATTTGCTGCAATTAGGTAGCGTATAAATCGCATTTTCGTAAAAGAATATGTTGTAAAGCACCTGGTTTTGTGTCAAGCGTAATTTTGTATAAAACAAAGTATGTAAGGCATATTTTTCAATAGTATAGTTAGTAAATGGCTTTTAAAAAGAAGATGCGGTGTGTTAAACATTTTGCGATAAGGTAATGTGTAAAGCGCTTTTTTGTGATAATAAAGTGAGTGAAGCACATTTTTGCAATATGGTAGTGTGTAAACGAAAGTGAAGGGATAAGATGTTATATAAAGCGCATTTAGTAACTTGCAATGAAAAGCGCATTTGTAATAGTATAATTTGTAAAGAGTTCTTACATCTTAATATGTTGTAATGCAATAAGTGCTTAGCGTATTATTGCCAAAATTAATAGAGATTTAGCAATATATTAGTTCATAACTTAGTTTTGATATAGAATACAGTGTAATGCACCTTTTTAAAATCAGGTATTATGAAAAGCTACTGTTTTGCAATAGTACAGTTTGTATAAAGTGCAAACTGCGATGGTATAATTTGTTCATGTTTTTGCAAAAGAATAAAACAACGCTGTCATGCGTTTTTAAGATTGCGATAATGAAGTGCATAAAGCGATAAAAGGATGTGTAAATCGCATTAGTAAAATTTTTGCTATCAGATAGTGTAGTTTGCAAACCGTTTTAAAAATAGTGTGAAAACACTTTATCTGTCGGTTTGAAGTATTGTGAAAAGCTTTAGATGGATAATACAGAGATTGGCGCTGGATTTAACGTGGCAAGTTTAAAAGCGTCTTGCAAAACTGAATATCTAACAGTTTCATTCAGTTGATATAATGCATTTTTATAAATGTTATGGATGCCAATCAATGTTTTTTTCTGTGATAAAAACATATAAGAAAAGCAAAAGCACCGGCAATGTGTAGTGCGATGTACTGCATCTAAGTAATAGGGGAAGAAACAGAAAACCAAGTTGACATGCGTGTTCCGAAAACACAAACTGCAAATTCATTGCGAGATCCGTAAAGGAAAAAGACACATCGTTTTTCCTATGAACCGTAAAGGAATTTTTATTTAAAAAGAACTGTAATTGGACCGTGAATGGTTTGTGTCATGTAATTGCAATGCAAAAGAAAGGAAGACAATGTGTTTTGAAAAAAAAATGAAAAGGATATGATTGTGATAATAATGAAATGATAATAATAATAATAATAATAATAATAATAATAATAATAATAATAATAATAATAATAATAATAATAATAATTATTATTATTATTATTATTATTATTATTATTATTATTATTATTATTATTATAAAACAAAACATATTGTCAAATAAAAAATATGTAAAATACATTAAATAGTACAAATTTTCAAATGTGATCCAATATAATTTGGCTCAAAAATAGTCGTTTTTTGTTTTCTGTCTAATGACACGGCATTAATTACTCACCGTGGAAAATGATTTCTATTTAAAACTATGCATCTTGGTAAGGGCAAAAAAAAAATGCTTCGGTTTTTTAGCTTACTGATAGGTTATTTTAAGTTTTTTTCTCATGAGACACTTAATATACGGTCTAGACGTTAGATTTATTTTATGGACAATCTAAAAAATGTTTAAAAACTGACAATTTAAAGGCAGAAAAGACGTCACAGATAAATTTGAAATAATTGACATTTTTAATTCTTTTATGACATAAACCCCCATGGAAACTTATCTAAAAAGAAAAAAAAATGAAAATCTAATTAAAGCTCATTAGTTGAAGTCTTATATTCACGAAACTGTTTAAGAATACAATATTTTGGAAACTAATTTTTCTCAATTTGCAGGCATCGTTTTCAATCGTTATCTTTTGTATGTTAAGTTTCAAATTAGCTTAGTGTATAAATGACCCGGATGTTTTATGATTTAGTTGGATGCTATACGGATATTAATTTGGAAATGGAAAATATTACCGTAGAAGTTAATGGTGATCCTGATGAAACATGTAAGCAGTTTTGTATAGGACAAGACGCTTATTACGCCATATTGTTTAAGAACAGTAGCAAGACATGTGTTTGCACTAATGAGACTTCAAGTACTGCAGTTCTTAGGCTGACAGAAGCTTGTGGGGAAATGGTCACCGATATAAATCCAGCATTGATAGGAAAAGCCATTGGAAACGTTATGAGTTTAGGTAGGGTAACTATTACATGTCTAATCAAATCAAAAATACCAATATCTATGAAAAGTATATTATGATTATATATCAAAATTGGTGAAATGGTCATTTATGTAAATCTAGCATTGATAGGAAAAGCCATTGGAAACGTTTTGAGTTTGGGAACGGTAACTATTACAGGTCAAATCAAATCAAAAATACCAATATCTATGAAAAGTATATTTTGATTATATAATTCAAAATTGGTTAAATGGTCACCTATGTAAATCCAGCAGTGATACTAATAAAATTGTTTTTATAAGTACGAAAATTTCGTTTGGATTTTGGCATTCTTCTATTGTTTCAATTTTGTAGTTTAAAAAACCTGGTTAGCATTATGTTCAAGCATGAAACTCTTCATACTCACTCATATACGGCGTTAACTATATATTGTGATAGTTGATTATCTGAAAGACAACACAATTTGACCACCAATTACTTTGTACCTAGATCTTAAGCTAACTGCTTATTATAAAACCAAGTACGTGGCATTATTTGTTTTTATTGAAATTTTTTAAACTTGTCCTGTAGTTTCAATAAATTGTGTAAAAAATATTTTTATACTTTGATATTTTTCATTATTTTCCAGTTAAATTTCAACCATCAGCGTCAAATTGTGCGGCGTTATACAAACAAGGCGTAAGACTAAATGGAGAGTATTATCCGAGTGGAAATACAACCAAAATATCATGTGTCTTTATGGGTAATAATTTTCAACTTTAAAATAATTCTATTCTATTTGTATGTTTATAAGGTAAACTTTTTAGTATAACTATTCTTTTTTATAGATTTCTTTAGTTCTTTTTTTAAATGAATGAATTATCATTCACTTCACACTTTAAGTAAGTGAATGGTATGGAAATTGCAACACTTATTGAACATTACACACAATTTGAGCGCTAAACCCAGCAACTTCCAAAGTCTCTTTCAGTATGAGTGGCTCTAAATATGTTTAGAAATTCTTTCCTTCTACATGTTTTTTCTTTTTTAGTTTCAATGTTTGCTTCCTTTTTATCGTTTCCTTGATAACATTGGTTATTGCAATGTAGTTGTATCTCAGCTTTTAATACTTTTTGCTAAAATGAAATGAATCAACATTAAATAATCCAAATAAAGTTAAAATTATTATTACTCTATTCGTTAATTTGTTTTAAACCAACAGATGGAACAAAATGTGATGAAGGATGGGTTGGATTTAATGGTTCATGTTACCTATTCCACAGTAAAACTGAATTGTTCCATGATGCGCATGCCCATTGTGTGTCATATAATGCTACTTTAACTTCCGTGATTGACGTCAACGAAAGGGATTTCATAGTTGACACAATAAAAGGTATGTTAACGTTTAAATATTTATTTTTACTAAAAAAAAATAGCGATCTTTATTACGTGTGAAAGTATATTATACGTCCGCTTTTCCGTAACAAAAAACGAAATTAATGGCATATCTAATAATAAAATAATTATATTAAACGTCTTAACAACATTTTATTCTCCGTAAGTATGAAGTCGTGGGTTCGAACCCCGACCGGGTCTGACCTAAGACTTGAAAGTTGGTAGTGACTGTTCTTTCGCCAAGCATTCGGCATTACGAGATAAAAGTCAAGGTTCTTTCGGATGGGAACTTAAAATAAACGAGGTTCGATAAAGAACCCTGCTGTATAATGCCACAGGCAAAATTTCTGCACTCGCCTTTAGCTGGCGACGTCTCGATTTAAGTAAAATATTCTTGAATAGGAGATTAAATACAATTACTCACTTAACTCTTATTTTATTCTATTATAACTTTAACGGGAAACAAATGATATAGGTTAGGCATTTAGGTGTGTTAAGCATAACATAATGGCGTTTAAAGTTTTTTAACGCAAAAATTCCAAAAAAGGTTTTAACGACCAAGATTCTTAAAAAATTAAATAAAGATAAAAAGCGTCCAGATTATAAGTCTATCAGGACGTTAGCCCCAGTATTATTACCGGTAACTAATTGACTTGGCATATAGATTTTCCAATGCAATGTGAAATGAAATTCGATTACACGATAGAGTTCTACTCGGATGGACCCAAATACATGTTTCTACAATCTTAACAACTCGGCCATTTGTCGTTTAAAAAGGTAATATACAGTTACTACTCTTTCTTATTTACCATAACATTCCGACGCTGAAACAAAACAATGTGTAAAAATCGGGAATGTCACATTTCTCCAACATTAAGCGAACATTTAGACACTAAACCTAAGACGTTTCCGGTTTACAAATTTACAGATTTTTAATAGCAGATCATCTAAAACTCTTCTGTGAGAACCAGGAAAAAAATGATATGCCAACCCATGAGCTTAAAAAGATTAGAAGCCAATGACCGTGCTACTTTTAACTTTCTTTTACTACTTTGATATTCATTTAATTGCATGTTATTTCTGTGCAGGTTTCCCAGATCTGTCCTACCCAGATTGGTTCATCGGACTATACGACCAGTTTGGGGTATCTTCTCATGCATGGTTAGATGGAATGATAGTTTCCTTTACCGACTTTCTCACATCAGAACCTGCAGGCGTAGGTCATAAATGTGTACAAATTGAAGATGGTGAAAAGAAATGGCGTGAAGTGTCTTGTAATGAATCAATGGCATTTATCTGCAAAAAATATTCAGATGTCAATATAAGTAAGTGCCTATCAACCTGTAATGTGATTGTTAAAATACCGTATATTAAAAAATTATGTTTATGATCGCGGCCAGTTTTAGAAGTTTTTACTTTTTTGACATAAACTGGTATTTGTGCAATTGATTTACTTGGTATTTAAGTCTAAAGCTCAATTCTGTGGTGTCTTAAACTTTTACGCCCTCTTTTGTATTGAACTTAATGAGTGTTTATATAGAATTGAAAAAAAACATTTTCGAAAAAAATGCGATGTTTGTGTTTTGTTATAACCGAGTATAAAACGACTAAAACACAATTTAGGAGTTTGTAAGACACCTTACTATACATACCCCTAGCTTGTTTGACCTCATTTCCTATTAGCCATTATAGGATCATAATTATTCATTCTTTTTTTTTTAAAAAATGACTAATTTCATAGTAATTTTGTATGCTAAAAGTATTCTATCTTTTTTTTTACAGAACAATTTCACTGCATTAAAAATCAAACAACACTTGTCACAGTTGCAAATACTACTTCAGAGGTAATGTCAGTATCTTTATGCATTCAGATTTGTCTAGGTCAGCAATTAAAGTACGGACTTATTAGAGGACAACTTTGTTACTGCGACTCGAACCTTCCAAGCTACACGGAACTTGATTGGTCAAAGTGTGATCAGAGTTGCGAAGGGCACGATTATCAGCTATGTGGTGGAGAAGATCAAAACATATTTTCCTTAGTAAATGGTTTGTAACTGCGTTTTAATGTGAATACATTCTAGATGTTTTTAATTTCGAAAAATTACCCTTTCAATTTTTATAAATCAAGATGCAATTCACACTGAGAAAAAATAAATTAAACATGTTAATGTTAATATGAATAAATTTACCTTACTAATAAGAAATACAAATGCACCATAGTTAAAACTGTAAATATAGCTATTTCAGGAACATTGAACAGATCTGACTACCTTTTAAGAGAATAAAGGTGGTCCTGTCATTGATTTCTATAAGCGTTATCAGTTCATGTACAAGAAAAAACTGTACTTAAATTAGAGTACGTACAAGTTCTTTCAATTGTAAGCTGGTTTTTTCTTATAAACATTTATATCGAATGCCTGTCAAAGTTTTATTTGTTTTCAAACAAAAACAGTGCATTTAATGATAATAAGATTGAGATAAAGAACTTGTATGAAATGTATGATGCGAAATTCTCTGAGTTGCTGATATTTGTGTGCTGTAAGGCGATAATCATAATAGCAGAGTATTGAGAGGCATTTATTATCAGATAATTTTTGAAAACTTTCTGTTCATTTTATTGTATTGTTATTATTATTATTATTATTATTCAATGATTCATTTTTTATTCTTTAATTAATTATATAATTTATATAAACCGTTGTGCATTTTTATTTGTACGTATCTGCTAGCTGCATTTTTAGATTAAATGTCGATTAATTTTTTGCTTATAGTTTCACAGTATATGACAGGAGGGAGTTGTGAAGATTTAATTGTACAAGGCATGAGTGGCTATAATTTTGTTCTAGATGGTGATCAACAACCGACGTTTTGTAACGATACAGGTACAATATTCGCATTTTTAATATAATTAAAAATCGACCTTGAATTTTTTTATAAAAATGTTAATATGACATGAGACAAAGTTTATTCAAATCGAAATATCAAAATCATGATATGAATTACTTGTTTAAACCTGGAGTAGATTATCTTTAAATGCATGTATAAGTGACGTTATCTCATTGAAAATACACATCTGTAAATTTTGTACATGCGTTTATTCGGGTTTTTTAAAAAATAATATAAACAGTTTATTTATTCTACTTATCAAAATAATTTTTACATATTGTAGTTTTTTTTGTGATTATATTAATAATTAAATATTTTGGTTATTGCAAAGCCCCTTTCATCAACTTTTTTTCAAAGATAAATGATTTAATAGATTTTATATTTCACTTTTTAAAACTCGTTTTTCTTTTAGGTTGTCCTTATTCATGGATTAAAAGTGGTAAAAATTGTTACAAATTTATGGTTGGTAACAAAAAAATGGACGACGCTATAAATTTTTGTTCGCATTATAACTCATACCTAGTATCAATAAACAGTCAAAATGAGCAAACTTTTTTACAAAGCATTATCGCAGATGTGCCATCATACAGAAGCAAGGACCTGTTTCTAACTGGTGTTTCAGTGTTAGGAAATATTTTTGTTCGATATGCATCTGGTGAAGAATACGATTCAAACTCTAACTTGACTTTTCCTTTGGCCAATAAAGTTTTCATAAGTCATGCTGAATTGAAATCGCCGAAAGAAAAAACTGAGTACTCTGCTTTTATTTGCGAGAAAAGTAATCGTGAGTATACAAGTAAAAGTCGTATTTGGCTTTTAATAAGGCATCTTTAATATCTATACATGAGGCAATATTATTACTTTTTACAATATATATATGTGTGTGTGTGTGTGTGTGTGTGTGTGTGTGTGTGTGTGTGTGTATATATATATATATATATATATTGTCAATATCAGTAGCACCCCCCAACTCCGGACTATGTTCGACGTATCACTGTATGTTACAGCTTATCCGTGTTGACTTGTACTGTTATTAATAAAAGAATAATAAAAATTGGAAAGAAAAACATTAAATCCAAATATATTTAGCGTTCATAACTGGTACATACGATAGAGTACTTACGATACATAAATAAACAATATCGCACTGGAAGTCTTTGTTCTTATTCAAACTATAGTTTCCTACGCTCTGTCACAGGATTGATGTTTTAAGTCTTAAGTGATTTAATATGCAAGAAGTCCCTCCTGTTAAAGTCAAGACAGTTTTACAGAGCTGACATTTAACAGTTTTTCCGTCAATGGATCGTTTGAAATGGTTCCAAACCTTTGAGTCGGCATTTTGTTGTAATCGAATCTATATTTTCAAGCCCAAAATGTTTTGGTTATGATTAACAAATTATCAACAACTACTCATTTATGTTCATGGGTTTAATCAACCACGTATGAATACATATCGCAATTAAAGGTAAGGTACAACAAGTATCGATCTTGTACGTGTATTATTATTATAGGATATCCAAGATAAGGGGGTACTCTAAATGGGCGTCAATTAATCGATTACGGAAATACTAATCAATTAATCGAAGGTATGAACAATTAATCGATTAATCGGTTAATCGTTGCCATCCCTGATATATATATATATATATATATATATATATATATATATATATATATATATATATATAATAAATATATACTCCAGATTGACATGTAAGTATTTAAGTATTTAAGAAGTTTGTTTAACATGAGCTAAAAATAACCAACAACGTACGTTTTTTATACAAAAAGTTCAACTGTTTATTTTATTTTCCAGACTATATTGGTTGTTTCGAGCTAGGCGAGTCGATTTGGCACTCACTTAATATAACAAGTGTTTGGTTAGCGGTTTCTACATGCATCGAGTTGTGCAGAGGTTCTTGGTTCAAATATGCTGGATTACATAAAACAAGTTGCTATTGCAGTAACTCTTTCCCGTCTTTGCCTAGTTCTGGGTGCTTAAATACAGACTATAGATATACAAAGCAATTGAATGGTGGAGAATCCAGTCTATCGGTTTATGATATTGGTGGGTAATATTTAATGAATGTATTACGCTAATCAACATGCATAAATGTATTTCTGTAATTAAAATTTATATGGTTAATTTTCATAAATTGAACTCTTTTATTCACATCAAATGATTCGAATGTAAAATTATTTAAAGCGATTTCATAACATGTTTAAATAAGATAAAACTTAAAATGTAAATACTACTGCATTAAATATTTATTTTCTTCATTTAATTAAAAACATTGAACAGCATTGTTCGTTCATGGATAAAATTATGTCAAAAATGATCAAAATATCAATTTGTAGACCTATATCCAAGCGTAGTGAGTTCATGTCAAGACTTATTTGATAAAGGAATAAGAATAGAAGGTACATATAGAGTGTTAAATACGTCTGTATACTGTAAATTTTATGGTAAGTGCTTTATATATTAAGATTTTATTTTTGAAAATAAACGATATTTATTCTGACAATGCTATCCTCAATATATCTTGAAATATAACACTGTTTCATGTACAATTTGATTTTGTTATATTTTAGGTTACGAGGAGTCCTATGCAAGTTGCTTACAATTAAACTTTAAAAACCTAAACTAATCAAGGTCCTTAAAAGATTTTATGGCAGTCATCATAGTACTGTTGACAAGTATAAAGTCGCTCTATCCAAACATATACTGGATTAATTTGAGGTTCCATAAATCTATGTTTCTTTCATTCTCAAATTTAATTTTGCACACGTGACGGGCTTATCTAGCCTATCGGGGATGCTTACTAATCCGGAGCATCCGGCTTCACTTCCTTGACGGAAGTTCACATGTGAACTAAAATAGTCATTTTTTAAAATTTTTACTTTTTTAGGATTGTGATCTTGACATGGACTGTTTTGTTTGTGTTTTATTTGGTATGAATTGTACATAGATGTTTTGAAACTGATCATAGCGAGCATCTGCTATTAAGATAAACATCAACAATCAAACCCGACATAATAAAACAATCGGTTTACATTATAAGATATGGTTCTATCTAACTTTATAAAAAATAATTTGTATCCTTTTTTTTGCAATTTTAAAAATTAGTTTTAAATTATAAGAAATGTGACTGACAAAAAGATATTACGTTATGGAAAAAAGATCAAGAACATGCAACAATAAGAATCAAGTCAAACGTTAAATGAATAAAAACAAAACTGGTATTAATATGTCTTTTCCTGCATTGAAATACTGAAAAATAAATTTCATCCAACACTTGATACAATTATTTTTTTTATCTTTTGCATATTACAGATAATACAACGTGTGATGGTAACTGGATTGGCTACAGGGATAAATGTTATCAGTATATACATGATGAACTTACATTAAATGACCATATATCTGTTTGTAATGATTTAAATTCATCTTTGTTAACAATTCAAGATGAAGATGAACATGACTTCATAGTGAATTTCTTGACGGGTAAAAGTGAAACAAAACAAAATTGTTTGAATTGGTTGTATTTTCTGTTAAACATTTATAAACGATATATATAATACTGCCTTTTGTTTTTAAAGACTAGGACTTGTATTTTAGCAGCACCTTTAATTCTACTCTGAAACTGTATTATCTTTTAACCAAAATTATATTATTTTTGATAAAATATTGAGCTTTGTTATGTTCCATTCATTTTCCACTTTAATACTGTATTTGTAGTATTTTATTTTATTCTACAGCGTTTTATTTGATACTAGTATTTCTGGAATTATTTTTAATCCTGTATTTGTAGTATTTTATTTTATTCTACAGCGTTTTATTTGATACTAGTATTTCTGGAATAGTTTTTAATACTGTATTTCTTGTATTTTATTTTATTCTACAGCGTTTTATTTGATACTAGTATTTCTGGAATCGTTTTTAATCCTGTATTTCTTGTATTTTATTTTATTCTACAGCGTTTTATTTGATACTAGTATTTCTGGAATCGTTTTTAATACTGTATTTGTAGTATTTTATTTTATTCTACAGCGTTTTATTTGATACTAGTATTTCTGGAATTGTTTTTAATACTGTATTTGTAGTATTTTATTTTATTCTGCAGCGTTTTATTTGATACTAGTATTTCTGGAATCGTTTTTAATACTGTATTTCTTGTATTTTATTTTATTCTACAGCGTTTTATTTGATACTAGTATTTCTGGAATAGTTTTTAATACTGTATTTGTAGTATTTTATTTTATTCTACAGCGTTTTATTTGATACTAGTATTTCTGGAATTGTTTTTAATACTGTATTTGTAGTATTTTATTTTATTCTACAGCGTTTTATTTGATACTAGTATTTCTGGAATCGTTTTTAATACTGTATTTCTTGTATTTTATTTTATTCTACAGCGTTTTATTTGATACTAGTATTTCTGGAATAGTTTTTAATCCTGTATTTGTAGTATTTTATTTTATTCTACAGCGTTTTATTTGATACTAGTATTTCTGGAATTGTTTTTAATACTGTATTTGTAGTATTTTATTTTATTCTACAGCGTTTTATTTGATACTAGTATTTCTGGAATAGTTTTTAATCCTGTATTTGTAGTATTTTATTTTATTCTACAGCGTTTTATTTGATACTAGTATTTCTGGAATAGTTTTTAATCCTGTATTTGTAGTATTTTATTTTATTCTACAGCGTTTTATTTGATATTAGTATTTCTGGAATTGTTTTTAATACTGTATTTGTAGTATTTTATTTTATTCTACAGCGTTTTATTTGATACTAGTATTTCTGGAATCGTTTTTAATACTGTATTTCTTGTATTTTATTTTATTCTACAGCGTTTTATTTGATACTAGTATTTCTGGAATTGTTTTTAATCCTGTATTTCTTGAATGGTTTTTTGTCTTACTAGAAACTTATTTCTAAGTGACATTCAGGAAATTTTAAAAACCTTTAAGCATTTTGCAATATTATTTGATATCTAGTCCTTTGTGATGTATTTTTATAGAAAGTGTTATACCAAAATATTATTCAGACAGGTTCAAATAAAGACATTTCATTTGTTTACTATTTTGTGTGTGTACTATTTAGTTTTATGATAAAATGTTTGGAAAGCAACTAGACAAATATAAAAAGAATTATAAGTAAAAACTCAAACATTCTAAGAAAAATATAGACAAACAAAAATGCTACTAAAACAGATATTATTTACTAGTAATGACTGAAAAAGATTGCCATATTGGGTTTGAAAATAATTGTAGTTGATATTATGCAGCATTTTTGAAGCAAACATTTCATAATAAGGATAAAACATTTGCCAAACTGGGAAACGTGATATAACATTTTAGGTGTAAAAGTGGATGTTGACTAGATCAACATTTTCAGCCACTAAAATCTTTAATTTGACATATAAAAATGGTTTTCGTCTATGCAGGTCATCAGCGGTCTGGATTGACAGGAGTCGTGATTGGGTCATTTGATCAGTTTGGATCAAAGAGCTTTTCTTGGGCAAATGGAATGGTGACGGATTACTTCCCATTAGAATATGACGGTACTCTGTCTGAAGAAATACTTACAATGCAGCAATCTTATGATTATTCCTACTCAGCAAGCAAGTCAAGAATAAAATTTGCAGGTGTATGCCAAAATAAAAAAGGTATATTAAGCAAATAACAAGGGAAAACGAATCTTTAAAATTGCAATAAAAAAAGATATGGTGAATTTGATTTTTTGACGATATAATTTGAAAATGTAACAATAATAATTGATTATTAATGCAACACTGACATATTTTGGTCATAGATACATCCTTTCGCATATACGTTAATATTTATAACATTAATATACTTACATACTTGCCTCTTGGTAGTTACAAATCCATTCTAAAATATGTTAAACATGACAAACATTTATCTTACACACACACACACACACTATAATAAACGAAATTTCAACATAATGTAAATTTATTTTACCGTTTGCATTGTAGATTACAACGGGTGCTTTCAAAAACCTTTTGAAATAGAACCCTTAATTTCAAACTTTTTATCTATGGAACTTTCGTTTTGCAAGCAATTATGCATGACGAATGGTAGTGTGAAAATTATGGTTGATGAAACATCGTGTTCTTGTATAAATTCAATAGATGGGCTTATTCCACTCACAACGGAGCAATGCTTTCAGCCATGTCCCGGAAACCAACTTCAAATGTGTGGTGGGAAAAGTGTTGTCAATGTCTATGATAATGGTAAATAGTTTTGAAGATTTATTAATGTTATCTACTAAAATTTGAAATGCGGGTCTTGCTTTATTAATCGTCTCTTCATATGTTTTAAAATTAATGTTTAACATAGATTGTTTACATTTTGTAAAAGAACATTGTTTCTTTTTTTATAAGTCGCTCTGTGTAAATTTTTAACTAATTGGTGATATAAAAACTTGAGATATAAATTAGTAGCAAGCAATATACAGCAATTGTATCAATCAATAATGCCTTTATAACAAAAATGATGTTTGGAAATCTATTGTCTTTTTTCTTATGGATTTTAATTCTATTCATTTGTTACCTTTGTTTTAGATTTTAGAGATATAGCCAAGTCTTGTGACACACTTTATCAACATGGTATATTTTACAACACAATGTACATTTTACAGAATGCGACGCATGAAAATGAACACATCCTTGCACAATGTGGTTTTACAGGTAGTTTACATAATAATGCATCGGTTATTTTGAAAATACGCGTTTAAGCACTTTTCAATTGATTCGGAATTTTTCCCTCTAGGCAACACAGCAATTACAATCGTTCACTTTTAATTCCTTTGATTGTATAGATATAAATTGTTGTTGATTTTGCTGAGAATTTAATAAGAAGTCAAGAAAAGTTTTATAAGTCATATTGTTTGATGTAAGAAAGCAATGGATATTTACATATGTTGTACACATATATTAGGATTTTAAAAAGTGTAGTGTTTCTATCAATATTATTTGTCCCCTAATTGTTAAACTTTATCAGAAGAAAGATTTGTATTAAAAAGGAAATATAATTATTTATATACCTGTATCATCAACCTAGCATAAACTATTTTATCTTGTTTTAATAGTAATGATGTTTTGCTTTGATAGACAATACAGCATGTGAAAGAGGATGGTTAGGATACAAGGACTATTGTTTCAAATTTATTCCTGGAAAATCCACATTTACCGATGCCATCAAGACCTGTGGTTTACATAATGGATATGTAATGACAACATCCTTGCCAGATAATTTAGATTTCTTAAACGATATCTTGACTAATGTTGAACAGTTTTTTTACTATCCTGTTTGGTGGAGTGGGTTGTTGAATCAGTTCCTGAATGATCGTTATCTTGGAGCCGATGGGTGTATTGTTTTTACTGATATGAAGATATTGCATGATTACACAAATATTAGCAGACAAACATTTATTTCTTTTAATTCATACAACTTAACATTTAATGATACTTCAAACAACATCCAGTTACCAATTGCATGCGAAAAATCTCAAGGTTTGAATTTATTCAGTTAAATTTTCAGTATGAGAGAGAGAGAGAGAGAGAGAGAGAGAGAGAGAGGAGAGAGAGAGAGAGAGAGAGATTTCAAAATGTTGGAATGACACTTAGAAGATATTCATTTGTAATCACAATTATTTGAAATCTTTGTTAAAACTATCTTAGGATCGTTAAGACTTGGAGTATTGGTTACCAGTGTAGAGAGATATAGCACGTAAAAGTAAAGTATTTTATAGATGTATAACTTCAATTGCCCTTTCATTAATATATGAATATATCTTATGAGAAAACACAGTACACATCCTAGTTAAGGACTATAATATGACTACATTTAAGTATCATATTGCAATATGTAAAATAAATCATTAAAACTTGCAAGAGATTATTCCGTATACATTTATTTTTGTTTTATGGAGTGGAGTGGAGTAATAGTGTTTTACGCCCCTAGTCAAATTCTTCCATTTAAATCTAGACGGTCGCTATTGTGATTGTGGAGAAAAATCAGAATACCCATAAAAATCTACCTACCACCGTTACAGACTGACAAACTTTCTTACACTAAGTTCTACCCAAGCGGCGTAAAAACCTAGTTGGTGAGAGGCAAATGTGATCTATAAGCACACGCTTTAGAATACTTGGCCACCGAGTCAACATCAATATAACGCTGTTACAGTTACCTAAAACACTTACATTCACATGGCATGTTACGTATTTTTGTTAAAAAGTTAAACAAAATTTTAAAAAAATAACAAAACTAATATAAACGAAAAGTTACAAATGTAACATATAACAAAGGAACAAAAAATTGAATCGATGAAATAAAAAGAATAAATCGTGATCATTTCTGATATCGAACTCCTGATCACTGAACTATCAACCATACATGTAGTCAAAGCGGATATGTAAAAGGAACACGTTTAATGAAAAAAAAAACTCTCTAAATTACAAGTATCAAAATCGAATTAATTTGTCTGAACCTACTAGCTTGATATAAATATTGCAAATTAACAAAAGCATGCTTATTCTTTAAGACGTTTCGTTATGTTTTAAGACGGCAGTTTTGTCAGGTTTCTCTCTTTTTGATTTATTGTAGTAAAAATGTCTCAATTATGAACAGATCACACAATTTGATATGAATACAAAACATTTCAGAATATTTGTTAATTTGAATAAAATTCTATAAAATGTGCACATCGGGCATATCAAAATTTAACAGGTATTTGTGTTATTTATATAAACATTCAATTTATTTTTGTAATGTTTTATTAAATAATGATTTACTTGACAAAGACAGTGCAACATTGATATATTTATTTATCTATTTTTTGATTGACATTACAGTTGTTTATTTTCTCTTTAGGTTACGTAGGATGCGTTCAGAATCTCACCTCTGTTGTTAAAGCGTCACTTATTGATGTACAATGGATGACAGTTACACAGTGTGTTCAATTTTGTCTTGGCCAAAATACATCATTTGCAGGACTTGGCAATAGCAGTTGTTATTGTTATGATGCTGTAAATGCAGATATAATCACTGCAGATACATGTACAGGCTGCCCTGGATATCAAACTCAAATGTGTGGAAATGGCTCTGGTGTAGTTGCTTTATATAAAGTGGGTAAGATAGATATTTTCTCAGTTTAACAAAGAACAGAAAATCTAGTGAAAAACTTCCCTCAACAACCACTGAAATTGCATTTTTATAGGAAAACACTATAAATGACTTAAAGTTTTGTCAGAAACAAACAAGTTCTGAAGGAAACAGCTACTTTAACAGAAATACTTCAAACATCGTTATCTTCTTCCCTTTTAATAAACATTGATCGTTAGATTCTACAATTTGGTGATTGCCAGTCAGTCGCTTTGTTGTTATGCGGGTTCTGTACGCCAGTAAGCTATTGGGTAGTACTGTTACATGTAGTAGAGTAGAAATAAGATAAGAAATCAACAACTATTACTGCATGTTTATTTAAGATGGACAAGGATTAATTTAAATGTTCATACAAGATTTTTAGTCTATCTAGCGACATTAAATATTATGTTAACTTAAATTTATTTCGAAATATTCGTCATCAATAGTAGTGTCGTAAAAGCTAGTTAGCATTTTAACACTGCTTACTTTTTGCTTAAGCATCATCTGAATGGTTTGATTTGTATTGTTTTTAATAGAATTTTTTAAAGATAACCTTGCGAAAAGCTGTAATGAGTTATACCAATATGGTGTCATCAATCCAGGCTTTTATTACATTTCTGAGTCTAGAGATGATACGAAAGAATACGTACAATGTTTCACATATGGTAAGTAGAGGAATATTGATGTACCAAATGTCTGCCTACTGATTGCTCAAAATTTGTATTGTTTAGCAAAATATAACTTTTATGATAAAAATTGCAACTATAAAAACGTGGTAGAAAAAATCGTACTTTGCGGTAGTGAAAATACTAAAAAATACAAACAAGAACCTTTTTGTCAAATAGAAAATGTAGTTTTAAAACAGGATCTATGACATAACGGTGACGAAAAATCAATAAAACATGAATAAACACGACTCTTAAAACGGTTAATTTATATATATATTTTTAACTTGATGTCTAAAGATCAAATGTAAAAGGAAAGTTTGGACATCTAAAATCGCCTAAAACACAGAACATCAGATATCATTGTGTAGTAAGGATAACCTGTCATAAATTGTAAATTTCATACTTGCTGATTTTAATTTATTATGTTACAGATGAATCAATGTCAGTTCTAAAGATTGCAGATAACGATATTACTTCATCATCCTACGAAGAACCATTTTTACCCAAAAATTCCAGGTAAAACTTTATACATTTAACTTTTAAACTATATCTTATTAATATTTGCTCTTTTCACACTGAATGTTTGTCTTATTTCTTATCGATATATTATAATCCTCCCTTAACAGCATTTATAGTCTGACCGATGAAAATTTTATCGTATTTTAAACACAATATTTCAAAACTCGCCGAAGGTATTCAAAACTCAGTAGGCAGTGCTTTGTGCTGTCAGAAAATATACCATTCAGCAGATTTTCAGCCTTCTAAAATTTAAAATTTATTTAAAACAAAGGTTTGTTCCCTCTTTCAAAGCAATCCTTAGCTGGATTTGGATTTTAAATTTTGGAAATTAAGATTCATCATTTTCAACTATATGGCTGATGTTTTTTATCTATCAAACTTTTCGGTCATAGTGTCACTGATGAGGAATGAATTTTCGAAATGTGCACATCTGGCACATCAAAATTTATCTGGTTACTGTGTTATATATTGTATTTTAAACACAATGCCATAAATTAGATTTTTGGTTCAGTAGTTATACTTGCATCTGTTTTAATTGTTCAACTTTCATTTCGGTTGTTATGAATGTATGTCGTATCTCAAGTCATTGCTTTATTTTACCTTAGACCTTTTACATTATTTTTTCATTCAACGCATTGCTTTTGATAACATACGTTAAAAATATTTTGGTCGTCGTTTACTTTTATGCAAGTATTTTTTTTGTTTAGAATTAGTTTTAATGTATGATATATAAAAAGCAATATTATAAAACATATAAATACCAGCACATGTCCAAATCAATCCCAAAACAAAGTAAGAAATTTGAAAACATGTTGTAGAACATAAAACCCATTTGAATGTATTATTTCCCTGAAAGCGTCAATAAATTTTCTGTTTATTAAACGTCAGATTCATTAATCTTCACCTGTTTGGCGTATGTTTTTTTATCAATCAAACTTTTCGGCCCCTAGTGTCACTGATGAGGAATGATTTTCAGAAATGTGCACATCTAGTACATCAAAATTTAACAGGTATTTGTTATATATTTACTACCCCTGAGCGGGTACTGCTGCTGGTGGAGTAAAACTCCCTGAGGGTATCCATAACTCAGTAGGCAATGCTTTGTGCCGTCAGAAAATATACAATTTAGCAAAATTTTCAGTCGTCTTCATTTTTGAAATTTATTTAAAACTAAGGTTTGTTCCCTCATGCAAAACATTCCTTCGCTGGATTTGGATTTACATATTTTTGGAACATGAGACTCATTAATCTTTAACTGTTTGGCGTATTTTTTTTATCTATCAAACTTTTCGGCCCTTAGTGTCACTGATGGGGAATGATTTTCAGAAATGTGCAATCTGGTACATCAAAATTTAACAGGTATTTGTTATATATTTACTACCCCTGAGCGGGTACTGCTGCTGGTTGAGTAAAACTCCCTGAGGGTATCCATAACTCAGTAGGCAGTGCTTTGTGCCGTCAGAAAATATACCATTTAGCAAAATTTTCAGTCGTCTTCATTTTTGAAATTTATTTAAAACTAAGGTTTGTTCCCTCATGCAAAACATTCCTTCGCTGGATTTGGATTCACATATTTTTGGAACTTTAGGCTCATTAATCTTCAACTGTTTGGCGTATTTTTTTATCTATCAAACTTTTCGGCCCTTAGTGTCACTGATGGGGAATGATTTTCAGAAATGTGCACATCTGGCACATCAAAATTTAGCAGGTATTTGTTATTTATTAACACGTCATTACAAACATCAAATATTTGTTTTAGAAACATGAATACAAAAATTTAAATTAAAATATTAACTAATGTCAAAAATAAAATACAAATGTTAAATGCAGTACAGGAATTAAAAATGTTTTAATTGCGTTTTAGCTGCATTTGTTTCTGTTATATTATTTCATACTTTTCGCGTTCGAGATAACACAAGACATTTAAATTTCATTATATGCTACCTGTTATTTTTGTTTTAGAATACAGTTACCCTATTCCTCGATTGGTGTTTGGCAGCCGAAGACATCTGACATTACTCCATGGCTTAAATTATTTTACCCTGGAGGACATCTAATTGTAACTGGAATCATTTTTCAAGGTATTATGAAGAAGTGTTTGCTAAAGAATAACACAAAAAACTAAATCTACCTCTGAGTTAACTATTTTATTTGGACACAATTATACAGGTTATGTAACGAAAATCTTTCCGTTGAAAAGCTTGGATATGAAAAACGTCAAAGACTGTGTACCAATTTTCAAATAGGTTTTCCTACAATAAGAAAAAACCAAATATTTGTTGATTCTTTCTTTTTACTATCACTAAAACGTTTTAATTGTGTTAGGTAACAAACTTTTCGTAGCACAAATTTCAAGTAAACTGGAAACCCGATTTTTAAATTGCATTGTAGTTTTATTTGCATCTTCTTGCTGATCTTGCTTCATTGTATACTATTTTACCTTGTTATTTTAGGAAGACCTTCATTAGAGCATATTGAATATGTTACTACATATCATATACAATATAAAATTGGAGGCAAATATTATGATTATATACCACAGGTAAATTATTCGATCAATATTTATCAACTTTAAACATTTTTTAAAAATCTTTAAACATATAAGATGATAAGTAATTTACCTTGTGTTTTTAAGCAAATTGTTTTATTGAATGCTTAGGAAGATAAGGAATTCGAGATTGTTTGAAAAGTAGTTGCCAATTATCTAGAATAGCCTTTAGTTGTTTCCTAAAATACTGTGAAATGTTAATACTAAATCTGATAGGTTTATGTTTTTGTAAGAAGACTTCTTAATTACATCTCAATCGTTTCAAACCTAACTTAGCTGGGTAGAGTGATAAATACATAAAATTCAACTTAAAAGGGTGATAAAATAAGAGAGATGTCTCTTCTAACAGATATATTTAAATATATACTATATTTATTTTTATGAAATAATACAAACATTGAAATTGCAGACTAATATAATGACAATAACATGAACTGCAATAGTTCTGACTTGGAGATAAAACTCTGTTCAAGATGGGTCTTTTCGGGGGGGGGGCTTAAAACCGATTCGTTGTGTCACTAAAGCCATGGCACGCTAAAATCCCTCTTTGCATATTACTCTGGGTGCACTACAATGGTCAAAATTACTGCCACTTCGTCGGTACCTTGAGTGAAATGTTAAACGACATTTAATCAATCTGTTCAAGTTTTTACATTCGAAAGATAACATGGACTTTTTTATAGAGTTTAAGTTTCACAGCTATTTTTCTATTACATGTATAAATATTATGTGCATTGTAGGTACAAGGAGCTAACGGAAGGACAAATATTTCCTTCTACTTTTTTCCACATCCTATAGTAGGAAACAAAATTAAACTTTATCCTGTAACTTGGATTGGTGCACCATCTGTAAGAGTTTCAATAATGGGACTTAGATTTATACTGTTTGATCGTAAGTAAACACTCATAAAAATTAATTAATAATGAACTGGTATATTTGTGTTTCATGATTAATAAATCTTTAAATTTAAAATGAAAAAGAAGCATTATACAACATAGTATGACTATTGTCGTCTAAAATTGAAAGCAAGTACTGGAAATGGTAGAGGTAGAACAAGTAGCTGGGAAAGAATGGGAAAATAACAGAGTAATATAAAGGCCTTCGAAAGTTTTCGTTATCATGCAATTTATATTTTATATTTCTATATATCAATTAGCCTCTTTTTTCTCATTTTTGAAAAAAAAAATAATAATCGTTCTAGAATTTAAAAATATGCGCATATATGTACCGTTGACTTAAAAATCATTTGTTATAGGTGTGAACACTGAGTTGTAGATAAAATTTTTGGGAATTTTTATGTAATACTGTTTGTCATCTTTACCTAATCGGTTTAATTCTAATTATCTATGTTATTTTTAGACCATAATTCTTATCTGGGATGTTATGGAGTTTGCCCTCGCAACTCGTTTAATCGGTCTGGATTGTATGGTAATAATCATTCAGATTGCCAACCTATATGCAATGGTTTAAACACACCATTTTACTCTCAAGGTAAAAGGTTTATTTATACAAATTTAGATTTGCTTATTCCTAATATAACTGATAATTGTGTCGGTTTTTGAGGTTGAATTTAGTCCCATGGTCCAAATATATATCACTAATACCTGTTAAATTTTGATGTTTCATGTGTGCACATTTCGGAAAATTATTCTTCAGAGTTTGATAGATAAAAATATAAGCTAAACAGTTGAAAATTAATGAATCTAAAGTTCCAAAATTACTTGAATCCAAATCCAGCTAAGGATTGCTTAGCATGAGGGAAAAAACCTTAGTTTTAAATAAATTTCAAAAATTAAGACGGCTGAAAATTTTGCTTAATGGTATATTTTAAACATAGTCCAATACATTAAAATTTGCTTAAGCAAAACACAAGACGACTTGTGAAACAACTATCTTTTAGATCGTGAATGATGTGCTATAAAGGCATATTTTTTCACGTGAATTTCACATTAATCGAGCTTATACGTGGAAATCACTTTACATGTTCATATTAAAATCACGTGAAATATTTCAATTGTATTTCATGTGAAAAAAATTTCTTAAAAATTTACAAAAATCAAGTCTGTATAACAAAACACTAATTAAATACAAAATATATATGTTGATTTTATCAATATGCATGCCATTGATACGTGTTCACATGATTTACATTAATTTTATGTGAAAGAAATTCATGTGAACAAATTCACTTGAAATTCAAGTGAGTTGAGTTCCAAATGAAATTCATGTCAACAAAATTTAGCAGTATGAAATATTTTTGTTTTCTTGAAGTTCTATGGTTCTACGTTTATAAGTCATTACCGAGAACCACAATAAATATACTTTGATACTAACAATTGTTTATATACTTTAGATTTGAATTCGGGAGAATGTCTATGTGGAACAAGTATTGGTCATTGTGCTAAATTTAACGACAGTGTATGTACCGACAATAGCACTATGGCATTTGCAGTATACAGAGCATATAGTACGTATCTGTTTAAATATCCGCGACTAGGATTTTCACTGTTTACTGTTTAAATATCCTATACTTTTCTCTGCAAAGCTACAACAACTTACCAAAATCCTAGTTGTTCCCTATTATTCATTTGACTAGCAGTGTAATGGTCTTGCGTTCAACCTACTACATGGCAAAGGTCATGTGATGTCATTTCAAAATTATTTAGCCAGAAGCAAAAAATATTTCTACGTCTTCAACACAATCATATGGCTTTTATACAATAGATTAATTTTTCACTTTTATTAAAATAGGAATAATGAATCTGTTTGGTTTAAATGAAATCGCTTATATGACAGAAAATATTAAGCCAAATCATTTTATTGAATTCATGGTTGTGATTTTCAAACGGTTTAGAATATTTTTATTCAATCTTTTAATTTTTAATATTTGTCAAAAGAAGGCTTACTTTTAATTTGAAAGTGAGCATATTTATAAACCGCTTCTTGTAAAAACAACTTAATGGACCGGGAATATAAAAATATATACACCTTGATTTAAATAATTGCTAATTTCCATTATAATATCATTCTTTGGATAATTTATCATGTAAAATATGTCAGCGATCCTTTGTCGGTAAAAACCGTGTATCTAGTTGTCCGTCTAAATGCTATTCTTACATAAATTCAAATTTTTAATTTTACATTTATCAGCAAATCCAATTAACTGCCGTAATTACGAAACTTAATTAACTTTTTATGATTTTTATAGCAAAGCATTGTCCTGACTTACCTGATATTGAACATGGAACTAAGACAACATCTTACAAACATACAAATGGTGTCTTTACTGTGCAGTCAACTATTGTATACACATGTGAAGAAGGGTTTGTCTTTCCAGATAATACAACCTCTATAACTACTACATGTCAACAAGATAATACATGGTCTAATGGAAATATTTCAAACTGCTCTAGTGAGTATATTTCTCGCATGGTATTTTGGAAACTCATTTGTTTGTTTTGAGAAAACCCTTTTTAATGTAAGTTATACAAGTGTAATTGGTCATAGATCGGTAAAATAAAGCGTATTTTTATATTAAAATGCACCAATTATGAACTACTTGTTGCTTAATAGGTAGGTGGATTTTGGCCCTCCAAAGGAACTACAATCATACCACATAGCATTATTCGTCCAAATTAAAAATAATGATCAATTCAATTTTGTTGTATATTTCTGTTTAGCTCTTTATATCGTTAACTTTTACACACATTGTGTTCTTAGTTACGTTAGCAATTACCTTGCTTCATAAAAGTCTGTCCGTAACAGATTCAACAGCATATGTGCTTTATGAAGATACCTCAAAATCTATAGCTTGATCTGTCTCGATGTTCATTGAAGAATTCATGTTAACTAACTAGATCAACATTTTTGTTTAAACTAGACACATAAGTTTTCTAGATCCTGCTATGAGTTGCACCGTAGTGGTTGATCGAATGGTTTAGAAAACCACGGGGTAGTACTTGTCTAAAGACTTGAGACTGACATATCATTTAAAGATTTCTTTATATCCGTTGTTTTATTATATTTCTTGTTCCCTGGTTTTTGGGTGATCTTTGTAGCCTAGGTCAAAAACGTGTTTTAATCAAATTGCATTTGTTGTGTTTTTAGTTGTGCGATGTCCAGATGTTGTTTTACCTGATAATGGAATAGTGAACACAACTGAGACTGTATATAATACCAAAGTTACAATTATTTGTAATCCTGGTTACCAACTACCGGATAATACAAGTTCACGTGTTCTACGGTGTCAGTCGAATTGGGCATGGAATAATTCCTTTTCCAACTGTAAAGGTACTGCTTGCGTTACGTCTTTATGACTTCTTTTTATGGCCAAAGTTTTTCCTAATGCAAATACGATTCCAAAGTGACCAAGGCTAAAGTTTGTGATTAATAACACCATGATACAACCAATATGGTTAAGGTTTGACTAACATTATGATTTGACTTCGCATAGAAGTGTATATAGAAACTAACTAAATCCATTTAATTGCACATCACATTAGCAAAACTCTGTTCAACGTTTGAAGTAGCAAGTGCGCGTAATTATTGACCACTGGTTAATTTAGAGAGAACCTTCTATCGTTGGTTGTTCTCAAGCTACAGGTACATATTGTTGAGTTACAATTTCTTTTCCTATTTTAGTATTCCTAACACTTACATGAGAAATACAAACTAAAAAAAATATGAGTGGCTTCAGCTAAAATCTATTCCAATCTCATTGAAGAAACTTGAAACACTTTTGACTGTGATATTTTTAATTTTTTTATTTTGTTTTAACAGTGGTTTCATGTGGAGAACCGCCAGAAGTTTTAAAGGCTAATCGCAGTGGAAGCATTTATACTTATAATAATACCGTTATCTACACCTGTGACTCACTCAGCATTTTCAGTACAAATAGTTCTAGTTTAAGCATTAGATGCCTAGAGAATGGAAGTTGGGAAGCAATACCCTCACATTGTGCCTGTAAGTACGATAAAGTCATCCAGTAAAAAAGTATAAATCATATGTTAATGCTTGAACTTAAAACAATTGGAAGTTTAACAAGTATTAAATATATATATATATATATATTGTTGTTGTTTGGGAAATTAGCGCCAGATATATTTCACATTGGTCCCTCTGAGTTTTTTCTTTCTTTTACGGTTTTTTTTTTTAAATTTTTTAGTTATTTTTTTTAAATTTAATTGTTACATTTGATTGTTTTTGCCTTTTGTTACATTGGCTATTGTCAAGTAGACCTGCTTTAGTAACAAATAGTTTATTCTTTTATTATTATTATTATTTTTTATTAATTTGTAATGAATATTACATACTATATACATCCATAAATCAATAAATGTACGTCTTGTTTTTCAGATCCTTGCAATAGTTCTCCTCCGCATTTATCAAATGCAAAGATGTCTTACTTATATCATAAAACAACATATACTTGTAACAAGTTCTATCAGTTTTCTGATGGATCAAATGAGAAAACAATAGAATGTCAGAACGATTTTACATGGTCAGATCATAATGATGAATGTTTACTTAACGGTAAGTTATAGAGTAACTTCACTTTATAATATTATAAACGGAGACACAAGTAAGCGGCAGTGTTATGTTCTAATTCGATTCCTCAAACGAACATCAAATATTTATAAAATAAACAATAAATACTCATATGGGAGGTGCCACTTACAACTCAAGTATTTAATGTCATTTTTTTTTACAATAGAATAATAAAGTCTGTCTTTTTCCACCAATAATCTACATAAAAACAGATAATTATAATGATTTTTATAATTATTATAAAAACATTAAATAAAAAGAAAAAATTTGACTGTTTACTTCAGAAGTAATGGTTGGAATGAACTTATTTTCTACTAAAAATCCGTGCATCTACGTCACACAATCAACCTCGCTAAACCGCAGTATATGTATTCTAAATATAGAAACAACACGCCCAGTGGCACATAACTCTTATATACCCGTATATGCAGTACCCATAGATAAACCCATACATAATGACATACCATTACTATGGAAGCACAACAGCGCCATATTCGCTACATTTAACCTTTAATAAATTTATTTATTTTGGTGCTTTTTTCCGGTTTTACCTTTTCGGTTAATTATATCTTGAATAAAACTTAGTATAGGAGACATTTTGTGCACAAAAATGTAGTGTGCAAAAACTTAACTGCTTCCTTTTGTAAATAAAAATCAGTAAAACACATACGTACTAATCTAAAACATACTGAAGTAAAAGATAAAAGGTTATTGGATAATGTTGATTGAACCACAGCCATTTTGAAACAGGTTTATAATCTTAATTGTGATAATGTAATAATTGTGTTGGTGATGTTAATCAAATGTCGCCCATTGTGACATTTTTGGTGAAATTTGCAACATTTTTTAAGCACCTAGACATCTGCCTAAGTTTGATACTAATAATTGTTAACAAATTAAAATAACATACATTGACGCTATTCTGGTGTCGAAAGTATCATATACCATTTTTTTAAATTTAATCATAAAAATACATTCAAAAAATAGTATATGACAATATATTGTCATATACCATTTTTGAATGTATTTCTATGATAATATAATATAATATTGGTTTATTTTTTCAGATAATTCAGTTTTTAAAAAATCAGCTAAATTTAATTTTGTTGGAAAAAAGCGGCGGACAAACACGACATCGGCTGTAATGCTGAAAACTTTATTCACAAGAAGTCTGGCAGATTGTGCTAAAGAGTGTTTAAGGGACGAAAAATGTGATGCCTACAATTTTAGTAATTTACAGTTATCAGAAAACTGCAGGACTTTCATCTACTTCCAAGCCATTTTACAAAGCGAATAATTCTTGGCTTTATTTTGAAAGAGAGGAATTGGTAATTAACGGGCTTTTAAATGGTCATTTCAGTCATTTTATTAACATTATTTCAATAAATACTTCATTCTTTTTAAGTGCTTTATTATTTCATTCATTTATTTATCATTCATTCAATGAATTGCATTGTATCTATATTAAATTTGATATAATGAAGGCATTAATTTAAAAAAAATCTTTCCAGGTTACTGATTTCACTCTTTTGTTGTAAAATATAATGACATCATATCATTTCATTGCCGTACCATGCAATGACGTCATCTTTTGTGTGTGATGTGACTACGTATTACTGGAATTATGGATGTTTCCTTATAGCGAGCAACAGGTTTTACCAGTTATACTGTAGTTATCATTAACATACATTGTGTAATGTCCTAAGATGTGTCAACTGGCTTTTGGACAGGCTCATGTTGATAAGTTACAAATTCATCTCCTGTTGTAAAAATGGAAGTTCCAGCTCATCACGTGGTACCTCATAGCTCTTGTGCGGGACAATATTTCAGTTGGCAACGTAATCGCAAAAGATTGTCTTTTCCCGTATTAACGACGGTTTTTGGCGTAAGATTTGTCCATTTCATTCCGCACAAACAGGCACTTAACACGTGGCGAGTTCCACCGTTGATATTAGACTTCTTCATATCACTCCATTATTACCATTTTTAAGCATCCAAAATGTAAGTAATAGATAATAATAGAATGACAACAGATGACATTATCTTATCATTACATGAATAAAGTCCCTTCACTCGAATCGGTATCTTCAAGTATGACATTTTGGAAATTATACGAGTTGTCGCTCGTTCCATTACGTCGTTTTGTTTACACATTGTACAAATATTCACCATGTATTAGATTTATTTTATGTGTTTGAGTAAGATTTGGAAGCCATTAGTGTATCTTTAAATAAAATTGGGGTTATTAGGATACTGGCAAAGTGATTAAATCATACAATATTATTTTGGGGAGTTTTCCGACTTGTGTTTTATCCTTTACTTATTACTATGTACGTGTATATTGTACAAGTTATTCTGGTTTTTATTATTATTATTATTTTTCTTATTATTATTATTATTATTATTATTACTATTATTATTATTATTATTATATTTTAACCAAATTAAGCGATTAGAACATTTGAAAACAAAAATTAAAAGGAGGAAAGCAAGATTGATTTTACGTCCCAGTCAAGAATATTTCAATTATATCGAGACTCCACCAGCTATAGGTGAAGTGGCAGAAATGTCACCTTTGCAGTGAGCTCTGAGCAATTGCAGGGAGGGTTCTTAGTTTACCACGTCTACCCATGACTTTCCTGTCTTAATGCCTACTGCTTGGCGAAAGAATAGTCACAAACTTTTGTAAGCGTTCTGACATCATCGGTTTGACAAAAACAAATACAGCATTATATTGAGTATAAAACACGTGTATTTACAATAACTCTCGTAGAGTATCATTAATCTTTAGAGTGACGGAACCACATTAAACAAAGCAATAGCGGCTGTTTCATTACTCGTGCTCAACCAGACCTACAAGCAACTTTTCACTAGAATAAGCATGTACTTGAATTTTCAAAGAAAATTTCGGTTATTTTGAATAAAATGTAACTTAATATCTTAGTTTTATCTTTTGTTTTTAGTTAGTTGTTTTTTGCAAATTTGATAAACTTGATATGTAATCTGCTAAATAATTCATTAAATGATTATTGATTCCCTGAGAAACCCGAATTGAGAACAGTAATAGAAATCCCCCATCAGTCCTTGGATATAAACGTGTCAGTTGAAGCGAGAAAAGTCCTGGAAATTTAAACTTGCAAATCCGCAACATTCCAGCAAGTTAAAAAATAAACGGTAAAATAGACACTGTTACAAGACAAATCACTCAACGTGAAAAGAAGGTAAATGTTTTGTATGTCAATGGACCAGTTTTGTATGACCTAGAATGATAAACATTGATATCAAGTATGAAGTTCGTATCTTTAATACTGAAGTTTTTATGATTGACTATGCATTCAATCAATCAAAGTGCTTAATTTATCTATGTAACTCGTTACCATAGAAACATCATCGAAAGACACATATACATTCGCCAAGGAATCATGTTATGGAGTTCTATCAAGTTTTGAGACATTATACTCCGAGAAAAACCAATAATACACTTAACAGATAAAAGTGAAAAAAAAAAAACAACAAAAACAATAACAACAGAATAAGTAAGACTTGATAAGTCATAAAACAAGAACATTAAAAATACAAAAAAAAAGCAAACTTGAAAAATATCACAGGCCGAAAAATTACCATTTTATCAACTTCCAGTTCTAAACCTTTTTTTCAATATGACATTATTGAAAAAAAGATAAGGGTGGAAACTGAAGCGACTACTAGTAAATAAGAAATAAGTTACCAATGACAAAATGAAATAAATATTGTTACAAATACTGATGAAGTGATTCGATAAAGTCCTTAAAAAGGTGTGTGTGTGTGTGTGTGTGTGTGTGTGTGTGTGTGTGTGTGTTTCCTTTTAAATTAAAAAAAAATGTTTTGAACCTAAAATTAATTTTAATAAAATTGCTGAATACCGTTCTGGATACATATTGAGTGCAATGTCAGTGATGTGATTTAGATGATGCCAAATGTGGCGGCTTTGTTGAAGCTAAAAATGTCACAGTTCGTGTGGATTATTGTTACTAAAACATCTGTTAAAATCATGCATTCACGTGAAGTAGATTTAAATATGAAAATGCTGACTTGGCAGGTTGTAGAAAGTAGTGTAACTTTGAGACAGTTTTACGACATAATTTATTGCTTTTATGCGCTAAATAATTTCTCCAACATCTCACGTTACATGAGATAGCGTACACTTGCAATCGTCACGAAGCGTAATATCTCCGTTATTTCTATTTAATTTATTTTCAGGTCTAAATACTTAACACAAATACCTGTTAAATTTGAATGTGCCATATGTGCACATTTTTGAAAATCATTTCTCATCAGTGACACTAGGGGCCGACAAGTTTGATAGATAAAAAACATAAGCCAAAATTTTAGAATGTAAATTTCCGAATATGAATTCAAATTCAGCTAAAGAATGCTTTGCATAAGGGAACAAACCTTACTTTTAAATAAAACTTCAAAAATTAGGACGGCTGAAAAATTTTCAAAAAAGTATATATTCTGACAGCACAAAGTACTGCCAAATTGCAATTGTATTTCAAATAAGGAAAAAATTTATTTTGAAATACATTCTCTAAATTTAAAGGATTCTGACAAAAGTTTTATGAAACCAAAATCTATAATGTTAACTAGCAATTGTAGTTTGCCGTCTCCGGCTCAATTAGTTGAGAGTGGAGTAATGGTTTAACGCCACAGTCAAGATTCTTTCACATAATTCGAAGCGTTTAATTTTGTGATGCTGGAGAAAACGGGAGAACCCATAGAAAATTACTGACCATCGACAAATTTTCTCACAATAGGCTCTGTCCCGAGCGGTATTCGAACCTAAGTTGTAAGAGTCACTGTCATCTGAAGGTTTGCATTGGGTGTAGATTCATTTCAAAATAAAAGAGAATGTTATAAAAATTAATGGAACAGAATCATAGCTAATCATGTAAACCAAAAAGCTTACAATCTAAATTGCTAGATTACCACAAATTTAAAAAACTAGTTCTTCAAGGCACCTGCTAGGGGATGCACTTTTGAGGATTAGTCATGTCGGCCACTATGAATTCCCCAATACTCAAAAGTGCATTCTTTAGCAGTTTTTAATATATGCACCAAAAATGTACTTTAATAAATGTACTATGGCAGCTTATAACTGCCGTCGATATGCTGATTAAAACTAAAATAATGTTCAGTGACAATTTTAAGCCACTAAAACTCAACTCGATTTAAACTGTTGTCATGAATGAATTCATATTGCACGTCAAGAGTTGATCCTGGAACCAGCATTACTACTCTCTCTCTCTCTCTCTCTCTCTCTCTCTCTCTCTCTCTCTCTCTCTCTCTCTCTCTCTCTCTCTTGGTGAAGTTAGGTTTTGGGGGTGGGTAGGTGCTCGGTGGCCGAATGGTTTCTCTCTCTCTCTCTTGGTGAAGTTAGGTTTTGGGGGTGGGTAGGTGCTCGGTGGCCGAATGGTTTAAAGCGTGCGCTTACGGATATCAGTACCTTTAACCGCTTGGGTTGACTTGATTGGAAAGTCAAAATCTCATTGCCACTTACGGTTGCAGTACTGACCGAGTGGTATAATGGACTGACTGGTCTGCAAAGTTTATCTGCGGCATTTCGCTTCAAATCTGAATCCTGCGATAAGTGCGCGCTAGTATAAAGAAGAAAAGAAACAATTACACATGACCCACGCTTCTCGTTAAATTGTGTAAAGGTTAATCCCTATGAACTATTGTTTCATCACCAATAGCTGAATTACCACTGATGCAACGTAAAGCAACATTTAACGAACCAAATCATGAAGTCGATATTATACTAGTCAGCTACAACATTGAAACACGCCCTTTTAGATTTGGATAATTATTTAGATAATGAATTTATATCGGGTCTTAAAAAGTAGAAATATATTGCTGAGGTTTTTAGTATGGTAAGCAGTATGTGCAACCAACACCTTTTGATCTAGATCTTGACCGTTTTATCTCAAATCTGAAATAAACCTCTCTCTATGTCTATCTCCCTTGTAAACAAGTTTTTTTTTTTAAATTCTAAATGTGTGTGTGTGTGTGTGTGTGTGTGTGTGTGTGTGTGTGTGTGTGTGTGAAAAATATTGATAACCACTGTTCACAACGAAGTAAAGGCGATGACTTGGCAATTAAATCGGGAGTGTAACTTTTACTTATACATGTTAGTAGGTTTATTTTATTTTAAAAGAGGGCTTAGACAAAAAACACATGTCTAGTTGCCACTTACTATGTCACGGGGGTCAATACAGGGTTGGTGAAACTGATACCAGTCTCAACTAACCGATAAATCCGAAAACGCGTTCCTATGAGATTTTATTCTTTAACCACAAAATAAATATTTCGTGAATTGTCAAATATACAGGAAATATTGCAGACGTTTTGATACTTATTTGAAAACAAAATGGTTTCCTTTCTAGCATTATGTAATAAAAATGATTACAAGCCAAAAAAGGTTCCATAATCAATGACTTTCGCCTTTTTTCCAATGAATAAATCAATAATAGATAAATAAATAAATAAATAAATAAATAAAAAGCGGATTGTAATATAAATGTATGTTTAATTTGAATATTTATGTGAATTAAACAAATAAATCCATCTTACTTAGATGTTTCATATATATATATATGCACAAAATTTGCTTTTAATTACAATATAATCAGTAACCGTGTTTTAGAATATGCTAATTATTTGTAGATTATGAAATTGCCTCAAATACATCAATTAATCTCGAACATTGACAATAAAAAGACAAATTAAAATTAAATAAGGTTATTTGAATAATCTGCTCGTAAGGATGATGATGATGATGATCATAATGATGAAATTATTTGAAATAACAATATGATGATGAATGATTTAAAATAATAATAATAATAATAATAATAATAATAATAATAATAATAATAATAATAATAATAAATAAATAAATAAACAAAATAACAATCGTCGTCGTCATAGTTGTTGTTTAAAATTAATTGTTTATCTAAAAAACATGAGTTTTTCGGCCATTAAATTCAATGTAAAAAAACGGAAACTACTCCTATCTATCAATTAAGAGGTCAGAAGAAAACGACTGCCAAAATAGATCACAAGCTTAACTTTAGATTTAAACTGAGAATCTTGACCCGTGTTACAGCTGAGATCAGCATATGTCTGCATTTAACACACACAGCCCTCAATAAACATATTTCATCCGATCATGTTACTCGATCTCCTGTAAGATTGCCGCACTTTGCACAAATACTGTTTCACGTCACTGCAAAACAGCTTCTCAAGAGATGAAAAAACTAGGTCACTTATTTTCCCAAACCCTCTTCCAAGCTGTCTGACTAAGACTTCCCGCGATTGGTTCATTCACATAGATAGGTATATTAAAAGTTTTCATTAGAAAACACTAGTTTGAAGCAGCCTCAAATATAGCTGCTCGACTCAGATCTTTTCTCGGCGTCTAGGAATCCGCTGTTCCAAAAAAAATTGGAGCAGGGCTCTTCCTAGCTTTGGAAAAGCCAGGATTTCTGGCTTTGGAACTACCGTTAATTTTCCTTTGATTATTCTAAAAATTCTTCTCCTTTTTTACTTCTTAATGAGGTAGAATCAAGCAGATACATTTAAAACAATGGCTCGGTGGAAGATAATACCACCTCTGATTTTATGCCTTATAGCTATCACAACTGCGCAAGAAGGTAGGTAAAATTTACATTTTATTCTGATTTATGTATTGCATGAATAAACCATATTTTCCAAAACCAAAACATGTACAAAAATATTATAGCAGTTTCCGAAATCACAGGAAAATTAATATCTTTGTTTCGTAAATTTCAAGATTTGCGCTTCATTTTGAAAAAAGCACAATGAAATAGTTTTAAATATATAAGTAGCTAATGTGTTTTGTCGAAAAGTAATGCATAAAGGTGTAATCTAAGCAATTAATTGTGAAAACCGAAAAACAAAATGGCGACTGTGACTATATTTGCTTTTCATTTCATGCTGAATTTAAACATTTTTCCATATTTAACAAAATTCTGACGCTAGAATATTTATGAATGTATTATTGTTACTGTTGTACTGATCCTGGTGTGTTTTTTTAAATTCTGTGTGCAGTTGTTGTATCTTATACAGAAATGAGATGGATATATTCCTCAACAAGAACCTTAACCACACCACATGGACATACATATTGTCAGATACATAAATATCCATTGCATGTCCAAAGACATGTGTCTTATGATTGATTTCCTTTATGCTGCCTTGTTTTATTTTTTCAGTTTTTGTGTTTTTGTGTGTTCTTTGTTGTGTGTTGTGGTGTGTGTTATGGTGTGTTCTTTGTTGTGTGTTGTTGTGTGTTCTTTGATGAATGTTGTGTTTGGTTTTTTCAAATATCTTTTTTCCGTTGCAAATTTCTGTGTTCCAATATAAAACGTTTTGCTAATTCAGAATATTGAATATACCTTGATAACTGCTCACTTAAAATGTCACTTTATATACACACGACACTCCATTCTTCCGTCATACAGCATTTTTCAAAAATTCTTCATGCCATATACCATTTTTTGATTGTTATGAATAATAAAATTTCATATTTGGTATATGACACGTTTATCCTTATTTCAAGAACCGTTGTCTTTGACATCGATTGCAATGTTTGATATTTGTTACTTTGTGATCTTTTAAAAATAAAAATGTTAATAACAATTTATCAAACTTTTTGTATTATGCACGCAAGAAAACAAACTATGTGCCCGGTGTAATTAAACATTAATATATCTTATATGCCGCCTTGGTTTTGATGTATTTTATGGCTACAATTGTTGTTTAATATTTATAGCAAATAAAGACGAGATATAAATATAGATGCACGTGCGTTTTGAAATCCCACGATTTTCGCGTCTTTTATTGTATAGCGTCTTAGTAACATGTTCCAGACATACAGGGGCTGTTCCATAATCATTCTTATTTTATGTTAAATGAGTAGCAAAACCTGGTAACATGATCAATTGTCGTCAAATAATTTGTCAATTTTATAATCTGAAACTAGTAGTTTAAATGCCTGATAATTTTAAAACTAAACAGAAAATTTATTACAAAATAAATAAATAAAGTAAATAAATAAATAAATAAATTAATTAAAAAATAGAATAAAAGATTGAATTCAAACGCCGTGTCTTTAAAACCTTTCTGGTTATCGTGTCACACAAAACGTTCCTTCATAATTTGTAAATTTATAAAATTATTGTCGAAAATAAATATAATTCGTTATTTTATGAAATTATCTTTATTTTGTTTTATTTCATTTCATTTGTTATTTTATTTCATTTTATTTCATTTTATTTCATTTTATTTATTTTATTTATTTATTTTATTTTATTTTATTTTATTTTATTTTATTTTATTTTATTTTATTTTATTTTATTTTATTTCATTTCATATCATTTTATTTTATTTTATTTTATTTTATTTTATTTCATTTTATTTCTTTTTTTTCTTTTCTTTTATCTTATCTTTGTTAAAAGAAGTAGATAAAGGCGTACATGCCGCTATTGTAACTGTTGTATCTTAATTGTAATGGCTGGAGGGATTTTGTATCGTTGTAGTGGTATTTTATTAGTGTCTTGATAATTGAGATTTTCTTAATTCCTTATAATTGCTTCGCGTGCAGTAGAATAGGTTGAAAGCGATTTTATCAATTTATTTATCTGAATTTCGTATATTTTACATTAAATATACCTTATATATTCATTTTTTTTAAAAATAAATTTTTGTTGACGTGGACATGTTGTAAATTTTTAAGCGCATGCGCTATGTGAACGTGGCTGCTATAAGTACACGTAGGCATGCATTATAAAGTTAATAGTTTTTCGTGATTAGTTAATTTAAGATTCATTAACTACGTATCTGGTTGTAATTCTTGGTTATGGAGAATTTGATCAGTCTCACGTTAAAAGAAATTCAGATTCAACATTTTATCATTTGATAAAGTAGTTTTCGAAATTTATAGACCATAAATCTCTCTCTCTCTCTCTCTCTCTCTCTCTCTCTCTCTCTCTCTCTCTGATATTCTACATGTATTCTGTATATTATATTCTGTCAAACTTGTGTTAAAGCCACTCCTCTATATATTAATGATAATTTAGAAGTTCGTCTTGACCTACTATCACATATTGCCCTGAATGAATTAACAGATTAAATGGAAATATATACAATGTACATGTATTTGAATTTGATTCGGATTCGATACCAAATATAATCTATAGATCTCGTCCCCAAAGTTTGGAGTACCGTGATTTTTTGCCTACGGGTCCTTGTGACAACAATATCATCACCCGGCATCCCCCACTTATAACTTAGGGTGATAAAAATGATAGAAGGAGAAAGTTTCATGTCTAAATAAAGTTTTAACTTTGATTTTCCGGTTAATTTAATCTGTCAAATGTGAACTCTTAATAACTTTATTGAGGGTTAAGATATACAATTGTTTATGGTGTCTTCACGTTTTATTACATCTGTATTTAGTTTTGTCATAAGATGCAAAATAGATTGCCAAAATTTGTGAAATATTGGTTAAGGAAAATCTTAGTTAATTAGAAATAAAACTGAAGATGATTTGTCTATTATTGATATTATTATTATTATTATAAGTGCAGTCATTCCCATGATTAGTTTCACAGAAGATCCCCTCTTATTTGGAGAATCGTGTTTGTCACTGCATTATTTTCCCGTTTCTTTCAGAAACACCATCAGAAAATAATACACTTGCCTGTTTTAACAATGAAACTAAAATGGGTTGGTGCGAATCATTTTCCCGCCAATTTTTTCCAGCTGTTGAACTTGTATGTCCGAATAAAGTTTGAAGTATTTGTTCTTATAATAACATAATTATAGTATAATATAGTTAGAAATGCTACAATGACAGTAATTTACCATTATAAAAACTATGTGCATCGCTCGTTTGGATGTGTGGGTTTAGTTCCGGATAATTAACCTTATCCTCTTTTACTTCACTATAAGAAAAGCGACTTCCGTTTGGTACCGCCATTAATTTTGATGCAGGTGCGTGTTATGCAATTTGCTTACAACAAGCTTGCATTCTGCCAATGTACCGGGTATTTACTTTTTTATGACAAGAAGATTTATCGAAATGGTAATTGTTGATAAAAAAAATCAAGGGTTCATATACTTTTGACTAGGCACCGAACTTTTTAACAGCTAACTTGATCATTTATTAAGTTTCTCCACAGTCGCGGCGACAGTTAAATCGTTTTAAAATGTCAGTGGTACAACCGATTTTTTTTTTCAGAATAAGTTAGATAAAATCTACAACTTAATTATGAAATAAAATGTTGATTTTGTTTAAATCATTTTTTAACCTTCATATAAATTAAACATACATACCAATCCATATCTGATTTGGAATTAGTCAAAATTATCGTTATACATGTGTGTAAAATTATGAAATATAATAAATAAAACAATAATAACAAGTAAAAAAAATCCATAACCATTTAAAATCTGGCCTGAAATTTTTATAAAAATAAGAAAGAGTAAGTCATTTTATCCACTGACTTGAAATACCTTGTGGAGGTAAACTTCGAAATTATCTTCCCCACATGACAAGGCATTTTGCTCACTTGAAATACCTGGGAAGGTTTACTTGGCAGTTACCTCCCCCCCCCCCCTACACGGGTCTCATTAATTGGCAACGGATCACAAATGATCACCAAGGAACATAAAATATACCGAATAAAGTGTTGGAATGTAAAATATAGTTCAAATTATGTCCACTGTGTAATTATTTGTTATTAGAAAATTCGAATTTGGTGTACTTTTATCAATAATGTAAATTTAAAACTAACAACAGCCATTTGTCAAGGGAGATAATTCATATGATTTAACTTTGGGCTACTTTAAACAAAAAATAACCACACACACGAACATCTGGTTAGTAATTGCATTAGTACATAGTTTTATTTATTTTTTATTTCAATAAAATTAAAATGTACTAGATTATCATAAGAATAAACTGTTTATTGTTACTTATTATTCCATGTTTGTTAGGTACTTAGTTTCTTGTTCTTCCCGGGCGAGAGTTATTTCCCTTGCCGGTATGATTTGCTGATCTAGGTTGACAAGGCATTAGATACCATTTATCCCTATGTAGTTACGTTTCCTAGAAGTTCCAAGTCATTATCAATACGAAATTCATATATCTCATCAAATCTGCAATCCTTTATACATATAAATGCCATTTGAGTGATCATTTGTGATCCGTTGTGATCCGTTGCCAATTAGGGACACCGCCCCTACACACACACACACACACACACACACACTTTAAGTAGGGTTTTCCCAAAATCCTGTATAATCTCGTCCATTTTTTTCTGTTACAATTTGAGGTTCTTCCAAGTTCCAGCCCTGGAAAGTTACTGATCAACAGGTTGGTCACACAGTAGAACTTAGGAATAAGAAAATAATAATAATAACTTTAAAAATATATATTTGATGAGATAACTGACTTCAAACTCGTGTAACAGCAATAAAGTGTGATGAGGATTGAAAAAATTAAAATTGAAGAATGGCAGAAAAAAAACCTGATTAATGTGGGTCAGTTTCTAGTAAATCTGTGACCAATTCAATGAAGAATCACTTTAAAACATATTCATGGCTTGTAGGTTTGTGTGAATACCAGTAGTTTAATACATGTGTCATGTGCAAAATTTTGAATTTTTACAAAAAGAAATATTCAAAATTTTGCACATGACATGGTTGCAATTATGAAAAAATAAAGTGAGCACTGGTACCAAAAAACTTCAAATTCTGTGTAATGTTAGAATGTAACCATGAAACAAAAGCTGAAATCTCAGTAACTTGGACTCATTAAGTCCACTCACTATATAACAATGATTGTTCATTTTCTTTAACATTATTGTAATCATTAAATCAATTTGGTTGGTGGCTTTTTTAAGGTAAAGCCTGTGAATTTCATGGACAAACATACCAAAATGGAGACATCTGGAAAGAATTGGAAACTTGCGAAATTTGCTCTTGTGATGATGGAACTGTGAACTGCGTCCCTTCAGACGATTGTGGAAATACTGGCGGCAGTGAAACTGGTATGTATGACTCACTCAACTTTCTTTGAGTATCAGTATCATACTGTTTTTGAAGCTAAAACTGTCTTGTGAAAACTTTACAAAATTCTTACATTGGCAATATTGTTATTAGAATACTTGCAGTTTATGTACATGTATATATTTTTGATATGTGCTTTGCTATCAACTTTAAAGTGTACAGATTAAAGAGCTCTAGCTGACCCATATTTATATGATGCTAGAGGTCATGGCAATCATGACAACATTTCATTTGCAATTAGTGTATATTTTCAATCTTTCTCTGTTCCTGTAAATATGAATTTTTAAAGGCATTTCCATAATACTCCAGCAGCAGTTTTGTCACATTTATTCATATTTTTCTCGTCAGTCATTTAAGAGATAATCCACATGTCTTGTTCTTGTTTTATACTGCCATTATACAAATGTTTACACATGTTTTATTCATACAATGTCTTAATTATTAAACTTGTTTTATAGTCTTAAACCATTGCATGTTGTAATTGACTCATGTATTTTGGTTGAGCTATAGCTATAATTATTTTTCCTTTATATTTTTCATAAAGTTCCATTAATTTTTCTAACTCTTATATACTTTTTCCTGGGAAAATTTTTGGTGCTGTTGGATGTGTTGATTACTGCTGTTCAGCATTGTAATTGACTTGTTGAACATATTTTCATATTATCATTCTTGGCCATTAATTTTTGCTGGAAATACTTTATTTTGGCTGGAAACTTAATGTAATTTTTATACAGAATTAGCTTAATACAAATGTAATTTATTTTTAAGTACTTTCATACTGCTGGTGTTTTACATCTTATCACTATATTCACAGATAATGAAAGACCAAACTGTATCCAGATAAAACAAAAAACAAAATGATAAGGCTTTAAATTTTGGAATTTCAGTTTTAAAAAAGGCATACATATTGTTGCATACTAGCTTACTAAAAATATAAACATTAAAAGAAAAGCATTTAATTTTTGAAGAAATAGTTTTTAGCTTACCTTTTGTAATTGTGTTGTGTTCTATGTCATCTTGAAAGAAATTGACAAAAAAAAGTTATGTTGGTGGGAGTAATGTTGTTATTTCTTATGGACTTAAGTTAAATGTGTATTAAGAAACCGAAAAGTCATGGTTGAAGCTATATCTGTTATGTAACTACCAGTATCTTGTTTTGTATTTATTAATTATTATTTTCTTTTTTTTTTATTAACAGGTAATGCTGGAAACAGTGGTGCTGTCCTACCTCCAGTAAGTACTAGTTTGTGTGTGGTGTTGGGGGGAGGGGATGGAAAGGTGGGGGTAGTGGTTGTATGTGTGTGTTCGTTATATGTGTATACCATATACTGTATTTTCTGCTGTTGCCAATGCCTTATCTTCAGTACACATTTTGCTGGAAATACTTCCTATGTAATGAATTAAGTACTATTAGACATTGTTGTTTAAAATTTACTGGAATCATGTATATTATTAAGACCATTTGTTTATATAAGTCAGTTTGATGGATTTTATCAGGTGGTTTGTATAAACAGGTTTGATTGTAATCAATATTTACCGATAAATTTGAAAAAAAAAATGTTTATCATGGAATGTAACTGATTTGGATTATCTTGTCTGGTCTGTTTATAACAATAGAAAGCAGTAAATAATACAATCAAAAATGTATAAAGGATGGCTTCTATATTTGATAGATTTAAAAAAAGTGTAATTTTAAATGGTACAAGGTATGCAGCACCATAAGGAAATATGAGGTTGGGGTATATCTTAATTTTGATGTATATACATGTACTTGTATATTCATCTAAAACATGTGCCCTGCTATTACACAGAGAACCATCATTCCATGGACATTTTCTAAAGCGGAAACAGATTGGTCCAGAATTATTGATAAATGCTTGTTTAATCAACACATTTGTTAACATCAACAACGGAGGAAAACAAAAAAAATTCTTTACTTTATGTATAGTTTAATAATAAACTTGTATCAGTTAAACCTGTCGTGAAGCCAAGAAAGCGCTAAAAAATAAAACTTCCTTTATTTAATAGTATATAGACATAAATAATATGCATGTTTTATGATGAGTGCAATGTTTATTCTGTGCTGTCTGTGCTAATTGGATTTTCGAACTTTTTTCCACATTTCTGATTTCTTTAAGGCCTAACTTAAAAAATTCTTTGTTTGCTGTTTTCCGACCCATGCTATCCACATGTGGGTAGGTAGGTAGGAAAAAAATTTTATTTATTTTTTTGAAAACTTAATCTTTTACACTTTTGAAAATATTAAATTTGTTTCATATGTCTGTTTTAAAACACATTTACATTTTTTTGCTAAGAAATGTCTTCTTTGTTCCTCTTTGTGTTTTCTCCCATGGAGAAACACAGTTGAATTTCTTTACTACCATATAAACCTGCTCACGGGTTGTCTCCCTCGTCCCGGATATTGCCATTTAATACTGTTTCTTATGTTGTATGAGAAGTAAAAAAAATATTGTAGTAGAAGGCAATAAAATTTTTTGGGTAGGGGCATTTGAAATGGGTCGGGCAGTGAACGGCAAACAAAGTTAATTTTATTTTAGGCCTAAGCCATCTCCAGATATCAGTTTAGCTGTTCATGATTAATTAACAAAATTGAAGAAAATATATAACCAGTTTTGTCTTTCTTGTTTTAATAGACCAATGACCATTTTGTAAATCTCTGTCAATATGCTTTGTCAACAAATTTATTTATTTATTATTTTGTATTTGTTTCAGACCAAAAATGCCCGATATGAGGCTACGGTGAGTTTTAGGAGATACTAGTATACATGTATATCTAGGGAATTTAATTGTTTAAAAAAAATTGTTTAATACCTGGTTACAACAATTTTACATAATTGAAGTAGTCAGTTAATGAATGGCTGTCAATCAGTATCCTTCAGTGATTTCATTTATCATTTGTTCAGAAATACTTTTTTTCTTAACTTATAACTTATACATGTACTATACTAGTAATTAATTTTAATTTGAAAAAATCTTAACATGAAAGAATGTACTGAGTTATTTTGACAATTTCTAGGAATAATAATTTTAAAAAAAATTGTTTAAAAATATAATTGGTAAGGTTACAGATGGAGAAAGTATTATATTTTTTTATATTAAGACACTTTTTTATTATTTTATAACAATTTATTTCATTTGTAGGGTAAAGAAGGTGCTATGGGTCAAGAAGGTTACCAAGGACGACCTGGATTACAGGTACATAGAGATATGACCCCAGTTTTACAATCACTCACTCTGTTCAGTGTACACTCAACACAAATTAATGAATATTCCAATGTCAATTTTTAAGACATTACACAGTAAAAATCGAATATTTTATGATATATTTAAATTGTTTAGTGTAGGTTTGTTGAACATAATAAAATATTGTCTCATAAAACTTAATTTTTTTTTAAATATTGATGAATGAAAAATTGAATATTTGAGTTGAGTATACATTTAATTGAGTAGTGAAACTGTAGCACAGACATTAATATTTCTATTTCTTACTCAAAAATAATTTTACTGAACATCAAAAGGGCATGATAGAATATTTAAGCTCTTCTGCTTGTAAAATTGTGTATATTTATGTAGTAAATAGGCAGTGTTTGATGGTTACTGCCATTTCATTTTTGATCTTGAATTTTGAATCATTAATTTTTAAAATGTCGTAGCTAATTATCTTCACAGATAGGGATAATTAAAGCCTGTTTTATTAGTACACCAAGTCAGGGTTTATCTGGTTTTAATAATTGTGGATTATTTAAGAGTAAAAGCTTTATCCCTTGTAGCTTTAGCATTACCCATCTGGATCAATAAGTTTAACAGAATTCAGTTTATTAAAATGTTTAACAGAATTCAGTTAATGAAACAAAAGATACTTTTCATGTTTATGCTGGTTATTACTGATGATGATTAAATTTTATTATTTTTTCTTATTATTTTTTCAGGGTGATGTTGGTCTTGCTGGAGAACCGGGAGTTCCAGGTCCACCAGGAATACCTGGAAAACCCAACATGGTAATTCAGTAATGTCTAGTTTGCTTGCCTATCTTAATAGAAATGTAAAACCCTGCATCATGCAACTGATTTGAGTGTGATTGTGGGTGTATGTGTTGTATGAATGACATCATTGTGATCATGAATTTCTATGTCGGTATCTTGTCACTGATATGAGATGCATGTGTCGTATTACATACTGATATGAGAGTGATTTTTAGCTCAACCAAAATTTGGGGTTCATTAAATGAGACCTAAAAATCATATAATTTCCAGTCTGGAAGAAAAAAAACCCTAACTTGTAATTTCTTTAACAGAAAAATTTCATCTGGCCATCTTGAGTTTGAATCATTAATTTTTGAAATGTAGCCGCTAATTAACTTGACTGTAAGGTATAATTAAAGCCTTAAACAATTACCACATTACATGTCATTTCCAGCCTGGAAGATAAAAAATCCTTACATGTAATTCCTTAAGCACAAGACAAAAATGAAGTATTTTTCAACTTCAACTAAAGCCGATGATGTTTCGATTTTAAAAAAATCTTATCTAGGGTATAAAACCCTGTTTTACCATTAAACTTGTTTGTATTTACAGCCTGCAGACCAAGCATTCGCTGCCTACTACCAACAGAATTATGGACAGAAGGCTGGTGGATATGCTGCCACATCTTACCTACAAGCACCTGTTGTAAGTTAAATAATCACATTCAATTTTTAGGTGAATATGAAAGAAAATAAATTGCGAGTTCTGTATAAAAGTGTGAAAATGCACATCTTCTAAAAAAGGATAGGTGCTTATTCAACTTAAGATTACTTCATACCGAAATAATAAATTTTTGTAGAATAATTATTTACAAAGGTATTAGCCATCCAAAGATGTCTTGGAATGAGCTAACAAAGAGAGATTGAGAGAGTTGGAAGCTCTCAAATTCCAACCCCAAAGATCATAAGAAATAGAGGCATGGGGTGAAATCTGCCATGCATGCAGCTAGCCAGTCATCAGGAAATGTGTAGACAATGCTTCTGAACCTGCATTTTAATCAAAAGAAACTGATGATGATGTTGATGATGATGATGATGAGATTGTGTTACCTTTTCTTCATCTTCGTTATTTATAATTAACTGATCAAGTCATTATAGATAAAACATATGCATGTATAATACAAGTAATAAAAATTGAGACATGTGATATTATCCTCCAGAGTTGGCTGCATCACAAATATTAATATACATATATCTACATGTAATTTTTGTTTGTTTCAAGTAAGTGATAATTTTGTTTTGTTTCAAGTAAGTGATAAAACTAATATATTTACCATTGTGTTTGTAGGGACCAAGTGGACCAAGAGGATCATCTGGACCTCCTGGACTACCAGTAAGTAATATAAAGTATAATGCCTAGTTAATTACCAAAAACAAAAAGTAATTTCATTTGCCTCAGCGTTTCGTTTAGACATTAAATTGATTTATTCCTGATTTATTTATCCAATTAGGATATGAAATTTTATAAACAGAAATGTCTATTGGGGAATGAATGTTCATGATTTGTGTAATCATTGGTGAATTGTGGATATCCATTTTTTGACAGAATTCCTAAGAAGATGGATCTCAAACTACATGTAGATGATACTTTTATTGTAGACTTTATTAACTGGTTGACATGTTCTTGTACAAGTTCTTGACAGAAATTCACAATTAAACATTATTGTAGAAGACCAATGTAATATCAGAAGTACAAATATTTCTTTGCACACAATTATTCATTAAAAGATGAAATGTAGCTCATCTGTGTTTTGATCATGTTTATTGCTATACTGTTGTATGAATGTACCTGCGTGTAATATATATCATAAAGAAAAATATATTCAATCATTGTTATTATAATTTTGTTGTTATTGTTTTGTCTCATTTGATTTTTTACATTGTTATTGTTTTGTTTTCTTTGATTGGTTACATTGCTGTTATTATTTTGTCTCCTTTGATTGGTTACATTGTTGTTATTGTTTTGTCTCCTTTGATTGGTTACATTGTTATTGTTTTTTCTTCTTTGATTGGTTACATTGTTGTTATTGTTTTGTCTCCTTTGATTGGTTACATTGTTGTTATTGTTTTGTCTCCTATGATTGGTTACATTGTTGTTATTATTTTGTCTCCTTTGATTGGTTACATTGTTGTTATTATTTTGTCTCCTTTGATTGGTTACATTGTTGTTATTATTTTGTCTCCTTTGATTGGTTACATTGTTGTTATTGTTTTGTCTCTTATGATTGATTACATTGTTATTATAATTTTCTCGTTTCTTTGGTGAATTATTCTCAAATGTTCAAAAGAACTAAGTCTTTGTGTAATAAAACATTAAAAGTCTGTGTGCTTTTTTCTCAGGGACCACAAGGTGTTGTCGGACTGCGTGGTGAACCAGGAGACCCAGGACCTCCAGTAAGTATAATGTAGAATTTGTGTAAAAATTGTTTTCAACCAAATTGATCCATATCAGTAGAAACCTTTATTTTATTTCATATTCTGACTTTAGACATTAGTTTTTCAATCTATAATCTTCAAATTCATTTCATATTTCTGAGAATATCTTTTTCAGTATTATGCTAATTCCTATAATACACCTGAATGTAATGGTAAATACCAGAATTGTGCTGTGTTGTATTTTAATTACTGTCTAACCTTTCTATGAAGAATTTCTTAGTTTTATGATCTAAGTAAATTCTTTTAAATTTTTCCATTCAAAAATTTGTATACCTGGTTCAGTTAACAAATTACGATTCTTTAATGAATGTACACAATTTAAAGGAACAGGTTACTGTGAACTGTTGATTAGCAGGTGCTTTTGTTCTGTACAGTTACAAAATATAACAATTCTTATTTTTTATAGAATGTAATTTTTTCATCCATCTGGAAAAATACTTTAAAAATGATCTAGCTGAATTGATATTTGTTTCCCTTTAGGGACCAAACGGACCTCGTGGACCACCTGGACCAGTTGGTTTACCAGGACCAGATGTAAGTATAAAGAATAGAATGAAGGAAGGAAGGAAGGAACAAACAAACGAACGAACTGACTAATGTTAATTGACAATACATGAATACTGCACTGATAATTTCAATGACACAAGATGTAAGATTTTCATTAATTCATAAAAGTTTGCTTTTATATGTCAACAAAAATCATAAAACTTTTGTCTTAGATTTTGTTAAGACAAGAATATTTTAAAGTGGTTTCTGTAGACTTATTTGGACAATATTTTTATCTTTTTATCTCGACTTTTATCAATTTTTTTTTTACAGGGGGATGCAGGAAGAAATGGAGAACAAGGACCACGTGGTATGGAAGGTCCACCAGTATGTATTTGTATAATATTATGTGAACAAATTTGGATTCCTGATACCAGATAATGTTGTAAAATTACTGATAAAAGACAAATTTCAAAATTTAACTATTTATTGAATGGGGTTTAATGTCCCAGTCAAGAATATTTCACTTATATTGAGATGTTACCAGCTTTGAGTGAAGTGGCAGGAGGGCTCAGCAATAAAAATAAAAGTTATATAATAACATTCTGCACTTGTTTTAAATCTATGAAGCTTTGAGTTCCATTAGAATTCTGAATAAGGAATCTCTCAAGTTTTAAAATAAGTCAAGGTTTTAAATTAGAATGGAATAAAAAAAAAATCAGCATGTTTTTGTCTTTTAGCTATGAATTCCATCAGAATTCCAGATTAGGAAATACTCGAGTTTTAGAACAAAGATTTTAAATTAATTAGAATTGAGAAATTCTGTTTGTCTTTGTAATTGTTACCTCTTTTGGAAAATCTTTTTCCCCCATTGCTTTAATTTCTTTGTTGAACATAAAATTATGTTATTTACAGGGGCCAGCTGGACCATCTGGTGTTCCAGGGTTTCCAGGCGCCAAAGGACACAGGGTGAGTAAATACAGTACACATTGAAAATAAAGTGACAGTTTTAATTTAGTGCAGTTATTGATAATATTGAAGCACTTATCTAAAACTGCCACCAAATTTTGATATTTTTTTCTTAAAACTTACACTCCAATTTTTTATTATTTTTCATTAGTCAGTGCATTTAGTTGCAAACTTTATTTATGGTATTACATGAGCAACAAACAACATACCTAAATTGCTAAGGAACACATTTTTAACCCATATGTACAAAAGACTGTTGCAAAAATGAAATTGTCTTGATTGTGAAGATTATAACATTATGAATATTTTATATACATGGACTTAATGTCTTCTTTTGTAAGATTATTTTTGGAATAATTTTATTTTTTATTTTTTGTTTTTTTATTTTTCATTTATTTATTTTTTTTAATTTAAGTTCTTATTTCTTTGACTTCTGTGTTTACAGGGATTCCGTGGAATGCAAGGATTGTCTGGAGAACAAGGTTTACCTGGAGAAAAGGGAAGCATTGGACCACCAGGACCCCCTGGAGCCCCAGGGTTACAAGGTTCTCGTGGTATAATGGGAGAAAGAGGAAGAGATGGTGAAGTTGGAGCCTCTGTAAGCCTGTTTTTCATGATTAATATATTTTAACTTTAATGAAATATATCAGTAATACCCTTCATCCCTTGTAATTGACCACAATTGTTTTAAAATCTCTTGTTCCATTTCTGCTATTTTTTTTCTTCTATTATCTTTGAGTATATTTAATGCTACACTTTGTAGGATGTCAGAATTTTTACTAGACTTGAAATTTGTAATAAAGGGGGGGGAAAAAAGTTGAAAACTAGTGATAGTTATAAGCTAAAGTATTCCAATATTCTATGTGACAGTTTTAAGCATCACAGAAGTGTCATTAAGTAGGATAAGATTGTTTATAGTCAACATATAATCCATATTGGCTCTTGATTAGATCTTTGGCAGCTTTCATACATGCTTTGTGTCTAAAATGTAGTTTGTATGAATTGCAGGTCATATACATGTATATTATGAGTTTGTTATGAGTGGAGTAATGGTGATTTATGCCCCATTCCAGATTATTTCAATTATATTTGAGGCAGTTCTGGGATTAAGTAGAAAACATGATACCTTAAAAAAAGACAAAATTTTTCACATGCAAATTTTCTCACGTAGCTTATAAGAAACAGTTCTTAAGCACATGCTTTTGACCACTCTGCTACCTAGAACCCTTTTATATACTGTAAACCGCTTTATATTAGCAAATAGAAAGTTTAGTGATTTCAAAATGCTAGTTGTATTAGCAAGTTTTATTTTAGCACCAGTGATTACCCTGTTTCGGACCCCAAAATTTAAACCTGTACCCGACTATATAATAATCTTAATTAGGCTTACTGTATTTATAGGTACTATCAATACTATTTGACATTCTTGTGTACATAATCACCTGTGAACAAGTAATGAGTAGTAATAATTAAATAAATGAAGCCATACATTTAGTCATTCTGTACATGTAGACATATTTATAAAAATGTGGCGGTTTGTCCAAAGAAAAACCCCAGAGTTCCTGGCGTTTACAAGTCCAAAACGCTGATTTTTTTAATTTTGTAGATTTTAGTGCTTTTTCAAATTGTTGTGGATTTACTTATTTTCATGATTTATCGTGATTTAATTCGGATTTTATTCCATTTTAATTTTATGTGCGTGCACATATCGTTCTATCAGCTGAAATGGAAATGGAGTTTTTGGACTGATGGATAAAAATTATTATTGATTTTTATGCTTGTGTAAATCGATATAGCTTCTCATTGATTAAATGTTTTTTGAAAAACATATTTTTTTTATTGATCATTAATATAATTATTTGACGGGTATAATATTCCACAATAATAGCAGTTGAACATCATCAAAGACGACCCTTAGTATTTGCATGTTATGTTTTGTACAATTGTAGCGACAGTTTTATTTTAGCGGTTGAATTCTTCCACCAATTGCGCTAAAATAAAACTGCCTGCTAAATTTTAACAGTTTACAGTAATTAATAACTTTGTTTGTTTGTTTTGAATAATTTTTGATTGTTTATTTTGTATAGGGTCTGCCTGGAGTTGATGGACTTCATGGTCAGCCAGGACCCCCAGGACCACCTGGACGCGTTGGACCACCAGGAAACCCAGGAGCCCCAGGGCCCAAGGTAAGAAAAATAATTAACAATTATCTACCTTAAAAAAAAAAAAATAAATAAATAAATAAAAATTAGAGAGTACTAGTATTTATTTATTGTCTTAAGTTCAGACAGCACAATACAAAGGGTGCTGGACGTTTCGCCCCATTACAATTCTGCCCCATTTCGTTCCGCCCCAACTTTTTTTCCTTCCGCCCCAACCCATTCTTCCGCCCCAATTGTTTCCACCCCAATTATTTTTCCACCCGAATTTTTCCGCCCCCATTCACATCATCCATTCTGCCCCAATTAATATTGTGTTTATATTTTGTACATGGTCCCAGGCTGAACTTTTCGACCAATTAAATGCATTGAAAACAGAAAATGGTCATAAAAATGTAACCCTCTATTTCACGGAATTTCTCCATTTTGTTTAAATATATATAACGTGTAAAATATTAAATTGATATATAAATATTTAGATAAAATAATGTTGTTCTTGTTTTGTTTTTCATCGGTCACATTCATTTTCCCGGTCATTGGATTTATCATAGAATGATCTAACGTATCCGACAAGGTATGATGTGCCCATCTCTTATTAAGTCCATTCTCGTAAGTTTCAAAGTAATTCAGTTTTCTTCTTTCTCGTCTGGATTAATGAATCCTCAGACTTGGAAGATATTGTATTTCGTGTTAGAAAATCACCATCATTCTTACATTTAAGATTTCCTTAACTTAATTTTGGGCCTCTGTTTTGACTTATAAATTGAGATTATTGAATATTTAAAAATACAGATCAAGAAATTTTCAGTAGAAGATTTATTTGATAACTCAAATTCCTTTTTAAAAAATATAAAGATATCCATATTACAAATTTGCTTCCTTTAAGTTGATGAAATCTTTAAGTTAAGAATTATTGTGAAAGCAAAGCCTGCAGGTGGGACAAATAAAACTAGATATTATTGAGAAAGGATGCTGACTCGAAGAAGTCCCCTAAACGAACCCCAAAGCCCCAACACCAAACTTATTGGGCACTGCAACTGGACAGTTCCTTTGTAGAATCTGTATACCAAGTTACAAGAAGTTCCGACAAGATTGCGTACGGAAAGAAACGATAATAATCATCATCATCATCATCATCATCATCATCAAACAATAAGTCCCAAAACTTCGTTTGGGGGACTTGGAGAATAGATCTTCCATCGTATAAAAATTTCTAACCTCGCAACTGTCGGACAGTATGGACATGTTGCCAAATCATAGAACAAGAGATGAAAAAATTTACATTTATGTGGTATACTTGTTAAACGTACGCAATATAATCAGAAAATTTCCCTTTGTTTTGTTTCTTATTGCTTTATGCCGGAATTCCTTACTGTATATATCAATTAGGGCGAAAATCTGCTGGGGCGGAAAGTAAAGATATTGGGGCGGAACGGTAATATGTTATGTAATGGGGCGGAAAAATTCGGGGCAAAAAAATTATTGGGGCGGAAATACAGTTGGGGTGGAAAATAAAAAAGTTGGGGTGGAACGGCATGGGGCAGAAATGCAAAGGGGCGAAACGTCTGTAATTCAATACAAATAATGTGTTTATAGGGATTATTATTTGGTCTAACAACACATGCTGAAAATATTCATTCCTCTGACCCTTTACAACCACAGACTAAGATTACTTTTGTGTACCATTTAACATTAGAGTTGTGTCCAAAATTAAGCTTAAAATTTTGTTTGGTTGTAATCTCTAAATTTTAACTTTTTTTCATGAACATGGTAAGAATATGATAAAAAACATTAATATTAAGTAAGCAAAGGGGTGCATCCCAAAACAACCAGGTCTGGACCTAATCCTTATGAAGTAATGTAAACCAAATAGCTTTATACCATTTGTTATTGGAGATAATTGTCAAGTCATTTACTATGAAACCTTTAATGCACCTTAAAAATTAGATATCTGTCAGAAGATACAGGTTTTGGACAGACAAGAATTTTGATCTTAGAAATATGCATTGGTAAGATTTGAAATTAGGTAATTCTTTTTCTTATCTCTTTTTATAGGGTGAAGCAGGAGCTGCTGGCCCCAAGGGATCAATGGGAGCTCAGGGAGAACGTGGAGATAACGGTTTAGCTGGACCACCTGGAGAAGAGGGTATGGCTGGACCTGATGGACTTCCAGGGTCAACCGGGGAAAAGGGTGCTAGTGTAAGTTTTCTGTCCAACATCTTGTTGAAAGTGTCTTTACTTAAACATCCCATTGTAAGGTTTTACATCATATTGTACACAATAATGTACATGTTCTTGATTTGCTTCTTTTGAGGTGAGATCACTTTGTGGTAGTTAATAATAGCTTAAGTTTATATATCGGGAATATATATATATAGTTGATGTTGCTCACTTAATTGAGCCTGGTTGTGGTTGTAACTGAAAATTGGATTCTTAATTGCCATTGAATATTTATTCAAAAAGTTAAACATGTACATTATGATGATTTAAAAAATTGAAAAAAGTGATGTTTTATATGTAAGTTCACATATTGTATAGGTTATTTGCTTCAATGGATTTATCATTCCAAAATGAAAAATCTCCATAGCAGCAAAATTTAACTATGTAAAGAGATATTTCTGGTAAATGCAGATGTACATACTATTTTTCTGTTTAGGCAGGCTCAAGTAACTAAAAAATAACAAATTTTAATCAAGTTCATTGGATTTTCCATGTTTTGTATACAGTTGACTCTCGTTAATTTGAAATTGAAGGGGTCGGATGAAAAATTTCAATTTATCAGAATTTCGAATTAACCGTTTTGATCACTGACGATCAAAAATGGGAGATACATGTAACTCTAAAAGTAAAGCGCTTCTCTATTGACGTCACGTATATGCTGTTACATATTATAATGCTTACAATTGACACTGAAAATTTATAATTAAGATTAAATCAAACATTAAAAATTAAAAATAATTTTATATTTTCTATGTTAATGTAAAGCACAACAAACTAAAGTTTTTTGCACAATAAAATAAGCAAATCGGAAACTTCACCGGAAACAACAAGGTTCCATTGAAATATGTTAAACACTGACTATCATTGGGCAGGCTCAGTTAAAGTTTCTTTTATTCATAATCATAACTTCTTAATCTGTAATCCTTAGCGTCCGACCTTTGTGATTATTGAAATCATGGCTTGCCATGTCACAGTATCTGAATGGTGTATACCATTTGGCTCGACAGATCAATTAAGTTTAAGCATTGGGTATTCTTGTGATCAATGATTCTGGAAGTAGGGGACCACCCACTTTTTAATTTTACACCAATGAAATTTTTCCTTTACTGACAGACAGTTTACTATGACCTGACCGGAAGAGAAAATCCTGAAAATAGCATGGGATACTGACTTCCTTTTTCATGTGTATTTTGAGTCGGAAATGAATCTTCAAAGTAAACCGTCATGCTGTTACTATATACAAGAGACGGATTAATTATTTCAGGTATAAATCAACATTTTTAAGATAAAATATTTTTGTGTATATGTAATTGTTTTTATTTGCCGCTTAGTTTCAACTTGTTGTATAAACTACGATAAACAAGGAAAGTATATTTTGATTTAAACGTTGGAATTTTCATTATATTTTGTTATCTGGACTGAAAATTCACTTCAATTTAAGCAAAATTTCGAATTTCGGTATTTCGATTTAAACACATAAATTTGCATAGAAATACATAGCGATCTGATAGGACCGTTTATATCATTTCGATTTAAGCGAAATTTTGATTTAACCGATTTCGAATTAACGAGAGTCGACTGTAGTTTACTTTCACAAACACAAAGGCTTGGACAAATAGTAACATTTAAACTTGGTATCTTAATTATGAAATCTGATTTAAAATATCTTTGAAAAATTTGTTAGATTTTGAATTAACAATAACAGACTTTTATAAATAAAGGCAAAATGTGTGGCTCTTAATGTCAGAAAAAGTTCACCTTTTTATATACATGAACTTATCAGGAATTAAAACCTCAGAACTCCTTAATTTTGCTTTTTTTTTTTTTTTTTTTTTTGTGGATCTATTCTATCATCCTGTCCATGTTTTGTTCACATGATTCATGATTGTTCATGATTTGTTTTAGACAGGTATGAATGTGTAGCTGCCTAGATCTGTTACTATAATGGTCCCATGTATGTTCTTTATGTATACATTATGTAAAAATAAATGTTTCAGGGTGAACCAGGACCTGCTGGTGCCCCCGGATTCCCAGGACCTCGAGGACCCCCAGGTTTACCAGGTAGCTCAGGTTATCAAGGCGCTAAAGGACAAGCTGTAAGTTTTATGTGAATTTTAAATATGACTTTTTACAGAAAAATGATAGATTCTGATCCCCAAAATATTGCTTCTCTCTAATAGATAAATTTTGTACATGAAAACCTTATTTGGCCTTTATTATAAGTTTGTGTAAAAAAAATCGCTCTATTTAAAAAAAAAATTGGTTGTTTTACACATTTGTTCCAATATATACATGTTCATGGATATATACATGTCAAATTTTATAATTTAGAATAGTTTTGGTTTCATTCTGAAGGAAGTTCCCCATCACCATGAATATTTTCAAAACCATGCAAATACATGTATATATTTACTATTGTTATTATCTTTCTTTCTGTGACCCTATTTCTCTTCTTTGCGGTCATATGATATGAACGCTAATGACCTTTCTGAACTTTTTGACATCATGGTGTTGGGATATTCCATTTTGACAATGTGGAGGTTGGCATTAAACTGACTTATTAAAAAGGTGGTTTTTAAGATATATCATCTGAAATTGAACTGAAGTGCTTAAAGAAATTGTAAATATAAGAAATACATGTTCATTAACTACAGTCCAATAATTTTATATTCTAATGAGTTTAAAAATGAAGCTAACATTGCAACAATTATGAAAATCTTATTACTATTTTAAAAAAAACCACCATCTACATATCACATCCATTTCCACACCATACAGAAAAGTAGAACATGACCCATTCAGGGTAAGCTCTGGCTCTTGAAAAGTAGGAGCCTAAAAATTTGTCAGCTGTAAACTTTTGAGCCAATTTATATGAAACATGTGCAGTGAAACTCAGAAACTAAAAGCTCATTATGAAATTGATGAATTTTTGGAGCAAAAATATTAGCCATAATCACTATTTTAGAGTCAGAGCAATTGGCTAAAAAGATAAATGTCAAAGCAACCTTAGGCAATGCTTATCTATCAATACAGATGTAATAAAAGTTAGCTAGCGATATGAACATAGTAAAAGTTGTTTTTATAGTAGATACGAAAGTAATTTACTGACAGTCTCCAGTTCCTTGTAGTAAAAAATGTTTGATTTTCAGTTGGAGTATTAAATTTTGTCTGGTGATACATTCCTCCTGTAACATTATTTCAATCTTTATTTTTTTTACAGGGAGTTCCAGGTTCATCTGGATATAAAGGATCAAGAGGACCACCAGGTTTGAGGGGTGGGGCTGGAGATCGTGGACCTCCAGGACTCCCAGGACAGGAAGGAAGACGGGTTAGTGTTTTGATATGGTCTTGTGTCTTACAAATCATAAATAGTTTTTATATCGCATGTAAGATTTCAATGGTACAGTAGTTATTATATCCTCATCATGGATGTATTCGAGGTGGATGCTGTCCTTTTCACGGATAAATTCAGAGTGGATGCTATTATCAACTTCCTTAATTTTGGTTAAAGTTTAAATTTAAATCACTTTTCCAACAGGTCCACCTATCTCAGGATTTTTGTGTGTTTATATATTTTTTTTAACTAACTTTCATGTACGTTCTTCTTTTTTCTTTCTTTATTTTTAGTTTTGTCTAAATAATACAACAGATGATGTAAATTTTAAATCATTAAATATTTCTGTTCGTAGTTAAAACAAAAATAATTACACTCTTCTACAAATATAATCTAGATCTTTCATTTGATAAGAAATTGTTGTTTCATACTTGACCTAATTATGTAGAATGGCATATAGGAAAACATTGATTACAACATGCACAGTGCAAATTCATCTATTTTATCTATGAAGTTCCAACTAATTAAAATAATTCTAAATGCTGTAAAATGATGAAATGAATTCTATATGAATTTTTAGGAAAAAAAGTTTACAAAGAGAATTAATGACTTGGTTTGAAAATTCCTCAAAAAAGACAATTTTACTGTCTGTTACATTATTTCCAATACAAAATGCTCTATTGCACAAACAGCCTTTGACAATATGACCTCCAATAAGGTTAAACCCTCAACCTTTGACAACTTGACTTGACAACTTACTATGATGCCACTTCTTGACAACTTGATGACACAAAGGTTAAACCCTCAATTTTTGACAACTTGTCTCATCTCTCAACTAACTATAATTATAATATCTCTGCTTGACAACATGACATCTCAAAGGTTAAACACTCAACCTTTGACAATTTGACTCTTCCACTAACTATGATATCACTTCCTGACATCTTGACCAGTCAGACTGTTGCAAAATGGAAAATTTTAAATTATACAATGTATAAATTCCTCTATTTTATTTTGAAATAAATTTTGATTTGTTTTAGGGACAACGTGGATCACCAGGTGAACAGGGTGAAGCTGGACCAACTGGAGAAAGGGTATGATCAACAAATCTATACATTGCTTTAGCATGTACTTCAGCTTCCTAATTATGATAGACAGGTGCCTTTTGGTTCAAGCATAACTAGCTGGTTATATAATATTTGAATACAGTAGAACTTCGATAACTCAAACATCGTTATCTCGAATACCACGGATAACTTGAAGTCTTTATTTTGTCCCGACCGGTTTTCTACATAAACTATATTTGGAAAACTTCGATAACTCAAACTTCTATAATTCGAATACCCCCGATAACTCGAAGTAAAAATTCGGTCTGTAGCTTAAAAATTTATTAAAATTAACTTCAAAAACTCGAATTTTTTCAAACAATGTATGATCAATGACCCTTTAATGAATCGATCAGAGAAATCACATATCGGTAATTAGGCTACCGTTATAGTAGAGAAATGAACCGAGTAGTTCGTGTTATCTACCGTATTAATTAGTATCAATTAACGGATTAATATTCAGTACCGTCACGGACAATTAAGCCTAACAGGTACGTTAATCCTCTACTCTAATAAAAGGAGCCGACTAATATGCGGCTGTAACGAATGTAAAAAATAAGCATTTTGGTAAACATGTACATAAATCTGATTTCCGATTCTGTTGTTCGTATATATCAAGATTTTAAAATAAAATAACACGTTTCACACGCTTTTACCAGTCAAAATCAATTCTTATAAATTCTTTATTATATTTTCTTTAAAAAGTATCTTTTACTTTTTTTACATTCGAGTAAAGTTAACTGTTTAAAAAATCAAGATTTCTGTAGTGGAAAACATATATTAAAGTGACACCATTCTTGGGCAGCTTCCTTCAACTTCGATAACTCGAACACCCCGATAACTCGAAGTCCCCAGTGAAGTCCCGAGCACTTCGAGTTATCGAAGTTCTACTGTATTGTGTATTCCAGAAAATACAGTGAAATTTCAGTATTAATTGAAAGGTTGAAATTATGGATAACTTGAAACCAAAAATCCAAGTTAAATTAAAGGATTTTAAGTGAATGGTATATATTGTTGCTGAAAATTAATATACTTCATTAATATAGTGACGTAGAGGTGATTCCAGTCTATAATTTATGTTTTTCAATATTTATTTATTTTAATTTTTTTTTCTAGCCATTTGGTCAAGCTCACAAATCTGCATGTCAAGGCTGCTACATGGAATTCTCCTTATTCTTGTTTTACAGACTTCTGTTTGACACAATGAATACATTTATACAATAACTAACATTTTAAAGATAAAAATTAAACAAAGGAAAAAAGTTGTAAAATTTTTTCAAACAAAATCACTTGTCATATGAGATGAAGAAATTTCTTTCATAATTTTTTATCATGAAATCACAATCATGTTTGACTCATATCATCATCATTCTCCTGTTTAGATTATCCAGGCATTTGATTTTACCTTTTACAAGGGTGAGGTCTGGCTGTTCAGTTGAAAACAAAGTCTCCACATTCATGCTTGGGGATCCAGTGGGTTTCACCCATTCTTAGAGACTTAAGGTTCTGTTTCACTAGGTCATCCCAGGTCAGTTATAGTCTACCTGTTGGCTGATGACCAGTGATATTCAGTGTACGGATCCTAGATATCCATATTCTTTTATGATGCTTTTTTTAAAAATTTTGCAGATTAGATTATAAATTTTCCATCGTTTAACAATGGTAAAGGGAATCTTGTATTTACAGACCATGCATGGAATCTAGAAAAGGTTAACTTCTTAGAAGAGTAGGCTTCAATAGAGCAGGTTCTACTGATTTCCAATTTCAGATTAATATACATGTATTTTAAAATTTTCCTAAAACTTGATATTATTTACTATTTATGACAGGGTTCTATAGGTGAGAGAGGATTACCTGGTGCCCCAGGAGACCCTGGACCGACTGGAGAGGATGGCGGTGCTGGACCTAGGGGACGAAGAGGAGAAGCAGGTCCAAATGTAGGTGTTTGGTCGATCTATAACGCATTCTGGAATGTTTTTGTATAATAGGAGTTAATTGTTTGAAGGATTTTGATTATTTTTCATGTACATTAAATTATTTAGTATTTTAAATGTTTGAAAAAATCCTGTAATTTGCTAGACTTCCTGATGATTTGGATATTATGATGAGTGAGAATATTTTTCATTAATAATTCTGCAATTATCAAAATTGTTATCATGTTATATCCTTTCAGTTTTAATTATAGTACAGTTAAACTATGCAATACTTTATTGCATATATATTGGTCTTTTTAAAAAATTTTATGCTTAAGGAGTTATTTCCCTTGGTAAACTATTTCATGCTTAAGGAGTTATTTCCCTTGGTAATTTCATGCTTATGGTTCATGATAGTATTAATTTCATTATTGATCTTCTTTAGGGTGAAGCTGGTCGTATGGGACCACCAGGAGCTAGAGGTGAACGTGTAAGTTTAAACTTTTTATTATTTATCATACGCCATTATTGTCAATAACCATATAATCATTATAATTATGGAGAACTTTGATAACTAGATTGTCTATTTTAGGAATATCATTGATATCAGGTAAATGTACCATTTCGCAACTTTTCAGCCACCTGAAATTTATTTAAAACTAAGGTTTGTTCCCTCATGCAAAACATTCTTTTCAATTCATTAATTTTCAACTGTTTGGCTTATGTTTTATTTTCTATCAAACTTTTCGGCTCTTAAGTGTCACTGATGAGGAATGATTTTTGAAATGTGCACATATGGCACATCAAAATTTAGCAAGTATTTTTGTTATAAATTAATTACTTAGTCCCATATTTTTTTGTCTTTCATTTGAATTCAGCAAATCAAAAACCTTCGGATAACACAAAATTGGATTCCAAGTTTTACTGCATTTGGCAACTTCAGTTGTTTCATTCATGTAGAAAACTTACAAATATATAATAATACATGTATCTTAATCTCTTCTATATCATGCATAGATAAAAACGATCAGCTAAATAAAAAAATAACACATTAGGCTTGACACTATGACCACGAAATGTATTTATCTTGATCTGGGTGCTAGCTTTGATCTGTACTTTGGTTTAACTTTTCTTGTAGTCTAACCTTTATCCATGACCTGCAACTTCTTTTTAATATTCTACATCTCCTTAACTGTAGTTGAAAATCACTATACTCAAACATTTTAGCTCTTCATCTTATGTTTTATTTCAATTTAAGGGACCCCCAGGAAGACCTGGACTTGATGGTTTAGCCGGAAGACGTGGACCAACAGTGAGTACAACTTATATTTTCAAAAATAGTTTGAACAAATTTTCCTTAATTCCTTTATGCATAGCTTCCAATATACTTCAGCTTTTGTTGTCACATGACAATTAATTTTCAAGAAGTTGTAATTTATGCCATGTACATGAAATGTTATATTTAATCTGAAAAATGAATTTAATCTGATTTATAGAAGTTGAATCAGCCACCAAAATGTATTTAGATAAATAAAAAATTTAAAAAAGAAAAATGAGCATATTTTGTTTGTGTGTAGAAGTCAAACTAAAATTTTTGTTGATGCACTGAATACTGAATACCAGTTGAATCCTAAGAATTAGGAAAATCTGTCGAGTTCTATTCAAAATAACCTTTTTTCATTATTTCTATGGGTTTTATTCAAAATTTTCATTTTATTATAAATTTGGCTTTTTTTCTATCATTGTATTATTATTTTTAAGGGTGTCCAAGGTGACGATGGTCGCCCTGGAGAAATGGGACCACCAGGAAACCCAGGACCAGCCGGAGTACAAGGACAACAGGGTCCACCAGGAGAAAGAGTAAGTCATTTCCTGAACCCAAATTTTAGAAATGCTTAAATTTGCTGAGCTGAGTGGCATTTTAAGTGGCATTTAATATTCACAAGGTTGATAATATAAGAATGTTTGTGATTCCAGATGTGAAATATGTATATATTTATATATATGTATATGTCTTAATGAATGAAAAAGAATCATTTTGAAATACATGTTCTTTGGCACATTGAATTTATCTAGCCAAAAAATAAAAAATAAAATAAAATAATAAAACAAAAATAATAAATAAATAAATAAATAAAGAAAAATGATTTCAGAATATCTATATGTAAATCTAGCAACATTTAAACAGATATGTTGGGATATTTACACAGTAACCTCTTTGAATTGCTGATTATTAGCCTAATTTTTACTGTGATAAAGCCTTTAACAGCTTTTTTTCCCTAGACAGTACAGTTTTAGTAACTTTTTAGGGAGCACCAGGCAGAGATGGCAACAATGGAGTTCAGGGCCCACGTGGACCACCAGGAGATGCTGGACCTACAGGTGATCAAGGACCAACAGGTTTACCAGGACCAGAGGTAGGGTTTATTATACGTGCATTGTTATGTTTTATAGGATTGGTTTCTGTTAATTTTTTGGCATTAAGACTTGAGGGGACTTAATTATTTGTTGTTGTCCATCTGTCAGCAAAAGTTTGCCAAATTTTCTCATTAACCACTGCAGGGATTTCAATGAAACTTGTGGGACATGAAAAGCAGATGGCTTAGTTGTGCATGCAGGGCTTCGATTATTCACTCGTCCACTTGTCTTAACGAGTGAAATGTGTACTTGGACGAGTGATATTGTTACTACCACTCGTCACAGTGCCGAGTTATATTTATCAGACATATACATCCAGGGGCTTGTTGCAATTAATAAACAATAGATACTATAGAAAAATCTTGTAAAAGGAGGTCAATTGTAACGACATCGGCCGTTCTGTTACAAGCGTCAATCAACAAAATCATTTAAACATTTGCATCACATGCGCAAACCTATTGTTTCGCATTCAGAATTTACTTAGTGTAATGTAAAATCCAACCGATGTTCTGAGTGTTTATATACTTGTCTGTCAAATAAATGTAAACAAACTGTTTTATATAACTTTCTAAAGACAAACAAGGATGAAACAGCTGATAAAGAAGTTTTCGAAGACACTAATTAGACTACCGCTGATCCTGATGACAAACCAGTTGCAGGTGGAAGCATTTCTAAACCTGCGACTTCAAAACGAAAGTTACTGGTTACTTAAAGTGGAAAATCTGAAGTTTGTGAAAACCTAAGAAAAAGTCGGAAAACATTATTTATTGGTACAAGCTCTGGCCGTACTTAAGAGAAGAAAGTCTCGTTTTCATGTAGTGACTGTGCCGAGTCAAATTTCAAAGGGACGAGTGGTTTTCTTCTTTAACTAGGCACTGTGCCGAGTGGCATTAAAAATTCTATCTAAGGCCTGATGGCATGCCACATTTTGAATTTCTAATATGGCATCCATCTTTGATTTTGAACGTTATATGATAGTATTCTCTATCATCTCTTGAACCACTGCAGAAATTTTAACAAAGCTTGTTTTTTATTATTAACACATGATCAAGTTATGCATGCTAAATTATGAGCTTGACTGGATTTCCAGTGTGGCTATTGACAGCATCTTCGAAGGTTTGTATTCTTATCCTACTTCATGGAAAGAACTGAATAGGAATATTTCACTTCTCACCAATGGTTTGCAGCAACAAGTGACATGTATTTCATGTGAAACTGAACATCATTTTCAGCAAGATTGTTAAACCTTTTCAGTGGAAGACTGCTTGATAAAGTTTTACACAAAATTCAAGTTGTAATATTATATGAGTTTTTACAAGTATGATTCTATATCTAGTACCTTTTCATTTCTATAAATATATTGTAGTTTTTATTTCATTTACAAATATCTTAATTTTTAGGATTAATTTAAATAATTTAAAAAACAATCATGTTTTTAACATTAATATTCTAGCACCATATTTAGAAGTTTTATGTTCAGAAATTATTGAACATATAGAAAGTTCAAAGTTTTGCAGATGAGACTACAGTCGTAAATATTGATCTGCTTGTGCATATATTTTACAAATTGAAATTAAAAGAAATAATGACCTGATTTCTTTTTTTAGGGTGTGGCTGGAGAGAGGGGACCACAAGGAAACCAAGGACCACAGGGATTCCAGGTAATGTGGTTTTTCATTTACATGTATTTTTAACCACATCATGTATACAAACAGATCACAAGACAAGTTTACACTACACACACACACACACACACATCACACCACACCATGTATACAAACAGATCACAAGACAAGTTTACACTACACACACACACACACATACACACCACACCACACCATGTATACAAACAGATCACAAGACAAGTTTACACTACAAACACACACACACGTGCACACGCACAGACACGAAAAGATTAAGATAGTCTTGTTCAAAGTATGTCAGGAATCATTTGAAGCAGTTATAAAGGCCAAAGATTGTCAAACAAAATATGAATTTATGAGTTAATTTTAATGTATACATGTTGACATTTAAAAGAAAAACAAGAGAGTCATAGAGAAGTAATTTATACATGAACAGATCAGATTAAATAAGGGAACAAGGTGTAATATTAACAGTTTTTATGTCAACAAAATACATGAAGGTGAAAATATCATCAATGAGCTGGTCAAATGTATGGAGTGTAGTAAAACGTTTTACCCATTCAAGATTCTGTAACTTTTATGAAGGTAGTATTTTCTGGAATGTTGGAGAAAGTAGGAGTTCCCAGAAAAAAACTTAACTATTTTCAGCAAACCAACTGAAAATCTTATTCACATACAGATCTGTTTGAGTATGGTGCCAGCCAAGATTGTGAATGGCACTGTAAAACTGATGCTTTAAATTTCAAAGTTCCAAGATTCTGGCAAGCAATTCAGTTTCTGACCTTATAGCAAGTTATTATAATTTGAATTAAATTTATTTTAATCACGTTCTTTAATAAAGATAAACTGATGAATGTATTTAATGTGATTCATCTTGAAATAGTAAAAATGAATAAATTATATAATTACTCATAAGTGAAAATGTTTTTTTTTTCATGTTCCCATCTTCATCCTCCCTTTCTCTCCCTCTAGAAATGCCTATAAAAAGTAAATTTTTTTTATATATTTTAGGGTGCACCTGGAGCCCCAGGATTACCAGGAGAGATAGGATTACCAGGAGAACCTGGAAATCCCGGAGAAGCAGGCCCACCAGGTAAGACCTGGCTCACCTGTAAGTATTGATAGTAAAGCAGATGTAGTTTGTAGGGTCATCCTGGCCTAGGTCTCAAGGAATAGAGACAGAGGGTCTAACAAATTGTGTCTACTTAATGCTGGGGTATCATAAATTTGTGCTTTGTTTGAAAGATAATTTTTTGAAGAGGAAAAATGTTGATGAGAAAAAGGAAGACTTGAAATTTTTTTTGAAATTAAGTCAACAAGAAGATGGACCAAGGTTAAACCACAAACAGAAATTCAGTGGTACAAAATTATTATTTTTGGGACAATGGCAAAAGGGCTTCTTCTAGACTTCTTAATTCACCATGGGTTAAGCAATTTCATTATTGCAAGACAGATATGGAGTGGAGTGGAATAATGGTGTTTAACACCCCCCCCCCCCCCCCCCCCAGTCAAGATTCTTTCACTTTTTTCGAGGCGGTCAGTTCTGAGATGGTGGAGGAAACTGGAGCACCTGGGGAAAACCACAGACTTCCAGCAAGCGAACTAAAGGTCTTTCCCACACTAGGATCTGTCCTAAGTGGGATTCGAACCCAGGCAGTGAGAGGCACTGTGATCTGTAAGCGGGCGCTTTAGACCACTTGGCCACCAAGGCCCCTTTCTAAAAGAGCAACTATCGGTAAATCCTTTAAATGTGTTATTTGTGTTTTGGTAATGAGACATTGCAGTGTAAATAGTTTTCATTTACGGATGATTTAGAATCAGGAATATTTGTTGGGGTTAAAATTTTGTTGTAATGTTTTTAAATTATGACATTAAATTCCATAGTATTGAATGACCCATGGAAATAGAGAAAAAATTGATAACCTTCCCAATCCATGTCCTATTTGATATGAGCAACTTCATCAGCTTATAATGATAAATATTAGCATTTATACATGATAAAGATTGTGCTAGCTTTATCAAACAAGGAACATATGTTATTATTTATACAACATTTATTTATAGGGAGAACGTGGTTATCCTGGACAAGTAGGGGAACCTGGAGCCGCAGGAGAACCTGGACCCCAGGGACCATTCGGACCACAAGGTAGAGATGGACCAAGGGTGAGTACTATCTTGTAGATAATGTTAGACTTATCTTTAAGGTAAAAATTCATGACTGATTATGTAGACAAAGATACATGTACATACTGGTATATTTGAATTTTGGTAGCATGGATAGGGCTTACTAGAAAATTTCCATATATTTAGGTTGAGTTTATCATGTATTTGACCATATATCCATGTATGATTCTGTCAGAGAGATGGAAGTTGAATGAGAATTTGACAGCAATCAAAAGTTTTAGATAATTTAATTATAATGAATTCTGTTGTTTGGTGTATTTTGATTTGTAATTACAATTCACATATGTTGAAAACCTTAACAAATAGTTTTTATCTTGCACCATTCACAGGGTGTGGATTAACTTGCGTTTTTGATCATGATCAATATATGGTAATTTCATTGATTGAAAAAACCTAAATATACACAAACAAATGATAAAACAAAACATTGTTAGATTTATATATAACTGTGTTATTGAAGATGATTTACTTAGAATATAATAGAAATTTGATTTGGACTGTCAGATATATTCTAGTAATTCAGGGGTATCAAAGTCACTGAGGATCAAACAATTATGAGTTATTAAAGCTACTAAAGTACTGAAAAAATTCTGGGGTATTTAGGCTACTTTGGTTCAATAACAGATTATTGAGATAACCTTACTGAGGTTCAAACAGTTATGGGGAATTCAAGCTACTGTAGTTTAAACAATTCTGGGGTATTCAAGCTACTGTAGTTTAAACAATTCTGGGGTATTCAAGTAATTTAGATTCCAACATTTCTGGGGTATTCCAAGTATCAGATTCAAACAATTACAGGGTATTCAGGTATTTAAACAACCATTGGGTTTTCAAGCTACTGAGGTTCAAACAGTTATGGGGAATTCGAGATACTGAAGTTTAAACAATTCTTGGGTATTCAAGTATAATTTAAATTCCAACATTTCTGGGGTATTCAAACATCAGATTTATACAATTACGGGTTATTCAAGTAACTGAGGTTTAAACACTATGAATTATATTTATGTTTTTAAAATCTTTATACTGTAGGTATTTGTGATTATTTTGATCATTTTGTATTAGTTTTAAGATTTTGATTTGATTTCAGGGTATAAATGGAGAATCCGGACCTGCTGGAGAACCAGGACCACCAGGACCTTTAGTATGTAAATTAATTAAAAAATTTTATCAGAGTATTTTTAAAATTGGTTTTTAAAGGATAAGCAGTGTTCATTCTAGGCCGTGCCATTGCGCCATTCACACAATTGATTTGATTTTGGCGCAAGATTACATACCCGACTGTGCGTAATTTTCAAGAAAATGTTTTTCAAAAATCACAAAAGACCAGATTTAAACTCAACAATTTACTTCCATGTTACCGTTTGTTGATACTGATGCCCTGTTTCAAGTGAAGCGAACCAGAAGAGTTTAAGTAAGATCGATTTTGATTGGTCAGTTGACTGTGATAACTGGTGCCCTATAACACAAGTAAAGCAGTCCCAATTTTTTTTACCAAGAGTAGTTTTGATTGGTAGATAAAATATATCAAGACGCACACAAAAACTTTTTATCATGGAGCGAAAAGGGAAAGAATTTTTGGGAATGTTGTCCCCCCAAAAATTAAAATGACCCCAACTTTTTGTTCAATAGGGGCCCTTTGGCCCCACTTGATTAATTTCTAGAATGAACACTGGATAAGAACATGAAGAAGTGTTAGAGTAGATTATTCAGCTATGAATGGATAGGATATAACCAAAGTGTGATCTAAACCTTTGAAAAGCAAGCATAATTTTCTCTGTGATAAGGCCATAAAAAATTAATACCTAGATTTCCATCCCCGCCCGTCCCCTTTTTTAACACCCGCCCCGATTTATTTTATTTTCGGATTTTGAACTTGTGTCTGGTTTCAATTCCAGCTTTTATAACAAATCTGCTCGCTCCATGAGCCATAAGGTAATATATAAAAGCTGACTGGTTTCCGATCGAGTTGTGCTTTATAACAACGAAAGCAGAGTGTTTTGTACTCCGTGAGCCATAGGATTATACGTAGAAGTTTACTTGTGTCCGATCAAGTTGCAGACAGATTTTCAAAAACGAAAGTAGCGTGTTTTGCATATTGGTGGTAGCATGGTATTTATTATTGCCACTGTAAAACCGAGCTTAAAACAATCAAAAACTGGTATGGCTGCCAAGTTCCAGACACCATGACATTAATGGAATTATATAAGGACTTTGTAGGTGGTAAACCCAATCATCAGATGTCCGTTGCTAACGCATTGAATTCAAGAATCATGGTTCTTGTTTGTCGCACAAAACACGAGTTGACAGAGTGTAATCCAAAAAATAAAATTAAAAAAATAAAAGCCGTCCCCCTGCCCCCGTTTTGAAAAAAAATTAAATGAAAATCTAGGTATTAATTTATTATGGCCTAATATAGTTTAATGATAATTTTATTTGCTAGTTCATTTTTCTGCAACAAATTGCCATCTTCTTTATCTTTTCTAATTGGAATACAGCATTTGAAAATATAGCTGGCAAACATTTAAAAGATTAAAGCTATCAAAGACTTCTGAGGCATTGACTTCAAGCCATTCAGGAATGTTTGTTCGTGTGAGCGCACACGAGCTACCACTGTCACTGTCGTAAGGTTGTTTGCCTTAGATTCAAAATGGCGTCCCTCAGACAAACTTTATGAGAAATAGTTTAAATAAATTCTAAAACCAATATGTATTAATTTATATTTCAATGCAAGTGTATGGTATCTTTCTAGAAGGGATTTTAATGATAGGATTAGTTAAAACTCTTTTACAGTTGCCTGATTTAACTTATATTTTGACATTTTCTCTCCAGTCAAGTGTCGATGTTCAAATCTAAGGGAGATTATTTTTAAAACATCTAGATGATTATGATGACTTACTTTCAATGTGAGTACTCACCTCCATTCAATAGACATAAAAATTGTATTCAGGAGTGCAGTGGAAAGCAACTAGTATCTGGAACATGCCTCTGTTGACACTGTGCATCCATAATCGTTTATGTTAGTATTTTAACAATTATATTTGTCTGTTTTAATATAACTTTTATAGTCAGTGTGAATGCCATACCTGAATAATGTGAATTATATTTGTTTGTGAATTATATTTGTTTTTATTTTCTAGGGCCCACAAGGACCCAGAGGACCAAGAGGTGACCCAGGTGGTATGGGAGAACCAGTGAGTAAAATTGAAATAATTATTTTCAACTGTTAGGCTTTGTTAGATAATCTAACCTCTTTTTTGACATGTAAACTTTCCTTCTCTTAACATTTCACTTCTTTCTTCTGTCATTTTTTCTGTAATTGTTATCCATTTATTTTGGGTTTTTTTTTCTCTTAAATAAATTGTCTTTATTGTTCTTTCATCGTACTTTTCTAATATCTAGTTTTTTGCTTACATGAACTACAGTTTTCTTTGAAATTCAAATTTTATTTCTTCACATCCATTCAGTATAATAACATGTATACTGTAATAATAAAAATTATGATAAATAAAATAATTTTAAAAAAAGTTCAATACACCTGGATTTTTCATAATATCGCCTGTACTGTGAATGCAGCTAAATGTCTTTTCTATTATCTAAGGGAGAAACAGGTGCGCCAGGTTTGGATGGAAACCCAGGAAGGAAAGGACAATCTGGTTTACCAGGACCACCAGGAAACCCTGGAGTACCTGGACCACCAGCACCAAAGGGAGACCCTGGTCCCCCTGGACCATCAGGAGAGACTGGAGCAAGAGGTTCCCCAGGAGAAAGGGGTTCACAGGGACCACAAGGAGAACAAGGTCAACCTGGAATGCCTGTATGTTTATCTCTTACCTCCTTTATCAGAGGGTTTAATTGTCTAACATATAAATTCTGTCCAAAAAATAGGCTTAACAATTGGTATTTATCCTGGTTTTAATGGTGGGGAAGGGCAGAAATAATTGGTATTTATCCTGGTTTTGATGGTGAGGAAGGGCTGAAAATACAAGACTTCTCCTATTATGCAATTTTAAAAGTTCATTTTGGTTGAGCATTTACAATCTTGGTTAGTTGAATGTTAAATTCTGCAGCCTGTTGACTTATCAAACCAGTAGTAAACCTTGTTACTGTGGCATGAATTGACCAAATCTACAACATTGGATGTGGCACTAGACTTGAAAGAGTGGAGTTGATGGATTAAGGGTGCTTTATGTCCAAGTCAAGATTCTTCCACACATATATATTGAGGCAGTCGGTTCTTGGATGGTGAAAGAAATTGGAGTGCCTGGAGAAAACTGTCAAACTTTGGCATGTGAACTGACAAACTTCCTGAACTAGGGTAATCTTTACCCAGATTTGTACCTAGGCTGTGAGAAGAACTGTGATTCTAAAGCACCTAATTCAAACCACAAGGCCATTAAAGATGAAAGCGGTCAGATATAGATAATGTGTGTTAATTTTGAATTTAATTTTGAATTTTACAATATGCTGTTTGTTGGAGTCCCTTTCTGTGTGACTGAGCATTCACTTTTTTTAATTTCTTTTTAGAATTTGTGATATATACATATACGTATTACGTATGAAAGTATAATCTTATTTTAAAATTTCTGACAGGGACCACCAGGCCCACAAGGAGCCAGAGGACAAAATGGAAATCAAGGGGCTAAGGGAGAATTAGGAGAACAGGGAGACTCGGGACTGCCAGGACAAAGAGGGTCACCTGTAAGTATCTAATCTTATCGGAATCTACCTTGAAATATTAAATTAAAAATAAGAGAGAATGATAACCAACAGAAAAACTGAGAGAAAAACTGACAGAAAAATAAAAAATTATAATAAATAAATAAATAAAGAAATAAATAATGAAAACCAAAAGAAAAATAAGAAACCAGAAAATAATAAAAAGAGTAAAGAAAACAATTTAAAAATATTATCTATCCTTGGTATACAAATGTACATGTAGCTTTTAATGTACAGTGTAGTTTTGAAAAATTATTAATTTTATCTGAAACATTAAACTTTTTTTGATAATTTTTATGCATCTATTACAATTGAAGTTATTTCTTGAAATAACAAATTTTTAACAAAATGGAAAATGCATCAGGGTTATGTAATTTTTTTAGGGACCTAGAGGCGCTGATGGTAAGAAGGGAGTAAGAGGAGATAGAGGAACTGAAGGTTTACCAGGTCGACCAGGAACACCAGGAACAGTTGGACCTCCTGGACCACGTGGACCATCAGGACAAAATGGACCATCTGGAGAACCAGGAGCACCTGGTATTAAGGTATTCTAAACTGTTCATGATTTACAGAGATATAACATTTGTCAGTAGTTTTTAGAACCCTGGAAGAGCTTTGCATGGTTTTTTATGTTTCACGTGAGTTGTCTTTCCAACAACGTAAAGTTTGTGTGAGTTTAGAAAAAGGAAAAAATTTTTAATTAAGAAGTCAGTCTGTGATTGACCACATGCTACATTTAGATGTAACACTCTTTCAATTCATCAATTAAGAAGTAAATGGATTGTCTATGATGAGATTATTGATATTACAGGGAGGTAGAGGTGAACCTGGACACATGGGACCACAAGGTGCAGATGGTTTGGCAGGAATCCCCGGTGAAGCTGGACAGAAAGGAGAACGAGGTGAAGATGGTGAACAGGTATTTATAATTATTTCACTAAAATCAATTTTGTTTCTAATGCAATATACCAAAGTAAATAATAATTTTTTAGATGCCAGGTTATAAGTAACTTATTTAAAAAAACACCTATGAATTTTGAATGGTGTAACTGCAACTGCATTTATGTATAGATTTTTTTTAACAAGATGCCAAAAATCATTCTTGTATTCTGAATAAGAAATTGAATAAGAAATGAATTAAAAGGACAATTATTTGATATTTTTGTTTCGATTTTTGTATTTGTTAAAATTATTTTTTGTACATGGAAAAAGCCTTAAAACTCAAAAAGTATGGGATGTGTTTTATTCATGTTGCTAGTTTCTGTAATAACTAAAATTTTCTATTTTACAGGGTATTGTTGGAGCTCCAGGACAAGTTGGACCTCAAGGAGAACGTGGAGAGCCAGGTATTCCTGGAGTATCAGGAGAACGGGGACCGACTGGACCCCTTGGACCAAGAGTAAGACTTAAGACCACCTTAGTTCAAAAATAGAACACAGTGTGTTCTGAAAATAAATTATGAGTATTTACTGTTATATTGGGCCATTAAAAGCTAAGAAAAAAAAAAAAAAAAAAAAAAAAAAAAAAAAAAAAAAAAAAAAAAAACAAAACAAAAACAAAAAAACAAAAAACAAACATGTTAACTGTCAGTTGTTTGTAGTTTTGTGTGTTGAAAGGCAAAGTTATTTTTATTTAGAATTAGTTGTAAGTATATTATTTCACTCAGAATTAATCTATTTAATCTATTAAATTCAATAAATTTATAGAGTTAGAAGACACAAATGAAAAACAGTAGTATAAATTCTATCATCATGACCTCTAAAGCTGAGGACTGTTTATGAAAAGATAAATGTATGACATTGTAAAAATTTTTATAGTAATATGACATTTTTAACATTCAGATGAAATAAATACTTGTTTAATATTGTAGGGTGACCCAGGTATGCCAGGTAGACAGGGACAAGATGGCCAACCAGGTGCACAAGGACCACAAGGTCCAACCGGAAGCTCTGGACCACAGGGAGAACAAGGACCAGTTGTAAGTATTTTTTAGTTCATAGACCATTAGACAAGATTATACATTTGAATTTGAACATAACACTTTTACTGATTAGTGAGATTCGTTTCATGGTAATCATTTTAAGATTTGCTATTATTTTCATTTTTGCCACTAAAACTTCACAGTTACTGCAAAGATCATTAGGATAACAGCAAAATTAACAAAAACAATAATAATACTAATAAATTACAGAAAACAATAATAAAAACAAAAAACAAAGAAAAAAATAATGAAATAAACATGTATCGGTATTGCATTGCAAAGGGAATTGTATTGTTATAGGAATCACATTGTACTGTACCCGGAATTTTATTATACTGGGATTTGTATTGTAATGGGAATCACATTGTTATGGGAATTGTATTGGGAATCATATTGTAATGGGAATCGCATTGTTCTGGAAATTGCATTGTACTGGGGATCCTATTGTAATGGGAATCACATTGTTATGGAAATTGTATTGTACTGGGTACCATATTGTAATGGGAATCATATTGTTATGAGAATCACATTGTAATGGGAGGTCAGTGTAAAGGATATGATGAATTCTGTAAACCTGTTGTCTCAAGTCTCCATGGTGATTGTGGTGACAGCAATACAAACAAAGTGTCAGTTTTCTTTAAGATTTAATTGCAGAAACAATTGATACAAAAAGAATACAATGTATTACCTATGTTTTGAAGAGAGATTTTGAGATTGATTAAAAATATTTTGATTAGATCTGGCTAAATTTATAGCCAGATTATTCTAAGTTAAGAATTTAAATTTGAGATGATTTTGTAGGGACCACCAGGACCGGACGGACCCCCAGGATTACAAGGACGTGCTGGAGAACAAGGAGAAAGTGGTGACATTGGACCACCTGGTGCCCCCGGACTTACAGGATTCCCAGTAAGATTTTATCGTTTATAAAATAATATATGACATGTTTAAGATTTTTATATTTTTATAGATTAAAACAATATTGCAATATGAAACAGTTATACTGCAATAAAAATCAAAATTATATTTAGCGGTTTTGATAGTTTTGTCAATTTAATCATTTGGTTTCTATTTTTGGTATTACACAAATTGAATTTTTAATCATAAGTCCATATGAAAAAAATTTAAGCATAAAACTGTGTACCATGATGTATACACAATGAATATACTCTGAAACTATCAGAAAGCTAGCAAAAATTACTTTCTTCATCAATGTTTTAACTCCAAATTCACATGTAGTAAAACTGAAAAATACAATTTTTTGTTTGGTAACCATTTATTCTATTGCAAAAATTAGATAAACATTGTATCAATTAATTCATCTTTTTATTTGAAAAAAATTTAAACTAAATTAGTTGTACATTGTTTTAATCAATTTGTCTTTTTATTTGAAAAAATTTAAACTTGTAGAATTCATTGTTAATCTGTTTTACTTTAGGGTAACCCAGGACCAACAGGGCCTATGGGACCCAGTGGAGCCAGAGGGGAGAAGGTAATGTACCAGACCTTAATTTGCTCTCTGATTGTACAGGGAAAAATAAAAGACATCTTTCGTTTTTTGGAAACTTGCATTACAAAGTAAAGAATTTCTGGGTCAGACAAACCACAGAAAGTCTGGTATAGCAGAAAAGGCATGCCTTGTCAAAAGTGACCTACAAGAAATGGCTGGCCAGATAAGCTGGGATTAGGCAGGCATTGCCTTTTAAGACTCTTGAGGAAGGCAAACCAATGGAAAATTGTTTATTTCTCTTTTTCTTTCCTTGTCATTTTTCATCGACTCTAAAGTTTTTTGGATTCAATGCAAATAAGACAGTATAAATATTTCTTTTATATTTACTATTGATAGTTTTAATTAATCATGGAATCTCCTTCACTACATGTATATCACATAGTTTTGTTATAAAAAGAGTTTTTCCAGTTAAGATTTTTTGTCTTGGAAACTACAGTGTTCCTTTGTTCTATTTTTATAACATTCTTCTTCTAACAATATTTACTTTAGTGCAAATTAAATATATGGAAGATAAAGTAAACTGATATTAGAATTTCAATAAAGAATCATGACTGTTTAAATGAGTAATATATCCAGGTGAGACAAAAAGTTTGTTTCTGGTTTCTTACTTAAAATATACCCACCATTAAAAATAACAATAAATAAAATGATTAAATGATTTTATTTTTAAATAGGGTGAAGCTGGACCTGACGGAGCTCAAGGTGTTCCTGGACCACGTGGACCACCAGTAAGTCTCTTTCTCTCTTTCTCTCTCTCTCTCTCTCTCTCTCTCTCTCTCTCATGTTTTATAATACAATACAAGTAGCAGCATGAATGTGCTAAATATAAACTTTATTATGCTTTTTTTTTTCTTTTTTTTTTATTTAATTATTTTTTTGAAATATTTGTTGTGTCTATCGTTCTATCTATACCTTTCATTTATTTTTTCTTCTTCAATTTCTTTTTAAACTTTGGCATAACAAATAAGCATATGCATCATTTAAGTAAGAAATTAAAATTTAAAAAAATTTTGTCGGAAACATTTATTAGTTTTAAACTGATAGCTTTTGTTTATGTTTATATTTGGGTAATTAATGGCCTGATTCTCCTCAAGGAGAGACGGAAATAAGTCATATTTTGGTAATTATTGTGGTATCGTAAGATATATAAGATACATTTTAAAGTTAAAGTTTTAATTGTTTTTATTTTTAGGGACCCCCAGGATTACAAGGACCCCCAGGAGCTTCAGGTGATAATGGTGAAGATGTAAGTATATCTGAAACATTTAAGTTAATGTCATTCATAACAGAGTTAAACAGTCCTCCACTTTAACAGAAGGAGAGAAGAAGAAGAAATAATACAGGGCCAGATCGATGATTGAACCCAGGACCTCCCACACTATAGGCCAGTGCTCTACCAACTGAGCTACCAAGACCGCTACATTCCTCCCCTATTCATCTTGAGTTTCCCATGATTCTGTGGGAAATCTCACTCTAAATTCCCATGGATTGACTACATATGGCCAGCAAATGTCAATCAGCCACTTCCAAGAGGCCAAACATTGCAAAAGTCAAAATTTCTAACAATTCACCTATAGCTGGTGATGTCTTGATAAAAGTGTAATTTTCTTGACTGACTTAAAACCCCCCATTAAATTAATCAATCCAAGAGGCCACTCTGGCAACCAAACTGTAACAGGGAGGAGAAAAATGCAGGGTCGGGCTTGGGACCTTCCCCACTGTTTATTTAGAACTACAGTTATTATTATTATAATATGTAAATCTCTCAGTATCATGACCTTTGAACTTTATATTGCAGGGTGACAAAGGAGATCCAGGTTACATGGGACTTCAAGGTTTACCAGGACCAGAGGTATTTAGATTGCATTATTAAAGGGTTCTGCAATATGAGTTTTGGACCAAATGGTCATCTCTCCTGATTTAACATTCTTCAGGTACAAATCAGAAATGAAATTGGTTCAGTACCATTCATTCTGTAAATGACTTTTGTACCAAATATTCTGCTGATTTATTAGGCCAACAGCATGAAAATGGGATGTTTTTGCCAGAAAATTTTCTGGCAAGGGAGACAAAAAAAATCCTATACATGTATTTTTTTTTTTGAGTTATCATGTTTATTTATTTATTTTTTTAATTTTTCTTTTGTTCAAAGAATAATGTTCATTTTTAATTTTTTTTTAGGTTTTAATCGTTATATTGTCTTGTTTAATTTATATACTATGTATTAATAAACAAACCCGAGTACCGTCACATTCATTTTATGTATTATAGGGACCACCAGGAGAACAAGGTATTCCTGGACCACCCGGACCACAGGGACAACGTGTAAGTACAGTATATCTATACACTTAATAAAAGAGAACATTGCTAATCATTGCTGTTAGTATATTATAAATAAACCACATCCAGTCTTACTATTAACGACAGTATCACTATTTGATGTTAATCAGCTATTTGTTAATTGTAAGTTGTTCATTCATTAAAAGTAATATTTTGATAAATGGAAATAGCATTTTTTTATACTGTCATGTGACACAGAACGGATCACTTTGTGTATTTTACAATTACAACCATAAATTAATGTATCTCTAACAACAGAGAGTTCCTTCGAAAAAACATTCATTTTAGCAATCTTACATGTATTTGTTCCCCAAAATCTTTTGTTCAGTCTGTTGATTACAAAAAAAAAAAGGAAAATTCATGCAGGGCAACAACAACCAAATTGGATAATTAGAAAAGCCAGTGTTGGGAAATGGTAATTTTTGACATCATTTGAAAGAAGACAAATTTAATAGTTATACAGTTTAAGCTTATTTAAACATAGACAACTTATCTTATCGAGAGAGTGTTATACTTGTCAGAATATTGAAATAATTTGTGACTCATTACGATAATTTTAGGGCCAGGAAGGTAAACGAGGACCAGATGGTACACCAGGACAACAAGGTGATTCTGGACCACAAGGACCAGCTGTAAGTCTGATTTTATCATCTCTAGTTTTGTTAAAAAAATATTTGTGACAAGACCATTTGACATCTTGTATTGTAGGCCACAACAGCTTAAATTTTAATTTTGTTTTGTTTTTTTTTTTTTGTTTTTTCTTTTTTTTTTTTGTGTTTGTTTGTTTGGGGGGGATGGGCAGCAGAATAATGAAGTAAACCTCAATTCATTGTAAAAATTTATTCTGTCAATTTTTGAGTTCCATAAAGAGAGTGGAGTGGAGAAATGGTGTTTTACTCCCCAGTGAAGATTATTTCACTATTTCAAGATGGTCAGTTCTGGGATGGTGGAGGAAACCAGAATGCCTGGAGAAAACTATTGATTCTCAGCAAACCAATTTACAAACTTTCTCACATCAGGATCTGTCCCGAGTGGGATTTGAACCCAGGCAGTGAGAGGCACTGTGATGGGTTCCAAAAAGAAGTTAAAAAAAGAAGAAGGCATGAAAAAGATTAGTCTTTGGGCCTTCATAACCATGTGACATTAAGCCTGATGGTAACACTATTGAGGGACATTATAATGATTTCATTGACATTATGCTGTTGTCACCTTAAGAGAGAGTTAACAACATATAACATTTTGTAGTTATTTATGAAAAGTGTTGTATTGTAATATTCTCCCCATCAAAATGTGGTATATTTTTGAATCGTATACATTTAGTGTTGTTAAGAATACTAGTATTAATCCTGAAAAAGAAAACCTGTTTAAAACTTAAACTCAGCCATTGAGTTGGCAATAGAGCTCACCAGCATACCAAATAACACCACATGATATCTGGAAAGTTTGTATGAAATTGTTACTTACATTTGATATGGGGTCCCTAGATGTTTGTTGAGTTTAGTGATGTTAGTTGACACCCCAGTCAAGATTCTTTCGCTTTAATTAAGAAGATCAGTTCTGGATGGTGGAGAAAACTGGAGTACCTATAGAAAACCATGTACCTTTTGGCAGGCAAACTGACAAACTTTCTTACACTAAGAACTGCCTGAATGGAATTAGAATCGTGGTTGTGAGAGGCACTGTGATCCCCAAGTTTGTACTTAAGACCACTCAGAATTGAGGCTCCCTAGTCACTGAAGTTGACAATTTGCTACAAAAAAGCAGTGTTAATGCAGGATTTGCCACTCAAACTGAGGCTTCCTAATCACTGAAGTTGACATTAGTGTTAATGCAGGATTTGCCACTCAAACTGAGGCTTCCTAATCACTGAAGTTGACATTTTTCTGCAAAAAAGCAGTGTTAATGCAGGATTTGCCACTCAGAACTGAGGCTCCCTATATAGTCACTGAAGTTGACTTGACATTTTTCTGCAAAATCAGTTAATGCAGGATTTTGCCAATTAAATATTTCTGCAACTCACTTTTTTTTTTGCAATCTTTGCACATGTCATAAAAATAAGCTTAACTACAAGTAAGAAATTCAATAACTGTAATTCTGTTGGGAATGTTTATATCATAAAGATAATTATTTTTACATATTTAATAATTTTTAGGGACCCAGAGGACCTAAAGGAGACGAGGGCAGACAAGGACCAATGGGTGAAATGGGACCACCTGGACCACCAGTGAGTATTTTATGGTCGACTTTTTTTTGACCAGCTGGCCCCAGTTTCACAATCATTCCTTAACTGAGATTTTCCTTAATTTAGTAAATTTCAGCAATCTCTTGAGGAACTATGAATGAATATTTTTTACAAAACTAAACACAGATGTTCTAAGCTTGAAGTGACCTTCAAAATGACATCTTATACGTATAACTGTACATCTAAACAATCAATAAGATTATTATGAGTTCATATTTGCCAGATTTAAGTTAAAGGACAATCTTATATAAGAAATAAGTTCTATCATTGTACTTTGTCTTTAAGGAATTATTGTGAAACTACGGCTGAAGCTTGATTTTGTTTCATTGCTTTTTTCTGATGTAATACAATATTTTTAGTGATTGATTTTCAAAAGGTAATGATGTTATTTGGAAAACTAGAATTGTGCTTTGATAATCATTAAAATAGACTTCTAACATTTTTCATATGAGTTTTGGTCAGATAAATACTTCAGAGGTAAATAAAGTTTGCTATGAGGTACTGTATACGTAGAAATATTCACTTGTATAAACTTTTGCGGTTTTGGTATGGAGAGCATTTCCCTGGTATAAACGTTTGCAGTCACGCGGTGCTTTAACACTAGCATCTGACAAGGATATAAAATAACATGGTGGATTTATTTTCGCGGTTGATAAGCGACTGCGAAAATAGCAAATATTAATAAACAGTGAATATTTCTACGTATACAGTATTAAAAAAGATCAACACTTGGCTGCTTTTGTCAAGCCTGGCATCGCCATAAGGCGAGACTTATGTGTTAATTTTTACTGTGTTGTCAGTTGCGGGGGCATGTCAAAATGTAAAAGTTTATGTTAAAGTTATATATTTTCTATTCATTTAAAAACTAACCATGCGAGACATTTAAATCTGTGGAATTCTTGTTTATATATATAAATATTTTAGGGGTTGCCTGGACCATCAACCTATGGAGGGGCTATTTCCAACTGGTTTACAAGAGCTGAGTTCAAGGGACCAGGATATCAGGTATAGTACTACAAATTAACAAGTTAAGAAAAACTGACAAGACCTGAATATATAGATAAGACAGAGGACCATTAGTCAGTTTCTTTTGTTGAAACATCAGATTTTATAATTATTAATTTTATTTTTCTGAAACATCAGTTTCTTATCCTTTTTTTTTTTTTGTGTGTGTGTGTGTTGAAACAACACAAGTTTCTTCTTGGTCTGAAACGGTTCGGATTGTTTTATATAGCTGCATTAAAAATTTATTAGTACCTTTCCTTAGTTTTAATTTTGTAGTTGAAGAAAAAATAACTTTTTTTTTACTTTCTGTTGTTACTATATTTTTTATTATCTTAATAATTATAATACAAAGTTTTTGAAAATTAAAAAAAAAAATGAGAAGAAAATTACCTTTATTTTAATTAGAGCATAAATATAATTGTGATTCCTTTGTTCTCTTTGTGCACAATATATTAATTAATTTCATTTTATGATCTTACAGGGAGATGCACCAGCTGCAGATGGAGTAAGTGTTATATATGCCATATTAGGTTATATTGATGAAGAAACAGATAAATACCATTTGAGACTGGAATTCAGTCCCATTTGGTTTCTAATTTTTCCCAGTTTTAAACCTTCTTGAGACAGGAATTTGGTTCTATTTCGATCGCTCCAAGTTTTATCTAGATAATACTTTTTTAAAATTATGGCCAGACTTTTGTTAAAAATTTCTAAAAACTGTAAACAGCAGGATCCTTATTAAAACAGAATACTTATTATTGCTCTGAAATAAATTATCGTAATTTTATAAGAAATTACAAATGGAGTTGAACATAAGTCTGCCAGCTTCCCGTACTTAGTTGTAATTATTGAATATGGCTGAGTTGACTGACTTCTAAATTAAATAGATGTCTAATATAGAGTTACTGGGAAGGTCCAGTCAAGAGTTGAGGGATTTTATAAAGTAGAAGAATTTTCACTGTGACACACATAATCACCAATCCTTCAAGTTTACTCCCATAAAAAATTGATCCTCTAACATCAATGTGGAAGGGTCTGTCTGTCTGTCTGTGAAATTGTCTGCCAGTCAGTTTTACACTGTTTTTGCTACACTTGCATATACAATCATTTGATATTTAGTACATTATTTTACCATGACAAGTTAAAAATCAAGTTTGAATTTTGTCCAAGTTCCATCATCAATTTTAGGCAGAGTTCTTTGAAATTTTTGGAAATTTGTATTCTATTTTGGTCGTAAAATATTTCTGTTATGAATTAATTTCAAGCATGTGATAAATGGCAAAAAAAAAAAAAAAAAAAAAAAAAAATTATAATAATATAATAACAAATAATAATAATGATGATGATGATGATAACAACAACAATAATAATAATAATAAAAAGCAACAACACCAAAACACGATGATAATTTCATATTTTAACAGGATGAACAGAATGTATTTGAAGCACTTGACAGAGTCGTAAAGACCTTTGAGAGAATGCGTAACCCTGATGGATCTGAAGAGGCACCAGCACAAACATGCAAAGAAATTAAGAAGAACAACCCTAATGCTGAAAATGGTACATTGATTGTACAACACTAAGGGCAAACCAGAAATGTGTATTAACCAGGCCTTCACAAATGCCGATTTTTACGAAAAATGCTATTCAAACTTCAAAAAACCGATTGAAAAATATCAGAATCGTTTTTTTTTCCCATAGGGAACAAAATCTGATTAAAAATCTTTAATGTCAGCTTGTTAACAATTAAGATCACTCAGGACTGTCACAATTCACTGAACTTCCCTATTCACTTGTAATTACCTTAAAAATGTACATTACCAGATGAATGATTACTAGTGGCTCCTCCTGTTCACATCATTTCTACTAGAATATACAAACAGAGGTGGGTGGTGGTTTCAAAGTACCCTTTTCCAACCTTACCGGCGTTTTTGGAGCCCTTGTATAAACTTAAGTAGAATTTTAATTACATAAATACAACACAAGATTTTTTTTTTTTCATTTAAAATTAAAAGTTTATCAGTTCTACATTAAGAACACAAAACAATGATCAGGATTACATTTTGTATATTTTAGGTGAATATTATATCAAACCTGATGAAGGAATTGTGTCTAGCAGAGCCTTCAAGGTCAACTGTATCTTTAAGAAGAAGAAGACAATCACATGTGTTAGCCCAATCAAGAGCTTGGTGAGTGATAATTTAAAATGTTAACTTGTGTCACTTAAAAGGTTTGTTACCATGTGACATTTTTCATAGTCCAATGGTAGCAACACATTTTACTAAATGTTGGTTACCTTGTTGATATTTTTCATAGACCAACACTAGCAACTGAATTTAATAAATGTTGGTTACCATGGTGACTTTGTTCACAGTCCAAAGGTAGCAACTCAATTTTCTAAATGTTGGCTTTCATGGTGACATTTATTATAATAAAGTAGAAGCAACTCTTTTCTTTTTCTTTAATGTTAGTGACATTTTAATCAAGGAAAAGCAAACCTAGAGTTTGTTTCCATGGTTACATTTTTTATAGTCAAGCAGTAGCCATTCTTTTTAAATAATCTTGATTACTATTTTCCCATTTCCATTGAGTATAGAAATAACACAAGATAATTTGTAAAACAAAACAACAGAATTTTTAACATCATTATTTTCTTTATCATTCTGTGCAAAGAATTTTCATACCTTTAACCATAATTAGGTTTTATGTTTTTGATAGAGTATCAAACATCCATGTAAAATTTTTGAAGTTTTCTGAGAACAATCGCACCAATGCGTTATGTTTTTCATATCATAATTATCATTCTTTCATAACATTTGTCTTTTGTAGAATCAAGCTAAAGACTTTTCTTCACCAAATCCTCTAACAGCTCATGAATGGATTGCTCCACACATGACAGAAAAGAAAGAGGTAAGGGGTCCAGCAAGCTGGGTTTGACTTGAAAAGAAAACCAGATAATGTTATGCTGCCATTGTGTTCTATTTTTATTTCCTGTGAAATTGCTTAAATTATCTACATCAAATCATAAGGGAAATATTCTTAATTGGAGTGATTCAGTTTTTAAAAAAAATCAAAATAAATTAATAAGGTTCATTAAGGGCCAATAAATATTTGATGTTTCTCATTGACAAATTTCTTTTGCGTCTACAAAAATTACAGATAGATAATATAATGTGTATAATTGAATGATGCTTAATTGCTTCCATCAATTTTTTTTTTCATTATCAAATTATATATATAATATTTATAAAATCACTTACTTGTACAATAGTAATGCCTTCATATAAAACTGGGGACATCTTGATATAAGGAATTTCATTTTTGGGGGAAAAAACCCAAATTTATTCAAAGAATTCAATTCAATAAGGCTAGTATGGTTATTTCAAATAGCTATAATACTAATGTTTTGTGACTCTTCTTTCAGTTTGTGTATGAAGCCAACACTGTCCAATTGAAATATCTACAATACCTACACAGTCAGTACAGACAAAAAGTCTTCTACAAATGTCGTAACTCTGCTGGTTATTATGACAGCCAAGCTGACAGCTACAAGAAAGCCATCAAGATTATGACATGGGATGAAGAAATCCTCAGTGCTGAAGGAAGAAAGAAATTTAGATATGATGTACTGAAGGATGAATGCATGGTAAAGTTTTTTAACATTTTCATTGTTTTTGCTGAAGTTAAAATATACAGTAATACCTACTATAACAGCCATCTTTTTATAATAGTCACTGGTCCACTAAGACCACTGAATAATGGTCTCGTTGCTGCATATTTCAACAAAGGAGAATTTCTATTTATAATTAAATTTGACAAATTCTAAGGTTTCATTGGTTGAAAAGCGAAAATACATTCAGGTCATAAAATGAATGAAACAATAAAACAAATGTAAATTAGCCGTGACCACTCTCATGTCCAAGTGTTTGTGATGTAATCTAGAATGAACTACTTTTAATATGCATCATTTAACCTTGTGAAGTTATTAAGAGCCAAAATTGCATAAACTTATTCTCTCACTAAATTGAGCTGTCTTTAAAATTTGATTATAGGCATTGAGTCTGATTTTCATTCGGGAAATAGAGAAATAACGTGGATGGATGCTGTGCACACTTAACATTATTCACTTTAAAAATAACAGTTTGCACAGCCAGCAAATATTCAGGTTATTTCTCGATGATCAGAATAATAATCAAATTTAATGCATTAATAAACCACTTATCTATTAAGTCCATAAAAATTATATTTTAGATTTCATTAATACCTGTATGTATTCAGAAGCATGTGTTGATCCAAAAAGTTGTTTGAACAATCCAATTATTATACTTGAAGTATGCAAGTTCTGTTTTAAAGAAAAACAAGAAATTGGCAGCGTAAAATCTAATACAGTTTCGCAATTAATTTTAAGGTCTTAGAGGTTGAATGTGAAATAACAGAAACTGTGCGAGATGTCGTACCTCCAAGCCCAAAAAGGGGTGGGGCATGTTAATACGAGTTTTCATGTTAACACATAATTTTTAACATTATTTTTTTTTAGTTGTGTTAATACACAACTATTAAATGTAAAAAAGAAATAAATAACATATAATTTACTTTTTATTTCTAGGAAAAGAGTAATGAATGGAAGAAAACCGTTTTTGAAATTAAAACAAAGAAAAGAAAGCGTTTACCTGTAATAGATGTCGCTGTCTTTGATGTGGGAGGTCCTGGACAAAAATTCAGTGTAGATGTAGGACCAGTATGTTTCAGCTAAATTAGCTACATTAATTATTGACTTTTTTTTTAATTTGATTTTCATTTATTTTAATTATTTCTCAATCATTGACATTTTAGTTTATAGCCATTTAATGTATATGACTGTGATATGACACCGTAATTGTTTGATGTATTTTACCAGACTCATTTCTCCAATGTTTTGATCATTTTAATGGAATTTTCAAGGTTTTTAAGATAAAATTTGATGTTGTACAAATTTGTGGAAAAGAACTGCGAACAGAATTTGTAGACCATTCCTTTATCTTGTATTATGTGTCAGGGACGGGAGAATATAATAGAAATTGTTGATTTTTTTTTTCTATTGAATGAGAGTCGTCATGTAGAATGAAGACTTATGACATCATTGCCATGGGAACCATCTGCGGTCCGCCATGATACCGCCCGGAAATGATGTCATATGTCGGATGAATGGGGTTTATCTGTGATATTAATTAAACACTGCCATGATTTCAAGTAAAATTGTATCTTCACTATTTTTGATGCTAACATCTGATATATGTTCATAATTAGCCTTCATTTTAACATTACTAGAATGTTCACCATACATAAATAAACCATTTCTAAGGTTTTCACTTGTGTATCAGGTGTACTTTTTCCAATAAAAAATAATTAAAAATGGACTCATTGCAATTTTATTATTTTTTAATTACAACACTGGAACCTGTATTAGCTGAGTGGCATCTGGATAGAATTATTTTTAGATAATGCAGATGTTTTGGGTTTACCAAGTTTAAAGAAAGAATGTTATTAAAATGGTTTTATGCAATTGTTATTATTATTATTATTTTTTTTTTTTTTTTTTTTTTTTTTGACTCGGAATTGAGTTTTCTTAGGTTTTCAGCATACTTTTGGTTTAGTTTTCACAGGTTCCACTGTTGGTTATTCTAGACAGGTGTTAATATAACAGGGTTTATTTTTCATAGGTAAACCCGTAGCTATGTTTAGACAGGTATTAGTATACTTGTATTTGGGGTTTGGTTTCACAAGTGCCACTGTTGGTCATTTTAGACAGGTTTTTAAGATTACTTTATTTGATTTTCACATTTCACAATGATTTTATCAGTTTACACACACAAACTAGACAGACTTTATAACTCAATCAATTTGAGAATTGTCAATCCAAAGTTCAAGTTATTTTATTCATACATGATGTGTTGTGTTTAATGGACTGGATGTATAGACATCAATACATACTCTTGCTGTGAAAAAAAGGAAATTTTTTCTAAGAGACATTTTTCAGAGCATTGATCCCATTGTCACAAGTTGCTCAGTCAAATTTTAAGCAATGAGAAGGAGTAGGAAATAAATTGAAGGACAGCATGTAAAGAAAAACATATTAAATGGATTTTGAAACTTAAAAAACTTTAAGCGATAAAGAAACAAAAGTTATCCAGGGGAACTAAAAAGCAAATAAATAAAAGGATGCCGAACTTTTATTGCAAGGTTTAAATAAAATAATGACAACATATTTTTGAAACTTTTACCCTGAATTCATTTAATTATTTTATTTTCTCCTAAAACTTTGTTCATTTACAGCATTTAATTCCACACACATTTTACAGGTCTCTTCCAAACTCCTCAATTTTTTCTATAATATAATCCATATCAGCATGTCCACAGAGCGGGATTTTCTACAATGACTCTGAAGAAGTTCACAAAGCCTTTACTAGACAAAGGTTGATACTGTATCATACAGGATCCAGACATCATCATTCTTTCTTTAATTTTTGGTGCAACCTTCAAAATAAAGAAAATATCATGAGTTCAGTCTGTAACTGATGTAACAAGAAATTGAAAAATGCAGAGGCTGGAAATCATGGATTCAAACCCCCACCAGGTCATACATAAGTCTTTAAAATTTGATTTAATGCTTCCTCACATGACCAACTAAGGCACATCATAGTATTAAGAAAATTTGTTATTTTACCTGCCAAAGGAAGGTGATTTCCTTGGACTCTTTGGTCATATATTTATCAACCAAAGAACTGGTCTCCTCGATGAAATAAATCTTACTGAGCTTACAACACTATTCTCCATTCTGACTCTGGATGAGTACTGAGTCAATGTGATATCCTTTTGTGTGCATAATGTTAGACCAAGCTATTTCATCAGTTCTAGAAGAAGCATTGGTCCTCAGAATTTAGCAAATCAAAAAGTTTTTTTTTTTTTTTTTTTTTTTTAATATATATATATATATATATATATATATATATATATATATTATGTAGATAAAATAAAACAAAATTAATGCATTCCACACTCTCTGGACTAAGCAGTTGGGCACATATACATCCCAAAAATACAGTTGAAGCAGCCAGGATTACACGCCATTCTCCCTAAGAATACTTTGTATTGATTTGCAATGGTGGAGATTTTCCCATCCCTCCTCTCTCTCTCAACGGATACTGATTGACAAAGCCTTTTCAATGAAACCATTATGTATTTTTGTCTGTTCCTGCTATTAAAGTTGCTTATTCTAAAATGGTGCATTTATGTACATTTAAGTTTTATACGGTGCCTCTGGAATCTAAAACGCTCACCTGCTGATTATGGTGCCTCTTACAGCTTTATGCAGATTCAAGGACATAGGAAAGTTTGTTAGTAAGATTACAAAAAGATTAGGTGTTACTTTAGTACTGTGATTTCTTCTACTATCCTCTGTGAAATGACCAGCTCAATATAAAATTGGAGACATAAACCACCATGACTGCACCCAACAGTTAGCTTGCCAAAAAAGTTAAGTATTTTTCCCAGTACTCCTGTATCCTCTACCATTGGGAGAACTGAGCACCTTGATATCAGACTGAGACATAAACAACCATGACTGCACCCAACAGTTAGCTTGCCAAAAAAGTTAAGTATTTTTCCCGGTACTCCTGTATCCTCTACCATTGGAGAACTGAGCACCTTGATATCAGACTGAGACGTAAACCACCATGACTGCACCCAACAGTTAGCTTGCCAAAAAAGTTAAGTATTTTCCCGGTACTCCTGTATCCTCTACCATTGGAGAACTGAGCACCTTGATATCAGACTGAGACGTAAACAACCATGACTGCACCCAACAGTTAGCTTGCCAAAAAAGTTAAGTATTTTCCAGGTACTCCTGTATCCTCTACCATTGGGAGAACTGAGCACCTTGATATCAGACTGAGACATAAACAACCATGACTGCACCCAACAGTTAGCTTGCCAAAAAAGTTAAGTATTTTCCCGGTACTCCTGTATCCTCTACCATTGGAGAACTGAGCACCTTGATATCAGACTGAGACATAAACAACCATGACTGCACCCAACAGTTAGCTTGCCAAAAAAGTTAAGTATTTTTCCCGGTACTCCTGTATCCTCTACCATTGGAGAACTGAGCACCTTGATATCAGACTGAGACGTAAACCACCATGACTGCACCCAACAGTTAGCTTGCCAAAAAAGTTAAGTATTTTCCAGGTACTCCTGTATCCTCTACTATTGGAGAACTGAGCACCTTGATATCAGACTGAGACATAAACCACCATGACTGCACCCAACAGTTAGCTTGCCAAAAAAGTTAAGTATTTTCCCGGTACTCCTGTATCCTCTACCATTGGAGAACTGAGCACCTTGATATCAGACTGAGACGTAAACCACCATGACTGCACCCAACAGTTAGCTTGCCAAAAAAGTTAAGTATTTTCCCGGTACTCCTGTATCCTCTACCATTGGAGAACTGAGCACCTTGATATCAGACTGAGACATAAACAACCATGACTGCACCCAACAGTTAGCTTGCCAAAAAAGTTAAGTATTTTCCCGGTACTCCTGTATCCTCTACCATTGGAGAACTGAGCACCTTGATATCAGACTGAGACATAAACAACCATGACTGCACCCAACAGTTAGCTTGCCAAAAAAGTTAAGTATTTTCCCGGTACTCCTGTATCCTCTACCATTGGAGAACTGAGCACCTTGATATCAGACTGAGACGTAAACAACCATTACTGCACCCAACTCTAAAGTTACTGACTAGATGAACTTTCCATAGAACTGTGACATAAAAAGTTTTTCTGACATCAGTTCATTATTTCGTAATCTACTCTGCTTTTTATTTATACATTTTACCTTTCCAATTTCTGCCCACCATTCTGGAGTTTCCGGTTTTCCCCTCAAACGAGGAGGGATGTACCAAAAACTGATGTTAGTGCACTGAAACTTTAAAAGCAAAAACAGTCTTGTATAAACAAGCATTCATTTTGACATATTGAAAAATCTTAAAGTTTTGAACATAGTATTAAACAGATAATGGATTAATACAGACGTAAAATCATTAAAAATTATAACACTACATAAACCTAAATTTCTCTCAATGTAAATCATTCATTCATTCATTTCTCCATCCGTCTGCCCATCCATTCATTCAATCATTCATTCATTCATTTATACACAGGATCTAATTTAACATGTACATGTATATACTGTATAACTGTCTTTATAGTCAGTATTAAAGATTAATTACAATGAGTAAATGTTCTATTTGGAGACCTGTTATTTTTGTTTATTTATGTATTTATTAATACAGAACTGTAATTTGATAATCTATCCCTTACTTTAGGTTATTTTAATTTTCCCCACACTTTTAGCTTCTAAATCTTGAATTTAAATTGATCTTAAATTCTGTTTTGATACAGAAAAAGGCATTGTACTTACTTCGGGATACACCAATTTAAATCCTTCAGTGGTTTTTAATTTCTTCAGCAGATACCTATAGGAGAATAAGTAATTTAAATTCAGATTATTTTTTGGTAATGGAATCAATCCTTGCAAGCTGATTTAATAGCTTGTTTCACTGTCATAATAGTTTGATATATAAGTGAGGTTAAATCCAAGTTGTCACCTAAAATGTTATACTTCATTCAAGATTGATTCACTCGATCGATGTTGCCAGATTTTGCCATGAATGGTGGGATAAAACCACCAACATTCTACAAGCTAACTTACAGACTTTTTCACACTGCGAAATTTGAATCTACCTGGTTTGAGGAATCTTACCAATAAACCACCATAGCCCTATTTGCTGTATATGCATTAGCTGTATAAAGATATATTTTCTTTAGGTTTAATAGAATCTTTTTACCATGATTATGGTCTGTCTACATTTCTGAACAACTTTTTATTTCAAGTTCCAGACCATTATCCAATCATGATCTACATAGAATCAACATACCCTGCATTTTCAAACGATCTGTCAACGACTTCTCCTAGACCTTTATCACCGCGGGCTTTCCACATCAACCATAATTTTAAAACATCCACCCGTCTTCCACACTGTATCGTTTTATCCCCTGTAATATAAATGGCAACAAGAATAAAAAATGATAATAACCAGATTTATTATCAGTTGTCTCCATATATGTACATGGTGTTTTAGTGGCTTAGGTTACAACAACAAATAATAATAATAATAATTATAGAATAATAAAAATAATACTCAATTTATCTAATGAAGTTTGTTTTCTAAGAACCAAAAAATATAAAAACACATATTTGAATAAAGGATTATTTGTGCATTTCTTTAAAACACCCCCCACACACACACACACTTTTATTACATACATGTACCTATATCATAGGATATATATAGAAACACATATTTTTTATAAAGGATTATGTGTGCATTTGTTCAAACACCCCCCACACGCACACACAATTTTATTACATACCTATATCATAGGAGGTGTCATAGAATTTGTCAGGTTGAAACAAGTACTCCGCTGATGTAGCATTACACTTCTCCATTAATCCCTGTAAATATTATAAATAATCATACTTTATTATTATTATTATTACAAGTATTATTATTATTATTATAAAAAAGAAGTTTCTTCCCTATGCCAAATCTATTTCAACTAAAACGTATTCATTTAAATGTTTTTAATAACTGTTATTTTAAAAATAAATAAATGTTAATAAACCTAGACCCATCCAATTATTTGCAACCTCTTAAAATTGTAAAATGTTTGCATAATTTAAATGACTGAGGGATTGTTGAAAGAGCAATGGCAAACAGTATGTTGCCTATTCATAGAAATTTATAAGATGATGCTGTGTTTATAAATGCATTTTTACTGATGTTGCTAAATGTGATTTGCAAAAGGGTTTGTGTGTCAGTGAAATAGCTACAAGGGAAAATTATGGCATTCAAATCATTATATTTTTTATCCTGGTCGTATTACAAAGATGTAAACAAATGTTCGGAAACCTCCAAATTATTTTTAGACATGTGTTTTACCCATAGGACATTATTCTGGATTCAGCTGCTCATATCTAACCATCAAAAATACAATATGCTTACTTTCTGATTAACAACAAAAGCTGAACACTGTATTGGTACGGCACTCCATTTATGGAAATTCCACGCCACAGAATTGGATCTAAAAAGATAAACACTAATTTAAGGCTCATGTATAACACAGAGAGGAATGTAAATGACACTTTGCATCTCAATTTTATTATGGAAAGGCTTCAAAAACGTAATTTTTTAATTTCTTTGCCTACAATATTGTTCTTTGTGCAAGTCTAGGGACTGCCTAGTTACATGTTATGGAATGCATCTATACACACTGAAGATGTCCTTGTGACTGACAAGATGAACCTCTCCAATCAAATATGAGGTGACAAACTTTTTGATTTAAAATGTCAGCCATGGTCTATTCAAAGACAATTTTAAGAATCTTGTATTTATAAATCTATATAAATTACTTTTCAACTCCTTTCATGAGATATTTCCACTTTTCAGACAAAAGCACACCACCTCCCCATGCTGCCTGTAAACAAAGTAAGTTTTGATGTAAAGACATTTTACATGTAAATATATGTATAGTTAACCCTCCTTCAGCATAAGTTAGCTTTGTCCCTCTAATAAAAGCTGTGTAACTCTGATCAAATTTAATTAGTGTCGGATATTGAGTACCATCACTCTCTAAACGATATTTACAAACATTTAAATGCAATTGAAACTAAAAAGATTCAAAGAAATAAACATGCACAATATACAGCGATTCACAATTCATATGTTACAGGAAAATTCAATGGGATTCTCTTATCTTTATTTTGGAAACGTTTATATAAAAGAAAGTGTCATAGACTATAACACTTTTATTTCCACAATTTAATATATTCTTGCTAGTTTTTTAACACTGTTAATTTGTACCCACTGAAAATTTTCAAAACAAGAGAATTCCAACAAAGGGGGATAATCCCAATTTCGTATTATACCTGTAAAAGAATCACTTACATCAGTATGCATCCATACATTATGCTTCTTACATATATCAGATATAAGATCCAGTTGATCAAATGTTCCAAGAACTGTTGTTCCAGCTGAAGCCATAACCATTAAAGGCACACGTCCCTGTAAACATAACAGAATGATTATACTCAAATGAATTACGATTATTATGCTTGCGCATGTTAAAAAATATCAATGATAAGTATTAATTCTCCATTTTACCATAGAAAAACAGCAAATTTATCAAAAAACGAACTCGCCAAAGATAATATGACATTCTTAGGTGAAGCCACAACTTGAAAAGATGCTATTGGTTTGGTAACCAAACGCCCAAAAACAACCCGCCATTAAAAATCATGTCAATTGTTGTCCCTTTAATAGTCAATCGTGAAATGACAAGGATTTTTTTCAGGAAAAAGACCAGTATCGAGTCTTCACTTAGAACTATTAGTATCCACATTCCTATGAAATATCTTTCAAACTTAATACACACGTGAAACCTCTGACTATAGATTCTAGCATGTTTTGCACACACACACACACACACACACACACACACACACACACACACACACACACTTGATTATGTCAAAATCAAAGTCAGTCCAACTTCAGTTCAACTAAAGTCCAACTTAGAATTACCAAGTATATTTTGTTTTAAACATTTACTAGTACATCAAAAACTAAACAAAAAACCTACACTTTTCTTCACTTCTATGATTTGTTTCTCCAGTTCATTGGGATCCATTCTGCCTATATCGTCAGTTTGTACTCTGACAACATTTTCCATACCGATTCCTAGAAAACTGGCCCCTTTAAGGATCGAATAATGACCCTAAATAAATATAAGAAAAGAATGTTAGACTAAGCAACTAAAACAATATAACAGCATTATATTTAATATACATTTACTTGTAAGGTGGTTCCAGAAATGACCAAGTCGATTTCGTTCTGTACAGATGCATGGTTATAAAAATTTTAACATGGTCTGTAACAAGCAAAGAACAGTAATCTAGAAATTAAAAATGGGTCTAAAGTTCAAATGGACAGATTGCTTTTAAAATGTTGTAAAATATATTGACAAGGTTCTTAAATTAAACATGTTTCATGTGCAGAATTTCGAATATTTCTTTTGGTAAAAATTCAACATTCAGCACATGGCACATTACTTTACATAAGTAAGGATCTGAGTTTTCATTTTTTCAGACATATATTGTACATTATTACACAAAGAATTATCCCACTTCTCGAACAACTGAGAAAAACAACCAAGCCCCAAAATTAAAAATTTGATAAATTTGAGAATGCTAAAATAATACCTTGATAAGTCAGATACGGTCTTAAAGTTTCAAGGTTCTTATTTGAAAACTGTAAAAGGGTTTGGTATCAAAATTGATTAAAAAAACATTTTTTACACCCCGGTCCGTCATTCATTCTTCTATAGACTGGATTACTATTCCAAACAACCCAGCCAAAAATGTAAATTAGCTTCAAGCTGATAAATTATTTTTAAATACCTCTGTAGAAGCAAACAAACAGAGCTTCTGGCTGCCATACATTCCTGTTTTTCTCAGATCCGGATTATAATTATACCGAGCTAGATGGATAGCCGTCATATTGCAAAATGACCCACCTGTAACAGAAATTAAATATATGTCATATAAACTAGAAAATCCTTTTTTTAATCTTGCTAACAGATGTAAAAGTGTTTTCAAGAAATTTTTTTTCCAGTAGCTCTTGAAATATTTTGTTTGATATATAAACCAATACATTTTACGTTTTTTTTTTAAATTTAAAATCTGATTTCCAATTATGCCAAATAACATCGAATGTATTAATTTTCCGAAACGGCATAACAGTCACCAAAGTTTTCTCATGTTAGTTCAGTTGCCAAAAATCGATGTTTTACCCCCCGTTCTTAAACTGGCCACCTTGATTATTAAAGAAAATCTAGACCAAGGTGAACAATACAACTTCACTGCAATACTGTTTATGAAGATGGCGTTCGGTTTGTTAGGAATCGAATTTCCTCGCTAAGACTTATAGATCGAAACAAATTTTTTCTGTTTTGGCATGCAGTTAAAAACCATGTAGAAAATTATCATGCCACACAATATCTTTAAAGTAGAAATACTGGTATTTTATGACACATAATAAGTTCCATCAATATCAAAGGTTTTAGAGTTTCTTTGGTATTTGGGTAGGGGAACAAATAAAAAATTAGGATATCGAATATTGGTAATACTGTATAAAATCCTAAAGGAAGGTAGTTCGACTAATTTGAGCCGAAACGTGTTTTTATAACCAAATGACTGAGAAATTTCGCTAGAAAAAAATTGTTGAACAGGGTAGTTACCTGGTCCAAATACGCCGTCCCCGTCTTTAAATCCAATTATGGAACATAGTTTTTGAAATATATATTTTTCCATGACAACGAAAACAGGTGCAACTTCATAAGTATGTCTGCATAAATAATAAAGGTTTAAAATTTTAACAATTTTTTGTGTGTTTTCCACAAAATGTGACTCTCATGCGAAATTAGCAATATCCGCATCAAAATTTAAAACAAAAGCTCGTTTTGCAATAAATATTTAATTGATTTTATTATAAAAACACTTTCAGATTGACAATTACCCTAACAGTGACTTGGTATAGTGATGTTTACCATGGAAGACTGGGTGTATTGCTAGAACTATTAAGTTCAAATGTTTGAAGATTAATTGCTATCTTCATAATGTTAAGAATTTTAGTACACTTTTAAAGATAGTCCACTGATTGGGTATAAACACCCGATTATTTCGTTCAAAATTTCCAATTTGGGTACATTTAAAATGATTGTACGCATTAAGTCCAATATAATGTTTTATTTTACGAAGTTGAATTTTATTAGCGCCCTTATAAAATATTTGTATAAAAATGGCAATCATACTTCAGTACACACGAACCCGTTACCTAAATACTATTGAAATACGGTCTATGTTATAGTCATTGACAGATATAAGAATCTCTCTCTCTCTCTCTCTCTCTCTCTCTCTCTCTCTCTCTCTCTCTCTCTCTCTCTTAGACTTACATATTAGTATTCAGGCAATCTGTTAACCACGATCCCGCTAAACTAAATGGATCAGGTCCGCCATATAACTGATTACAAAAATTAGGATTGCCTGAATTAAATTGAAAATCAATTATGATGATTGACTAAAAAAACGAATAAGAGTATCATTAATAAAAGAAAATTCAAGGAATATTATTATCAGATCGTATAAGGTAATAAAATTATATGAGAGAGAGAGAGAGAGAGAGAGAGAGAGAGAGAGAGAGAGAGAGAGAGAGAGGGGTCAGAATTCTAAAAAGTGGGAGGGGCAAAAAGCTGAATCGTAGACCAAAACCTTTTTTTTTTTTTTTTTTGGGGGGGGGGGGTCCGAGGGCTTGCTTCCCCGGAAAGTTTTAAACAAAGTCTTGCATTCTGGTGCAATCTAAGCCACATTAAAGACAAGAGTATCGGACTTATGGTATATAAGAAAAAAATATATTATCAGCAACATCAAAGGCGTACGTCTCATTCCTAGATTAATCCGATCAGTGGCACATCTAGGGTTGATCCGGATTTCCTCCGACCCTAACACACTTTTTGCCTGACGGCTGTGTATAGGGTCAGAACAATTCCCTATTTCAAAAACCCGGGTATTTCCGATACCAACTGGTGGCGGAAGGGGCGCCGCCTCATTTCGCTTCAAACTGAAAATATTTTTGGAATGGATTTTGAACTTTGGAAAAATTACTAAACTTCATTGATAAGTGAATTAATTTTCTTTCAAAATATTTAAACATAAGAATTTTGTGAGTTCGCGTGATATTGTTTTGAAAATGTAAGAAGAGATTGACAAACATCGACAAGGAAGAAATATCGAACAAGATTAGTAAATTTTCTAACAGTTGGAATCTGAAAATACCGGGTTTTTTTTTTTTTACATAGAAATTGTTTGACTCTACACACAGTCTTCAGGCATGAAGTGTGTTAGTGCCATGGGAAATTCGGACTACCCCTAGAATTGCCACGAGAGAGAGAGAGAGAGAGAGAGAGAGAGAGAGAGAGAGAGAGAGAGAGAGAGAGAGAGAGAGAGAGAGAGAGTATACCCGTTCTAATACTGTGCTGTATAACATTCTTGCAGAGTTCTAAAAGCTTAGAATGAGAGACAGGTTCTTTTCCGACTTCTAAGTCCAAACTTTTCTACAATCCAGAACAAAGATTGATTAGGACAATACTTGTCATATCGAAATTGTAGAAACAATAAAATTGTTCTATGATTACAATGTCAAGTTTTAAATAAACAATTTCATCAAATTTTAAAATAATTAGAAAATGCCTACTACAATTAGGAAAATTCGGCAATCGTTTAATTTTAGCATAATTTCGAGATAGCATCAAGACACGAAAATAAAACTTTCGCGATAATTTTTATGTTCGACAACGCGAATATAATTTTTAAAACGGGAATCTAACGCAAAAATGTCCCGACTTAAAGTAGTTGTATGCATATTACTTAAATTCCCGTCAGAAAATGTACAGCTGTTTGATAAAATATCATAAACTCTTACTATATTGAAAATCTTCAAAAATATAGAAGTGAACGTCAAGAACTAGTATCGCCTCTGTGGCGTTCGGCTTTAAGAGGACAGGGTACCAACTGGTTCACTCACAGCCGAGATAATTTGAATAGGGTAGTAATATGCTTATCTGCGACGTTCTGACTCGGAAAGATTGACACGTTAAAGTCGCCTGTTTGCGTGCTAGTACACGGCAGGCGATGAAATTTACTCACAGAACATGTGAGATTAAACCATAAAAGAACACGAACTTTGCTCTCGTCGCAAATAGTTGAACAATTGCTGATGCGACGTTAAACAACATTACAACCAATTAACCAACCAATCACACAACCAAGACCTAGTGTTCAATAAAGTTGCAAAATGATATTACAATAAAAAGTAATTATAAAAATGTTCGTTAAATCGATATCTGTCGTCATGCCGGACGAAAATGCATAAGTGGAGTTAGCATTAAATTACACACAGAAGCTGTGACAAAATTATACATACATATAGTTCTTCTGGCTGTTTAAAATTACAGACTTTGGTATCACGTGACTGTCCAGCAATGAGTGCATCGTGAAGCATCAGCTTATGGAAATCATTTAGAAATTTCTGTATTTCCGGACTCTCAAATGCACTACCTGGAATTAAAATTATACCTTAAGGTGAACATGATTTTATATCTCGTCAGCATGCTACAATACAAGAATGGGGATGTGGGATCGTATGGTGTTTGACATTCACACAGGTGAACTAGAGGAACATCTCAATTTTAGATGATAACGGTGGAATTTTTGATAGACCATTCAAGCTGTAGAGTTGGCGGAGTTATTTCGTCTAGATATGGCCCGGAGCCAATGTACAGACACTTGATTTTTGTATAAGTAGATTCAGACGTAGTATAGGATAGGCAAAGGCAGGAAGAAGGCACCCAAAGGGCCAGGGAGAGCACTATGTGATAGTTGGCCATGGCAAGACATAACCAGACAGCAAAAGTGCACGCTAGTAGAAAATTTTGAATTATTGAGTAAAGAATGATGTGTGGGGTTATTTGAAGCCTGGTGGCCGAATAAGGATATGTTATAAAAATGCCGAAAGGGATAAAATTCTGAGGCGGGAGGGACCCTATGTCGGCGTAAACACGATAAACATAGGGGATTTTATTAAACACGGTTATTAATATGACTGATTTTCCACAAAAATCTATAAATAACTTACTTGATGTCATCGGCTTTCTGTGAGTATCAGTGGTACGATGGATAACAAGGTTATTAATATTGGTTCTGATTAAAAAAAAAAACTACATATAACTTACTTGACGTCATCGGTTATCTGTTAGTAGCTCGTGGTACTATGGATAATACGGTTATTAATGTGGCTCTGATTTTCCACGAAAAAGCCATAATTAACTTACTTGACGTCATCGGCTTTCTGCAAGTATCACGTGGCACAATGGATAACACGGTTATTTACATGGCTCTGATTTTTCACAGAAAATCTATAAATAGCTTACAAAGTTTTAAGTTCTGTGTCAGTTTCCCGTGGTACGAAGTTTAATAACTATAAATAACTTACTTGACGTCGGAAGTTCTGTGTCAGTTTCACGATTGTTTGTACTGTTCCTGTACAGAATCTATAAATAGCTTACTTGACGTCATCGGTTGTGTCAGTTTCACGTGGTACGATGTTGAATACGATTATTTGTACGATTCCTGTACAGAATCTATAAATAACTTACTTGACGTCATCGGTTGTGTCAGTTTCACGTGGTACGATGTTGAATACGATTATTTGTACGATTCCAGTACAGAATCTATAAATAGCTTACTTGACGTCATCGGTTGTGTCAGTTTCACGTGGTACGATGTTGAATACGATTATTTGTACGATTCCTGTACAGAATCTATAAATAGCTTACTTGACGTCATCGGTTGTGTCAGTTTCACGTGGTACGATGTTGAATACGATTATTTGTACGATTCCTGTACAGAATCTATAAATAGCTTACTTGACGTCATCGGTTGTGTCAGTTTCACGTGGTACGATGTTGAATACGATTATTTGTACGATTCCAGTACAGAATCTATAAATAACTTACTTGACGTCATCGGTTGTGTCAGTTTCACGTGGTACGATGTTGAATACGATTATTTGTACGATTCCAGTACAGAATCTATAAATAGCTTACTTGACGTCATCGGTTGTGTCAGTTTCACGTGGTACGATGTTGAATACGATTATTTGTACGATTCCAGTACAGAATCTATAAATAACTTACTTGACGTCATCGGTTGTGTCAGTTTCACGTGATACGATGTTGAATACGATTATTTGTACGATTCCAGTACAGAATCTATAAATAGCTTACTTGACGTCATCGGTTGTGTCAGTTTCACGTGGTACGATGTTGAATACGATTATTTGTACGATTCCAGTACAGAATCTATAAATAACTTATTTGACGTCATCGGTTGTGTCAGTTTCACGTGGTACGATGTTGAATACGATTATTTGTACGATTCCAGTACAGAATCTATAAATAGCTTACTTGACGTCATCGGTTGTGTCAGTTTCACGTGGTACGATGTTGAATACGATTATTTGTACGATTCCAGTACAGAATCTATAAATAACTTACTTGACGTCATTGGTTCTGTGTGTTGAAGATATTAATCTCGGATGTATCTGTCGTGGTAATTTTATAGTAGCTGTTACAAGTCTGTTTATAGCATATCTATACATGACATAATTTTCTGACAAAAAGATAAAGAAGCATTAAAATTTATAGCGCATGTAAAATGGTTAATTTCTCTGCGTTGTTTATTTAAAATAATTAATAAACAACAGAGTGCGTTGTCAAGACCATTTATTATAACCAAAAGCACACACTTATAGGTATATACAATAATATTTACAATTGCTTTTATCTTTCTTTCTATGACTCTATTGCTCTTCTATGCGGCCGTATGCTATGAACGCTAATGACCTTTCTGAACTTTCTGACGTCATGATGTTGGGATATTCCATTTTGACGACATGGAGGTTGGCAGTAAACTGACATATTAAAAGTGTGATTTTTAGGATATTGAACTGAAATGGTTCAAGAAATTGTAAATATAAGAATGTCATTTCTTAACAATATAAATTTACATTTATGGCGGGGCAAATTTTTATTATACAAAGAGAAAAAAAAAAAGAAAAAGTAAGAAATAAACAAAAAATTATTTGGAAAGTCTGTAAGCCGTTGAGAGAGGCGTCGTGGCGGATGAACAAAGTTAATGATGTTGGAGATATTCTTTATAGCATTGTACAGTAAGACACGGACTGAAGAACACATGTGGCGAAGGCGAACAACAACAATGTAAAATATGATGTCTTCTTCATACTACACCGAGAGTCGTACGATCGGGTCTGCGGGTTTTGACCTGTAAACACACTTATAAAAATGTAAAGTCCTGTCAAGATCTCGATCTAGTCCTTACAATCATGACTCTTTACGGTTTTGTCGTGTAACGGCACATATCCATAGCAAAGCCGTTGGGAGTTATGATTTTCAGGAGTAGATCTTGACCACGATTGTTATAACGGTTGTATGTAAATGAGTCTAAAATAATTATCAAAATATGAAATATTACTGAGAGAATTTACCATGTAGAACTAACCTTGATATCTGTATATAGAAGAGACATAGTTATTCACCTCAGATAGTGGGTCAACTGATAGCAGCTTGCTTATAAAAACAGGACAAACCCTGACATAGATTTAACACGGACTTACATGCAGGGCGTACACCGTAGAGTTTGAACATCGTTGATTTAAATCGCGTAAGAGTCTCACTTCTATCTATCCCAAGGAATGCAACTTAAAATAATGTAAAAAACGGAAGCTGGATAGACCGGCTGCTGGATATGGGTATATAACTCCGATTCTGGTAATAACAAAACATGTCAATATGGTATAAAGGCTTCATTGTCTCCTCGTCAACCCTCGTCCTCCCCCCCCCTTCACGAGAAATTGAAAACAAATATTTCATGTCTCAAGTTTACCTTAAAAAGTTTTAGACTGATATTTCACTGTCCCATTATTTTTATATATATATATAGAAGTCCGTTATAAGCGTGTTGCAGTCAGAAACAATTTGCATCGTAAAGTGTTATACACAGATGTTCAGCTTATTATGTATGATTATTGGCAACTAAAAATTTTGTACAAATAAATTGATAAAGAAAAACAAGTTATCTACTAATATGGAATGTATGTGAATTCTGCCGACATATATATATAATCTCATTATTACATATTTTTCACATTCCATATTCCAGATATAATTATTATTATTATCATTATCAGTATTATAATTATTATTTTTAAAGAAAACTGTATAACAAAAACAGTTACATGAATTTTTTCTTTACATTGAATTTAACTAATAATCTCACATACCAATGATTAAAAGATTATCAGTTATCTTAGTCAATGAACATCCTGTAATCAACAGAATCATACCTTGCAATATGCCTAATTGATTTACAGGTGTTCATACAGTGATGATCGTTTAATTTTATTTGTATAGTTTGGGATGTTGACAATATATATATATATATATATATATATGCAGTGATGCATTGCTGAAAAAATCTTTGAAGCTATTGTTTTACAATATATGCTGTCCGTTTTTTCATAAATGATAAATGGATATACATTATATATATAGCTTCACTTACGTTACTTCCTCAATTCAGTATTTACCTTAAATGACAAACTATTTACTAGAAATGTTTGATAAAGAATAGAGTTTAATATTCTAGTCTTAGACTTTCAATACACTAATAAAACTATTTTTAAATGAAACCGTATATCAGATTTCAATGATAATATTTTTACCATTTAAGATTTTTTTTAACCCCCCCCCACACACACAAAATATAAATATATATATTTATATTTATATACGTGTGTGTGTGTGTGTGTGTGAAATTTTTTTAAAAATATCTTAAATATATATATATATATATATATATATATATATATATATATATATATATATATATATATATATATATATATATATATATACTGTATTACTTGGATACTGGCAATTTGTTACACCTGTTCTAACTTAAATGTAATATCACCAAAAGTTTACAGCCAACATTTATTGTTTATAACCTGTATAGTTTCATATTTGTAAGACATTTGTTTTATAAATACAAATTATCTCAATACAAACATTTCAGGATAGATTTTATAAAATTTTGAAATTTTCGCTATTAAATCTCTATTTAGGTATGACGAATAAAATATTTCAAAAATTAAAATCGTGAACATTTAACGCCTTTGATTAAAGGTAATTGACTGAAAAACTTATGAAAGTAGAATTTATTTCACTTGTACAAAATTATGTTTTAAGTTTAGACTTGAATGATGCAATAGAAGTTGCAGATTTTATTGTAATCAGCAGTTCATTCCATAGCTTTATTGTAGAAGGTAGGAAGCTATTGAAATAAGAAGAAGGTCGACAAAGGGGTAATTGAAAAAGTTGACCCGAGTTTCTTAAGTTGTAGCCAGTATCAGCTGGAAAGTAGGGGTGAGTGATATGTTGCTAATAAGCAGGAGCATAACCATTGATAGCTTTATAGAAAGTGATCAGTTTATGTTGCCTGCGCCTGGCCTCTAGGAATTTCAGTCCGAGTTAGAAGTAAAGAACAGTTCTAGAGCAATTTCGTCTAAGACCTGTGATAATTCTAGCATATTCAACCTGAACACTTTCAAGGAGATCAGCATCCTGCTGGCTACAATTGTCCGATATCACATCACCATACTCAAGAATTGGTCGAATGAAAGATTTATAGATTGTTTACAGAGAGTTTCTATCAAGTTGATACTTTAATATGCGTAGAAGGGTGATTCTGCTACAAGCTTTTTTGTAGATGTTAGATATATGTTTAGACCAAGTAGCATCTGATTGAAGGGTAAGACCAATGTGGCAATGAGAGGAAGAACTTGCTACCTGCTCTGTGCCGAAGAAGATATGTGGATGAGACAGGTGCCTCCTTGTAAAGACAATGCTTTCAGTCTTCGAGGGGTTAAAATATACTGCCCATTGCATGGACGAACATTGAAATTCAGATTATCCACAATATCATTTATATACAACAAGAATGGGAAAGGACCAAGTACAGACCCTTGAGGAACACCTGCATTGGTTGATCGAAAGGAGGATGAGTGTCCATCAAGTACTACTTTCTGTTGCCTATCTAAAAGTTCACTAGATATCCAATGTATCAAGGTATCGTTGATCCCATAGTCATTAAGCTTACACAGCAGCCCTTCGTGCCAAACACGATCAAAAGCCTTTGAGATATCACAAAAAACAAAACGGACATCATTACCACTATTTAATTACTTTTGATGGAGTTGTAGATATCTAAGAGTTGATAGATAATTGAGTCGTTGGAACCCGGACTGATTAGGTGTGAGCAAACTGTTTTGTCGTATGTAATTAAAAAGAGACTTCAACAATATCTTTTCCATCACTTTGCAGAGAACAGAAGTAAGAGCAATAGGGCGATAGTTACTAGCTAATTTGGCATCCCCTTTTCCCTTATAAATAGGGGTAATATGTGTATATTATTATATTATTACTATGCAACGGTATATTTTACAGTTCATGCCATTTTTATGAAGAAAATTACAAACAAATGAAACATGTAGAAAATGTACACGAATGTTGTGAATTTACAAAACTAATAATTCGGCAAACGAACCGAAAAACTTTTACTCGAACCATGATCTGCCCCCGAGAGGGATGTAAATCTATAAGCGCTCTATAGAACACTGGAGGCGCCTAAATTGTAACAGTTCGTTATATAACTGTACTTACAGTTCTTGCTTGCGTTTTATTACACTTGAGGCGCCTTAATTGTAGAAATTCGTTATATACCTGTCCCTACAGCTTCTTCAAGTTTGCGCTTTAGAATACTGGATGCCCTTAAATTGTAAAAGTTCGTTATATATGTGTACTTACAGTTCCTGCTTGCGTTTTGTTACACTTGAGGCGCCTTAATTGTAGAAATTCGTTATATACCTGTCCTTACAGCTTCTTCAAGTTTGCGCTTTAGAATACTGGATGCCCCTTAATTGTAGAAGTTCGTTATGTATGTGTACTTACAGCTCCTGCTTTCGCTTTAGAACACTGGAGGCGCCTAAATTGAAGAAATTCTTTATATACTTGTACTTACAGCAGCAGCATGTACTACACTTTGGAGGGTTGGAATGTCTGGAATGTAGCAATTTTAATAGATTCTTTTGTTTAGCAAAGGGTCTTTTGTGTAAGAACAAAGGGGGTATTGTGACGTAGGGGGCGTGGGTGAGGATCTTTTGTGTAAGAACAAAGGGGAATTGTGACGTTGGGGGCGTAGGTGTGGCAGCAGAACAGTAGGGGTAGGGATGACTCAGGTGCGAGTCCGAGAAGGGGAAGCTGTGACGTAAACAGAATTCACTAGAAAAGGTGTGGTCTACGTACTAGAGCACAACAAAAAGCAATACAGTGTCCAATTAGAGAAGGTATTTTTAAATGAATTGTATATAAATGCTTTTCAAATTAATTCACGGTATCAGAGTTTTATTAAACCTTCAGAGAGTCGCCACGCTAAAGTTCGCCATGAGTATCAATACAAGTTTTGCCTCGGAAGATTCATTATTTGTCACTGTTAAAAGAGGAAAGAAGAAAAATCATGACATTTTTACCAAAGTCAAAAAAAGTTCTCGTCAGGTAAAAGATGTTTTGGAAAAAAAAACTAGTAATAGATGAATCGAAAGAAGAATTGAGTAACAAAGAGGAGGAAACTTCAATATTATCAGAGAATGACGAGAGATGTAGATGGCATGTAGGAGATGAACGATACGTGGTTGTTAAACCTTTCAAGGGTAAAGTTCATATCAGACAGTATGAGAAGGGGGGTAATGGTATTTACCCCACCAATCGTGGAATTGCCTTGAATCTTGAAAAGTGGAAGAAGCTCGAGGAATTGTATTCAGAAGAAATAGATCAGAGTGTAACACAGTTTCATAGCGCCGAGGAAGAGGTGAACTTCATGCAACATCTTGGAAGTAACTATTACTTGTCCGTGAAACGCCCTGCGGCCAGTGTGGATATACGGCGTTGGTTTTTACCTCCAAATGCTAGTGAAATTAAACCAAGTAGAAAAGGGATTTCTTTAACGTTTCAGCTGTGGAACCACGTAAAGGGTACTATGAGATTGATCAGACAATTGTTGACAAAAGAACTGGACGAGATCGTATTCTGTGAATATTCCAACGATCACCAAAATCAGATGGGATTTTTCAACTGTTCAAATTGTAATTCAAACGGTTATTTGGATTACATGGACTGTTGAAAAAGACACTTAATGGACTATTAATACAAATGATTTATATGTTAATAATACGTTATAACAATATGTAAAGAGTGCGTTACTATTGTCATTGTAATCAAAATTTCATATAGTATGTAATAAAAGTGAAATAGAATACATTCATATAGTATGTAATAAAAGTGAAATAGAGTATTATATTTTTTTTTAATTTGTATACCCGTTTAAAACAATCGATAGATCAAGGACTACTTCTAGATTGAAAAAAAATAAAATGACTTGATAACACTCATGTATATAGGGGAATAACATTGGTGTATATTAGGTAGGTATAAGAAACAAAGACACCATTATCGTACATCATTCGTAATGCTGACCCCGGAGGAAGAGGACTATCTAAAGTCTATATAGACCGATCCCAAACACCCTGGTTCGTTTGCGGGTTCGGGAAAACTGTACGAGATAGTAAAGAAAGCTGGAAAATACAAGATCGGTTTACATCGAATCAAACAATTTCTGTCTGATCAAGATGCTTATTCCTTGCAAAAAAGAGTGCAAAGGAAGTTTCCAAGAAATCCGGTTATCGTACAAGGTATCGATACGCAATGGGATGCCGATCTCATGGACGTAAAAAATTGGAGTCAATGGAACAAAGGGTTTCAGTACATTTTAGTAGCGCAAGACGTGTTTACGAGATACGTCTTTGCTGCACCTATGAAACAGAAAAAGGGAACAGAGACAGTTAAAGCTTTAGAAACGTTATTCAACCATGGTAGGAAACCTAAACTTTTGCGAGTGGATAAAGGTTCCGAATTCAAAAACAGATGGGTACAAGATTTCTTGTAACAAGAAGGCGTTCAATTAATATTCACCCAAAACGAAACAAAAAGTAACTTTGCAGAAAGAAGTATACAGAATTTAAAAAACAGAATGTACAGAATGTTTACCGAAAAACAATCTTATGAATATTTAAAAGAGTTACAGGACATTGTCGAGAGTATCAACAATACTCCTTCCAGACTTCTGAAACGGATGGCACCTACTGAAGTCAACAAAACTAACGAAGACGAAGTGAGGCTTAACCAGTACTTGGTGAGAACAAAAACTAAATTAAATGAAACACCAAAGTCCCGAAAAGATAAAAAGACGTTAAAAGAAAAGAAGAAAAAGGTTCTTTAAATTCAAAATCGACGACACGGTACGGATCACATTTCTATAACAACCGTTCACGAGGGAGTACGATCAAAAGTGGACAGGTGAAGTGTTTAAAATTAGTACACGCTTCAAAAGACAAGGTGTTCCAATCTACAAGATCAGAGATTACAACGGGGATCCCGTACAAGGCACGTTTTATACTCAGGAATTACAGAGGGTCAACAAAGACGAGAACACCGTGTGGAAAGTCAACAAGATTTTGAAAGAACGGACGGTGAACAAAAAAAAAAAAAACAAGTTTTAGTGTCTTGGTTACATTGGCAGTCTAAATTCAACCCGTGGATAAAAAAAGCGATTTGCAGTCGGTATAAATAGACCTGTCGGCTTGAATTCCTTCATTCTTGAAAAGTATGGCCAAGCTGATGGTTCTCAGGTCGAAAGATTGTAAAGATATCTTTCCCGATAACAAACCGTACGATTTTAGAGTCATCGTTCCAAACCGTTACAGTTACAGGGGAATTTGAACGTTTCTTTATTGGAGCTCTCATATCAGGGGACTAAGAAACCCGCGCCACCGCCCCCTTTCCTCTTACATACTTTAGGAGTGAGTGAGAAGGAGTTAGGAAGAGTGAGGAGGAGGAGGAGGAGGAGGAGGAGGAGGTCGGACATCTTGTAAAAGTATAAAAGAGAGCGACGATAGGACGACATCATCATAATCGTTCGAGATGACCGTGCGGATGGTTCTCAATTCTAACGACTCTAAAAACATTTATCCCGACAATAAACCATACGATTTCAGAATTCACCTATCGAAACCGTTGCAGTTTTTGGGAAATTGGGAAGTAGCCTTATTGGAATTTACCTTTCAAGGTGCCAAGAAATCGGTGGAATCGGAATTGTTTGTGTGCTGTGATTTGGTAGACAGCTCCATTGTAGGACAAGGGGAGGTACCTCTACTTAGACGAGTTTTCCTACAACGGAAACAAGAAAACGTAATCTACGATCAACCTTACTGGGTGCATTTGAAAAACGCCGAGTTTCCAGGACGTTCACGTGTATATAAAGACTTCCAAAGACGAATTGGCTTCATTCTCACGGGAGAGGCGACCGTGACACTAAGTGTCAAGAGAGTATTCTTTTAAACCATGGCAGGCTCTATCTACGTGTCGGATCCGGAAATGTGGCAGAAATTTTACAAGAACATGCTGGACGGAAAATTTCGACCGGAGCAATACAGATCCAAGCAGACTGAAGGCGGTGGAATAGCCGAAATGTATGCAGATCAACCTGACATGATTCCAGTCAATCCTCATGCCTAGACAAAGAGGTAGAGAAGATCGTAGTGGGAAAACGAGTAACGCCTGTGGTAGCCTCGCTAGAACGTGCCAAGTCGGAATACAAAAGACAAGTAGAAGAAGGACATCCCGTAGTATCTCTAAATCAGGCAGGTAGTGGTAACACTAAGCTACACCCAATACCACCAAAAATCCGAAAACTCGAAAACAACTGGACATCGTTTCTACACTAACTCTGTGATCAATTAAAAAATATGCAAGTCCAATGAAAGAGGAGGAGGAGGAGGAGGAGGAGGAGGAGGAGGAGGAAGAAAAAGAGCAGGAAGAAGAAAATATATAACAAACTCGTCCTACTAGATGTCATTATTTAGATCTGGGGCGTCGAACGGTGAACATGTATCAGTGTCAGGTGTGTGGGAAGCAATTTTCCAGAAAAGACAATATGCTGAGACACGTCCATCAAAAACATGGAGGAGTATCCCATCTGTCAGTGTATCAAACGCCCTCTGAAAATTTCCAGTTTGTACATCCGTTTACCATGCAGATCGCAGCACGGTCCATGAGCAGTAAGACCAACTGGTTACATCGACTTCTAAAGAAAATGCAGGAATTCATCGATCCCGTTCAAACGAAAATCGTGTAGTGTTTACTCGCAGAATCAACCGGCAGGATTGCTAACTTGTTTACCAAAGGAAGCCATCACCGCAATTTCAGCGTTGTGTATCTCACACAGAATCTATTTCCACAAGGAAAAGCATCTAGAGACATTGCCCTCAACTGTCAGTACCTCCTGCTGTTCAACAATCCCGTCGATCGTCAACAGATTTCGCTCTTAGCTAGAAGGATACAACCGACCAGTCCAGACAGGTTATTGAAAGTGTACGAATCGGCCGTGTATCAGCCGTATGGATACTTACTGATCGATCTGAAAAGCAATACATCAGAAAAAGAACGCCTTAAACCCAATGTACTGGATCAGAAAGAAGAAGAAGACACAAAGACCGAAACGAGACAACCATTTATAAGAAATATGCCGGTCTTGAAAAGAGAAGTAAGCAGAGATACGCGAAAAGAAACTGATGAAAGGGAAATGCCGTTCTTGGACAGAGAAAACAACAGAGAAACGGATGAACTGGAGGACGAAATGCCCGATAGTCCCGATCAAGTCGGTGGTGCTTTTTATACAGAATACCCTCCACCGTGGTATAAGCAGCAAGAAGGTAGAGGAAGAAAGAGACGTCACGAAGACGACGAACCAGGCAATCACAAAATATAGAAGACTTTGTTCTTACCCATGGTCATCGAGAAAATACAGGATAAAATGGAAAGGAGGATCGAACAATACGTGGATGCGGGAGGAGACAAAGACAGAGCAAACGTCCTAGCCTTTAACGAAAACCTTCCGAAAATGCGGAAATTGATGATGCAACTATTCGTAGATTACATTCTAAAGCAAAAAGTTTTGGAAAAAGATTCGTTTTACCGTCTGATACTGGATACGGCTCAGCGATTATGTTTAGAATACAGAATGAGTGACGCAGAAACATGGAAGAAAGCTGCAGAGATGAGGATCTATTTAATGGACAACATCCTGCCCAATAAGGAAGACGTATAAATATTGCAACTGGTTGTTGAAACCCATATATTGAAATTAATGTTATAGTCTCTGCGATGAACTGATGTCTTTGTTTTTATTTCAAGCACACACTGTACTTGACTCTACCACACCGTCGGTTTTAAAGTTTGTCGTCTGCTATAGGTAAATATAAACAAAATGCACTTGTAAACCTATCTCCCTTACACTAGGAAAAGGATTTGTTGCGAGTGATTAACAACAAATATAAACATCACCTGTCTATACTATCTCCGTCCCACGTACAGTCGTGGGAAGGCTTCGGTGGGACGAGATTTCACATATTAAAATAATGGGAAAAATCGACCGGAAGTGGGCCAGAACCATAAATAAAACAGTGTTACTACAGTGTTTACTCATTCATGAATATTTTGATGATCACGTGAATACCAACGGTTAATTTTTAAAAGTCTCAATCGTTACAAAAAATCCATTCATAAAAAATAAAACTGGGTTACTACCGTGTTAACTCATTCATGAATATTTTAAATATCACTTGCTACTTTCTTTTAAATACTAACAGTTAATTTTGAAAGTTTTTCATCGGTTTTTTTATATTTAAATACAAAAAATTCCATTCATAAAAAACCGGGTTACTACAGCGTTTACCTATTCATTCGAAAAGATAATGATAATGTTTTCTTTAAAATATTCAGTTAAATTTAGGATACGGTGGAGTTAGACTATATAATCTTACCTTGATATGATCTGGTCTTTATTCAAAATCTCTTGTTTTGGATCTGTACATATGTATGCTTACACGATTATTTCTTGTTTGACACGTTTGAAAAAAATTCTGCTTTTGTTAATACCCGTTATTTCAAAATCACCATTCATTAAACTTCTATTTCAATTCAATGTTGTTTATTGTTATCATTTATTATAGGGTTCACACCCCCTTGTATATATTTAACGCATTGCGGATGCATTGTACCATGACTCTTTTTTGTTATACAATAGACACGTCCCCTTAACCTCCTACGGAGCATTGCACCACGACCTATGCTGATTACACCATAGCGTTCCTTCTTGGGTTTTGTCGCATTGCGGATGTAGGCACGGCCCCTTTTGTGTTTGCTGCATAGTAAATTCGTAGCGTCCCCTTCTCGGATTCAAACCTGAGTCATCCCTACCCTACTGTTCTTCTGTCACACCCACGCCCCCTACGTCACCATACCCCCTTTGTTCTTACACAAAAGATCCTCACCCACGCCCCCTACGTCACAATACCCCCTTTGTTCTTACACAAAAAAACCTTTGCTAAACAAAAGAATCTATTAGCATTGCTACATTCCAGACATTCCAAACCTCCAAAGTGTAGTACATGCTGCTTACAGCTCCTGTTTACGCTTCCGAACATTGGATAGTCCTAAATTGTAGAAGTCCGTCATAAGCGTGTTGCAGTAAGAAACAATTTGCATCGTAGAGTGTTATACACAGATGTTCAACTTATTATGTATGATTATTGGCAACTAAAAATTGTAGTACAAATAAATTTATAAAGAAAAACAAGTTACCTACTAATAAGGAATGTATGTGAATTCTGCCGACAAAAAATACGTAAGTCGACAGGTTTTATGGAATGTATATTAACAAAAAGCAGTGTATTGAAATAACACTGATAATTTTACTTCCTTTTCGGTATTGAATTCCCATGAAATATAATGAAACGCGTGTGTGAATTGAAAGTATCACCATATTGGTATGCTAATCATGCCTATCTGTAATAATAATTTTCAAATTTATTTAATCCATTTATTGATATTCATGAATAGATTTTTACATATAAAATTTTTATACGTTTAAGTTATCTTATGTTCTTATATTCTATATTAAATGTTAAATCACCAAAAGTCTGCAGCCAACATTTATTGTTTATTACAAGTATGGGTTTCATTTTTGTCGAAAGACATTTATTTCATAAATACAAATTATCTCAGTACAGACATTTTAGGATGGATTTGATAAAATTTTGAAATTTTCGCTATTAGAGCAATATTTAAGTATGGCCAATGAAATTTGTAAAAACTTAAAATCGTTAACCTTTAATGACTTTCATTAATTGCCTGAAAAACTTTGGAAAAGTAAAAACCTAGATATTATATTCATACCAATTAACCGGGATATTTTTCCGTTCAAGGCATACCATTTTTATGAAGAAAATTACCAACAAATGAAACATGTAGAAAATGTACATGAAATTTGTGTATTATAAAATAATAATAGTTATTCGGCAAGCGAACCGAAAAACTTTCTCGAACTATGATCTGCCCGAGAGGGATGCGGACATTGGAGACGCCTAAATTGAAGAAATTCGTTATAAACGTGTTCTTACAGCTCCTGCATGCGCTTTAGAACATTGAAGGCGCCTAAATTAAAGAAATTCGTTATATACGTGTTCTTACAGCTCCTGCATGCGCTTTAGAACATTGGAGGCGCCTAGAGTGAAATTCGTGATATACGTGTTCTAACAGCTCCTGTATGCGCTTTAGAACATTGGAGGCGCCTAAATTGAAGAAATTTGTTATATACGTGTTCTTACAGCTCCTGTATGCGCTTTAGAACATTGGAGGCGCCTAAATTGAAGAAATTGGTTACATACGTGTTCTTACAGCTCCTGCATGCGCTTCAGAACATTGAAGGCGCCTTAATTGTAGAAATTCCTTATATACGTGTACTTCCAGTTCCTGTTTGCGCTATAGAACAATCGAGGCGCCTTAATAGTAGAAATTCTTTATAGAGGTGTACTTACAGCTCCTGCATTCGCTTTAGAACATTGGAGGCGCCTTAATTAAAGACATTCGTTATATACGTGTACTTACAGTTCCTGCGTGCGCTTTAGAACATTGGAGGCGCCTTAATTGTAGAAATTCTTTTTATAAGTGTAGCTACAGCTCATATTTGCGCTTTTGAACAAAGGAGGCGCCTAAATTGTAGAATTTCGTTATATATGTCTACTTACAGTTCGTGCGTGCGCTTGAGAACCCTAACACTGGAGGCCCCTAAATTGTAAAAGTTTGTTATATGCGTTTACTTACAGTTCCTGTTTGCCTTTTAGAGCATTAGAGGCCCCTAAATTGTAGAAGTTTTTTTCTATACATGTACTTACAGTTCCTGCTAACGCTTTAGAACACTGGAGACCCTTAACTTGTAGAAGTTCGTTATATACGTGTACTCACAGTTCCTGCTCGTGGCAATCGGCTTAAATTTGTATCGTAATGTTTTATACACAGATTATTATGTAGGATCAATAGCAACTTAAAATTGTAGTAGAAATAAATTGATAAAGAATAAACAGTTCATTAACTTACAAGGAATGTATGTAAATTCTGCCGATAAAAAATACACAGGGCGATAGTTTTAGGAATGTATCTTAACGGATAGGCAGTGTATTGAGTGTAAGAGTAAGATAATTGATGTATAACGTCCCAGTCAAGAATTTTTCAGTTATATCCAGACATCGCCAGCTATACGCGAAAGTGCAGAAATTGTGTCTGTGCGTTGCGCTGATGACATGTCACGTCTACCATTTATTTTAAGTTCCTATCCGAAAGAACTGTGACTTTCATTTTATAGTTCCCACCAAAGATTATGATGATACGCGCGCGCGCGCGCGCGTGTGTGTGTGTGTGTTTGTGTGTGTGAAGTTTAATAGTAATAACTATTATTGAACCTGTCACAATTTTGGTATGCTAATCATACTTATCTGCAAATAATAATTAACTAATTAAATGTATATTGTATAATAAAATTTATTTAATCTATTTATTAATATCTATAAAAAGATTTTTACATACATAAAATGTTTCTACGCGTTAGTAATCTTATAATTGAACCTATTTTTGAATATGTAAAAATCTACTTATTTAAAATTCTGGTTTTTAATATGCTAAAATTGTATTATTATTATTACCAAAATCGAAACTATTTAATTACATATCATATATGCAAAGATGTATTTTCACATATTTGACTTTAGAATATATTTACCAAAATAGTATGCAAAATAAGGAGTTACAATCATTCCATGAATCCTAGTATTTTGTGCTGAATAGCTTCCGGTTTTTTCCCACTTGATTGATAAGTAATGTGCGGCGTTCGTTGCAGTATGGTGGCTTATTTCTGACATCGACATAATTTTAGTCGACATAAAATTATCTCGACATGTCGACTTAATATCTTGATAAGTAAAGATAATATCATGAAAAGTTATGATACCAAAATAAAAAGTTGAGATAAATAACAAGACTTGCCGCGATAAAAATAAGTCGAGATATCGAGATAATTATCACTACTGGTCAACATAAGTATCACGGCATGTCATGTTACTTATCTTAACTTTTTATTTTGGTATCACAACTTTCCATGATAATATTTTGACTTGTCATGATATCAAGTCGACATGTTGAGATAATCTTATGTCGACTAAAATTATGTCGATGTCAGAAATAAGCCACCATAGTTGTCTACTGTGTGTTTTTTTCGTTGATTTGCTCTGATTCATCCCTTCCAATTTTGTAATTGTCTCATTATCCACCGTTTGGACCTTTTTTGTGTATTGCAGGGGTTTCAGGTGTTGGCAGGTCGGGATCTTCTGACATTGATGAGATCTCCTAATACTTGATTAAAATCAACTTGATCCACGGTTGAACTTGCCGACACATTGTCATTCATTTCTGCAGTCGAAATTTGACCAAATTTTTTAAATCTAAAAGCTCTTGCAAATATTCGTCGGTTGTGTTAAGGATGAAATTACCGTATTCTATTTCAACGTCGCTGTCCATGATGGATAGAGATAAAGTGCAATGCAGACGATGGAAATATTTTCAAGTATACAATAAAAATCGAAACAAATGATTTATTTATTATTTAAAATTCAATATTTTTTCTTTCATTTTCAATGTATATTTAATTAAATAACAATATAAAATGTGATGGCTTGAATGTTAAAAATAGATTGATAAAAGTAGGTCACGGGAATCCCCATCTTAAATTTAGGTGTATTCATACGCACAATGTATGTGAAAAATAGTGTGTCATTGCTTAATGTTCTAAATTTGCTACAATGAGTTCATCATAGGAATTCAATAGGTATTGTAAATATTTTGGTATCACAACTTTTCACGATATTTTGTTGACTCAGCTTGATATTAAGTCGACATGTTGAAATAATTTCATGTCGACTAAAATTATCGATGTCAGAAATACGCCTCAGTACAGAAATAATCCACCATAGACATCAAATATTATGTTCTCAAGAAAACCAGTTATCCCATAACATTACTTTACACACAAACCGTTACCTACGTAAGGGGCCTCGGTGGTCGAGTGGTCTAAAGCGCGCGCTTACGGATCACAGTGCCTCTCACCACCTGGGTTCGAATTCCACTCGGGACAGATCCTAGTGTGAGAAAGTTTGTCAGTTCGCTTGTCGAAGGTCGGTGGTTTTCTCCGGGCACTCCGGTTTCCTCCACCATCCCAGAACTGACGGCCTCGAAATATGTGAAAGATTCTTGACTGGGGCGTAAAACACCATTACTCCACTCTCCACTCGTTATCTACGTAAATATATAACACAAATACCTGTTAAATTTTGATGTTCCAGATGTGCACACTTCGAAAATCATTTCTCATTAGTGTCACTAGGGACCGAAAAAATTGACAAATAATAAACATAAGCCTAACAGTCGAAATTTTAACGAATCTAAAAATCCAAAATTATATGAATCCAAATCCTGCTAAGGAATGCACGAAGGAACAAACCTTAAATTTAAGTAAATATTTTTTTATGATTCTGTCCAAGAACATACACGATTACTCGATATTATTTCAGAGACAGGCTTAGTGATCAAGATTATAAGAAAGATAATATTGACTATAAAAAATACTTAATGTGATATACAATTAAAAATTAAAATTATTAGATCATTTAACTCTCCTTCATTCACACCACTGCGGTAGCTCAGTTGGTAGAGTGCTTCGGCTCCGTAAGTGGGAGGTTGTGGGTTCGAACCCCGACCCTGTCTGACCCAAGACTTTGAAAGTGTGTAGTGACTGTTTTTTTGCCAAGCACTCGGCATTACGAAACGAAAGTCACGGTTCTTTCGTATGGGAACTTAAAATAAACGAGGTCCCGTGTCACGGTAGGCGTGGAACGATAATGAGCCCTGCTGTATAATGCCATCAGTGCAACGCACAGACAAAATTTCTGCACTTTCGCCTATAGCTGGCGACGTCTCGATATAAGTGAAATATTCTTTACTGGGACGTTAAACACCATTACTCAACTCTTTAAGGTAAAGTGAAGGGGTTTTGTTTTTCTTTGATGCAGCTTGCAGTAATTTAAAACAAACGAATTTGCAATATAGTCTTTACGAATGCATTTCGTTAATGAAAATTAGTATTTTTAAAAAACGAATAAAGTATTTCGTAATGACAAAATAGTAATCTAAAACAACGAACTTGGTATTTCGCTTATAAAAATTATCATTTGAAAAAAGAATGAAGTATTTTGTAATATAAATTTTACAGTTACATTTTGTAACTACTAGTAGTATATGGTAGTCATAAGGTGGTTACTACAGGTATTTCTTCGAACTCAAGACTTATGATAAATAAGTTAAAAAAAATCTGGAATTGACTGTAAAATTCTTCGCCGTTTTTATAACAAATGAACACCCTTTTGCGATATGCTAAGTATTGTGCGTTATTCTGTCATATCTCTATTCTTCCTTGCTTACAATGCGTCTTCTTCTTTTACGAAATTTTGTTTTTTATTATTTATGGTTGTATTTTATGATTTTGGCAAAATACACATTTTAGCTAAAGATTTTATTCTTCCATGATAAATCATAAGATTAATGGTCTCAAAACGTGCCAACACTTAACTATATTTTGTTGTCACATGTTTTGTAAAAGCTTATATACGAAGTGATTTTTGCTTAGCTATAGTGCATTTTATTCAGATGCAATGGTTAAGTAGCAAACTTGCTTATTTTTTGGAAAAGCACATCGGTACAACCTCTATCAACAATTCTCCGAATCCCGACATTTCTGACTTAAGACTTGAAAGTGGGTAGTGACTGTTATTCCGCCAAGCACTCGGCATTACGTAATGAAAGTCACGGTTCCTTCAGATGGGAACTTAAAATAAACGAGGTCCCGTGTCACGGTAAGCATGGCACGATAAAGAACCCTGATGTATAATGCCATCAGCGCAACACACACGCAAATTTGCTGCACTTTCCCTTAAAGCAGGCGACGTCTCGATATAAGTGAAATATTCTTGGCCGGGACGTTAAACACTATTACTTAACTTTATCTATAATTTATGATCTCTCTCTGGTTAAATCTCTATGTTAATTATGGTTATGAATGTAATGTATCTTATATGTTATTCTGACAATAAAAGGTTTAACAGGCCTGGCAAAACTTAAACATTGGCAAACAACACACACACACAAAAAAAGACGGTGAACAAGTGTTAAAAATTGTAGCGTGAAAATGAATGAAAAAAATTTCGATCAGTTTCACCAGACATGTACCACATAAATATAAGGTGCAAAATAAGACAACGACCAAACAAAGTTACATTTTTAAAGTTTTATTTCCTCGATGGTTTGTAAAGCTACTGAATGTGAAATGACACCGTAATAATGACAAAAAAATGAAAAAGACAAGTTAGAGAAAGGAAAGACAAAAAACTGCCCTTCCTATTGACATAAAAGACTTTGACACATAACATAAAAACCCTAGATAAACATTGATAAAAAATCACAGATTTGCATATGGCCTCTCTTTCGGTACAATCAATTTTAGGAATGATCATATCTTTCAATTTGTTACACAACTTTTGAAATTGAGGCAGAAATTTAAAATACGTATATCTGGACGGAAGTCTGTAAGGGCGCAGGTTCCATTCCAACATATCTTGTTTGTAACAAGGACATCGATTGGTTAATCTCAAGTCGCCATGATTTTAATTTATATATGTCCTTTTAACATATTTGATGGTAATTGCCATGATTTATTTCTTCTTATAAATATGTTAAAAATGCCACGATTTATCAATATTGTTGCCATGATTTCAAGTATTTAAAAATTCTGCCATGATTTCAAGAATAATTTATTAATTATAATATCTAAATTATTTAATTTATACATATTAGGCCGTTGGATCATTCCAAAAGCAAACTTGTCCAGTTTGTATAGAAAATTCTTGATCTTCACCACCTACATCATATAATAGCATGTCTCTTACGGGTAATCTGTATGCGGGTGCTTCTATATCGAATCTAGCTTGTGACCACTCACCGTTTTTATTCTGAAATAATATTATGAAAATATTAACAGGAAATCAGTTATTGACGCGAAATCACAAGGGGAACGAAATTGAATTATTGAACACTAAGATGAGTTTCAAAAATGTCTCTTAAAACCTTACGTTCTAAAGGAAACCAGACGGCGCATTTCAGATGTATAATGTGTTCTTACAATTATTTAAATCAATTACACTGTATGTGCGATAGTAACAACAAAAATCATAGCTCGTGTAGAGCTTATATAATAAAACATACCGATATGTCCAAAATAACAATCCCAAAAACAAAGTGAAAACTTTAGAAACTGGCAAATTCAGTTACACGCGTGAACTTCTATAAAGAAAGTGAGATCTAACTTATTCCAAGTACATTTCATACAGCTGTATATTTTTTATTTAACTTGTAAATGTCTTAATTTTATACTTACAGAACAATTATTTGTAACTCGAACAAAATTTCTTCTTCTGAATATATTATTTATTGTTTCAATATCTGAGTCATCATCACCAACAAATTTGGCTCCATCTGGGTTGGAGTTTTTGCAGTTGTAGTAGACTGTCTGTCGTGCGCGCCTTGATCTTAGTTCCAAACCATGATATTGGGCATCACTGATTTGATATGTGAACTGAAAATAGAAGAAAAAACTTTGACGCATTTGTAAGTTCAGATTTGTGTGAGACTTATACATGTATATATAACAAAAACACCTGTTCAGTGTTGATGTGCAATATGTGCACATTTTTGAAAATCATTCCTCATCAGTGACACTAGGGGGCCGAAACGTTTGGTAGAAAAAAGCGGGCCAAACAGTTGAAAATGAATGAACCTCATGTTCTATGAATCCAAACTAAGCTAAGGAATGCTTTACATGACGGAAAAAACCTTAATTTTAAATAAATTAAAAAAAAATAATTTGGCTGAAAATGTTGCTACGTGGTGCATTTCTGACAGGACAAAAGTACTGTCTACTGAGGTATGGATACCTTCGGGGAGTTTTACTCCACTAGTAGCGGTACCCACTCAGGGTATTAAGAAGGCAAAATAGTTTAAAAAAAATTCTGTACTTGGTTCTTGTTTCTACAGGTATGCCTTAGGTATATCTATTATTGTAGCTTAAGTTGTTACTCGAGGGAAGTTTTAAATACATAGTCTTTGTCGCAGTTGCTTGAAACTTGTTCTTGAAGGCATAACCGAGACAAAATTTTCCGTTATTTCTTGTGTCTTATATCTGAACAAAAACAGGACACATGTAGATGATAAATAGTTTTTTATTATGTATTTCACTCCTCCTAAAACTAGTTTATGTTTTTTCGTCTCTGTTTCTAAGAAAAAAAGATGTTTCATTTTAAAGTAATTGTGAATTTGCCTGTTTTAAATTAAATTTGCGATTCTTGACAGCCATTTTTTAAATAAGGCTCATAGATATAAAATCAACTATACTCACTGTTTCTGTTTTTTTTGCACCCTGAAAATTAAAATAGACCTTATTATTGTTTAACTAGTATCAAATGTTATGTAAATTTAAAAGCGCATCATTTAAAAATATATTGGAAAAATGTATGACAAATAACACAAACATACCAGTCCTTGTCCAAACCACAATCAAATAAAAAAAAAAAAAAAAAAAAAAAAAAAAAAAAAAAAAAAAAAAAAAAAACTGGCAAAATTAGTTTTACACGTGAACTTCAAGTGAGACTGGGTTGAGCTAGACATATTTCAAATAAAAATGACGAGTAACCATTATTACATTTCTTTATAATTGCGGAATACAACACAAAAAATACACCCACACAACATAAAGATTCTTCGTTTAATGGCAAGCATGTAAATTTATTGTATAATATTGAATACTTCAGTCTACAAATAAAATATTAAAATATGTTTATAAAACCCATTTAATTATTGCCATTCGACATATTTGCGTTGATTATATTTGGCATCATGAATGCGTTGAGCTCGTCTTTCAAAGTAAAAAAGGAAATAGAAAATCGCATAATTTAATAGTTAATCAAACACACCAGTCAATGCCAAAATAACAATTTCAAAAGCATATTAGACTTTTTAAACTGGCAAAAACAGTTAAACATATAAACTTTCACTAGGGAAGCGAAGGCGGGTGCTCCGGAAGGTTAACCACTTCTTGCTAGCTATACGTGCAAATACAAAATCTTAACTTAAAAATAACTTACAGGTGCATTAATAATATCTTCAAAGAAGTATTGAGATCCTCCAGATGATTTGGTCCATCTTTGGCGGTTACTCTGTAAACAGAATTTCAAAATATTATAATGATTTTTTTGGTCTTGGATTGTTATTTCCTTGTTGTCCTGCTTATTAATCAAAACGTACAATCCTCTGCTGGTCAAAACTTCATTTTGATTCAGTTGTTTTTTGTTGCCATTGTTCGGTGTTAAGAAAGAACAAAATATTTCTCATAGATCGCGATGCAAAGTAGACCAAGCCGCTATTGAAGGTGACGCGATATAATAAAAATCGATTTAAAAATGTTAAAATTAATGAAAATGAAATAAGTCATCTCCGTCTTTGTTAGAATATATTTATATTAGTCCCATTCGTACATGAAATGAAATTCGCCGGTTTACCTAGTGATACCACATATTAGTTTTGTGGAGCGGTCAACCTTTTTTTATCCACCCCAAATTAACGAATTTGTATGATAAATGCCAAACAACATCTTCCATATTGTTTTTCAGATCATTATGCAGCACGTTTCACATGATATGTTCAGAATACATGCCTTCATGCAACCTAAAGTTTACTTTTTTTCGCTCACATATTAAAACCAATCGATCTTTTTCCTACATTACATGCTTAAACATTAACAATATATTTATAGTTACATATTTGTCATTTGGTTGAATGCAAGTTTGAGCAAACTCGGTTTCCATGATACAATGTACTTTTACAACATCTTCATCATCAAATGGCTGGATGAAATAATATCCTTTAAAAGAGAAATAGATATATATATATTTTTTAAAATTATGTGTAAAGCATAAAAAACCCACACGTCAGAACTAGTTGAATTTCAAAACTCTATTATCTGAATTTTGCAAGTTGCTATCAAATCCTCCAAAAATGTCTAATGAGAAAGCGAAAAGTCTCAATATGCCCAAGACTTTTGCCAATGAAACACTTCAGCGCACCATGTGGCAGCTTATAGCGCTTGTGCGGGACAATTTATTCGGTCTAAAACGGAATCGCATAAGCTGACATTATCCATAATGACAACGTTTTTTTTCGGAAATTTTGGATGTAAACGTTATCTTTTCATTCCGCACAAACGATAAGAAGTATTGATGGGAAGGTCCATTAGAAACAATTTATGTCCATCGTTGGAGAGATTCAATTGGTGTGTCTATAACTTTTGCCAATAAAACATTATTTAGTCCAAAGTCGGTAGATCTCAATGAGTTTCCATTGCTTTTTTCAACAAAACACTGTTTAGTCCGGAATCAATAGATCTTAATATGTGTGCCAATTACTATTCCCAATTTGATGCTATTAACTCCGGAATCAGTAGTTTTCAACATGCTTGTCAATGTTCAGTAAAGAAAATGTTTATTAGTTCTGAATCAGGTGAATTCAAAATGCATACTCGTGACTTTTAAAAGCCGGGTAAATGTCATTTCTTTTTAATCAGTGTATCTTTAAAAGTTTTTCCCTGTCTGAAAATATTTGTGTTTTGATATAAAATTACACTAGCGCATTATCTACATTTCTATATAAATCTATTGTTTTGTGAATTACCGTTTTTGGCCTCTGGATTCTTGGCTTTAATGTCAGCACATGTTCTTCCGGGTGCATCTTCGGTACCCATTGGTGTTCTCACATCATTGATTGCTCTGCGTACCAGATTCAGAGTGGCAAAGTAATCTTTTCTCTGCAATAATAAAAATTGTTTATCAGCTTTTCACGTTTGAAATTAACACAACTATATTAAATTGTAAATATTGTGACAAATTTAGATGAGTAAAGAGGCAATAACAATAGTTATAATAATAAATTAGAAACAACAAGCAGTTCAGTTAAATAACAATTACAAATTAACGAAACATCTTGGTGATCGTGCAGATATAATAAAGAACATAAAATACTCTATCTGATGAAAAAACAAATTTCTAGAATGTGCATGGATTCCATTTACACATTTGATACAAAATGTTATGATACGGTGATGATGCTTTTCTTTTAATTCATCCTCAAATAAAATAATTAAGTTATCATTCATTAACTAGATCTAACTTAATTCATAGTCAACATATTAGCGCATGACATTCTACACAAGTTATGGTGTCAATCATTGACAAGTGGCAATGCAACCGAGGGTTAAGGCATAAACCATCACCTTTAAGGCGTCTTAGCCCTTTTAGATTCGAACACAACCGATTTTTCATTGTGGTATGGTTTTACTACTTGACAGGGTACCGAGTATGATTGACCTAGAGATCTGTGACATTTCGAAAGAGTGATTTAGAAATTTAAAGGTCGGCATAGGTGTACATCAGTACAACACAGATCAGAAACACTTGAACACTAACGCCCTATTAAAACTTGCCTATGTCATTGACATATATGTATAATAAGTGTACAATAATAGACAAATACTATAAACAGTATGTTATTTACAGATAAATGTATGTTATACCTGCATAGTTTCCTGAGCAGCAGCAATTGATTCATCATTTTGCTGTAATATTCAAATAAAAAAAATTTTATAAAATAATGATAAAAAAAATAATATACATTGGATTTACTTATTTCAATATTCATATTGCGAATTCAGTATCAACACTAAAATCTTTATAGATCGAATCTGTACGGAAATAAAAAAAACACGATCTAATTTTTGAAATATTACACTTTTTAAATTTAAAAGTTTCGAAATAAAATGCATTTATTTATGTAAATATTGCTTTAAACAATTTCAAGAAATTAAACTAACTGTATTCATTAAAAAAACATTAAGTGATGTATGCAGATATATAAAAGTTGTGTTTTGATTTTATTTGTAAAACACAAATCAACATTATTGTAGTTGATTAGTGAATTAAATTGAATAAGTCATGTAACAGATAGCTATAAACTAGTAATAGTTTTACAAATAACACGTAAAAGTTGATGTTTAAAATATAGATTCAAAATCTAATTAAGAAAACTTACATAGCCGTAATAATCCGATCTTGGATCTGGTCCTTTTGTTTGAGTGGGTTGTGTTGGCCAAACTGGAGCGTAACCCTTTATAAATAAAATATTCAGTTATATTAAACAAAAACAAGGTTGATTAAAACTCTAGTTTTAAACGTTAATTTTAACTGTTATGAAAGTTTTCTATTCACAAAAAAGAATAATGTTCCTTTAATGAAGTTATTAAATGAAAATCAAATGTTTCAGTAATAGTTATGTATCTGTCTTTAAAATGTTGGTAAGCGTCGTCTTTTTTCAAGTAACTAATGTGAGAGAGAGAGAGAGAGAGAGAGAGAAAGAGAGAGAGAGAGAGAGAGAGAGAGGCTTACTGGTGCTCCTGGTCTTCCTGGTCGACCTGGTGGTCCTTGTACACCCTAGAATATAAAAACAACATCCAAACTTTACAAACGCCAACAATGAAACTGCAGTTGATGAAAATGTTCACGTTTATTGTTAATATCAATATAGTAAGTGAATGAAATCGTCTTTTTAAAGTTATTTTTTTCTTATAGTCAAAATAGGAAAAAGGGATTCCAAAAATTAAAGATTTCATATCATCGTTAATTTTAATGTAAATCGCTAATTTTCTAGTCTTTTGTGTTGTTATAGAATTAACATGTAGTACACGAAAAAAAAAATGGATTGTTGCACCGGGGTTGTGTTTGTTTGTTTTACATTCGAAGAAAGTTAAGGCAAGTACCTGTTGTCCATCATCTCCATGTGGTCCTCTAGGTCCCTAAAGTTAATAAAAAAATTCAATTATCAATATTATCAAAATTTATCATGCCTTGTCCTTATCAAATAACGTTCCAACATAATTCAAAAGTTCATTCATGTTTTTGAGATGTGTTGAGAAATCATTGGCAAAAAGTTAAAAGGCAATTTATAGTAAGAAACAAAAGTTTTTTGTTTATCTATGTATTTACCCCTTAAGTGATATGCTTTTTTCGCCGAGCCTAATAATATAAACGAAGTATACAAAAAATACTCAATCTTTATTCAGAACTTGACTACTTAAATATGTAATTACTAATCGAAAGCTGAATATGAATATTTTTTTCAAAGGTTTATTTACATATAGGAAAAAGAAGAAATGACTTAAAAAAACACAAACATACCAGTCCATGTCCAAATCAAAATCCCCCAAAAAACAAATTAATAACTTTAAAAACTGGCCAATTTAGTTATACAAGTGAACTTCCGTCAAGGAAGAGAGGCTTATTTTATTCATTTTTTTCAATTAACGTTTGATATACATCGCAAAAATTAAGCATGTTAACTAATAAAAAATAATTTGGTACATACTGGTGGTCCGGGTGGTCCAACTGGCCCTACATCTCCATCACGACCTGGGGCTCCACGTTGACCTGGTGTTCCCTGGTAAAAAATATATACGTTTGTTGTTAAAGTTAGGAGGTATCAATATTTTTTTTTTACTTTAAACTTGTATATTATATTAAAGTAAGTTTTAATTTAAAACAGATAGTTAAACAATTCAGCTATTCCAAAATTTGCATAAATTTAGTTCAACACATTTCACTTTCATTAAGCGGTGTAGGCATGGCATTATTTAAAAGGTCCATAATGTTTTAAAGTAATTAATACATTTAAATGATTTTGTGCAAAACATAAAATGAGTTATTGTACTACTGTAACAGTTAAAGAAATGAAGATTAATGAAAATCAATTAAAAAAAATGCATGAGTAAAAACTTACTGATTGACCTGGTTGTCCAGGTTGACCGGCATTTCCCATGTCTCCAGGAGGTCCCTAAAACAAAAAATGTTATTTTTCTCGTTTTTAATTTGCTAAAACAAATTCTCCATTATCAATTTCTGTCAATGTGTATTTTTTTATTTTTAGGCTTTAAATATATATTGCTTTCGACACACATGAAAGGAAAATATTCAAGTTTGTTTAAAACCGAAAATAAATGATCAATCAATTACATGATGCATTAGCAACTTTAAAAAGATAATGAATTACAGCATTTATTACTCAATCCATGTATTGAAAACAAACAACCTATTAGTTACCTTAACTAATATCAGTATGATCTCTTACGTTGCTGACGTCATCATATCATTTTATTGACGTCATTGAATGACACTTCTAGTGATCGACATTTTAGACCTTTACCGAAAATAAGGAACAAACTGTTCTCGTTACACACAAAAATAATGTTCTAAGGTAAAAAAATAAATCATTCGTGTTCTATAAAACATGGATAGACAGCTCTCTACAAAAATACTTTTACTAACAGTGATAAATGGAATAACATGAAAACTTATGTAAGATCCTTGATGTACTTTTTTGAAATTAAAAGCAGTTTGTTTAGTTGTTACACAGCCACGCAATAGATTAACTTATTACCTGTGGCCCTTGCATTCCCTGTGCTCCAGGCATACCTTGCCATCCTTTGTCACCCTACAAAAATAACATAAATGAATGTCCGTCAAACAACCCATTTGTCTAGCATTTAATTTTCCAAGCAATATTTGAACGTAATCTTTAAATTTTATTTTTAGCCATCTTTGTTCGTATTAAAATAAATAAAATTTGATGAGTGTCAACCCTTGATAAAATTTTGTAAACATAAGAGTTAAGTTGAATCTATAATTAGCAGACGCAAGCCACGAAACAAAGGTTTATGAAAGGGTTTTTTAATCCCTGCGACACAGATAATAGAACTGGATACTGCATAGAAACTATACATTGTGTTGGTTCATGTCTTAATAAAACATGTCTGTTAATGAATACCAGTAGTATTAAAAGCCCATTCTAACATTATTATAGATATTGTTAGCGTTAATTTTGTTGTAGTTGTCATTTTGTTAAAAATTATATTGATGATGTATGTCTATTGTGAATACTCAAAAACAATTGTTGTAGCAAAGCACATGTTCAGAGACAATAATTATGCAATAGAAGACAAGTTATGAGTTTTGGATTTTGTTTTGATAAAATTAGAACAAACCTTTTGTCCAGCGGATCCAGTTTCTCCTTTTTCTCCTTGTGCTCCAGTGTTTCCCTGTAATTTTAATTTTGCATCTTTAGATGAATGGCTATTAAAATACAAAGATATCAACAGGAAGTAACAAATAATAGACTCCCTAAAATTTTTTAGATCTTGTATACAAATAATTATTCTTCAACGTAGTAGTCATCTTAAAACACAGACTGATTTTTTTTTCAGTTTGTTTCTATAAACTAAACTTTCTAAACTTCCTTTTCGTTCAATCATTTACATTTTTCATGTTCATGTGTCCTTAAGCTGTTGCTGAATTAGTTTTTTTAGTTATAAATTTACTTCCTCTATGTTAAAACGTAATAGATAGGCAAGTCGTCCAAAAATTTAATTTAATGAAAAAATTACATTCCTAACATTAACATTAGTTTAAAATTAATGATGTATAGTGTATATTAGAATACCTCTCCGTTTACTTACAGTTAGACCTGGTGCTCCCTGTGGTCCCATCAATCCTGGCATTCCACTGTCTCCCTAAAATATATACTTATTGGTTATATATAAACTCTCATTTACAATGAGACGTTTTCATGATTTTTTCAAAAAGAAAAGTTTATTAAAAAGAAATAATGGAAGATGAATTTTTTCTAAAAACAAAATCATCACATAAAGTTTTGTATTTTGCCAAAGTGATTTCTCAATTGTACACCTTTTTCCAACAAACACTATACATAAAATGCCTGGATACTTAACCAATTTACCACCGAGAGAGTTAAAAAAGTTTGTTAAATGATATCTATTTTACAAAGCTTTAAACGCACTATTTCTGAAAAGTTTTTTGCCGGCTTAATTTTTTTTGAATGTTTAGTTCATCTCAACTTTGCTGATTTCCTTATATATGTCACTTTTAAAGTCAACATATTTATATGAAAGAATGCTACTCACCCTTTCACCACGTTCTCCGGTTGGTCCAGGTGGGCCGGTAGCTCCTGGTGGTCCCTGTTAAAACAAGAATAAATCATCAGAACATGAATAACGTAGGTGAAAGCTTTTAATTATTAATAAAATTTCAAACAATTTATTCAATATCGAAAAATATAATAGAAAATCTATAAATAAAAGTTAAAGGCAACTGGCCGTCTTAAAGATGGGTAAGGATGAAAATTTTGTTTTAAAAAGAGTTAAAATGTTCGAATGATAAAAAGTTTCCGTATATCCTGTGCATTGTTTTTACAACACCCTTTGTTTTTAAGTGTTAGCCATGTACCTTAACCCGTCGTTACAATTTTATTTTTTTTAATTTTCATCAAGACAAGCTTTGTACCTGATGTCCAGGTCCTCCTTGCAAACCTGGAGCGCCTGGTGGTCCTCGTGGTCCCTTTTCTCCATTTCTTCCGGGATTTCCGGCAGGTCCTGGATTTCCGGGTGATCCCTTAAATTTAAGATTAATTCATTCTGTTAGATTTTTCTAAAGATTTTAATTAATATTAAAATTAATAATTGTCTAAATTGGTCATGTGGTGAACTGAAAATGTTTTGTAATATAAACCGACTCCAGTTTTTGTTCGTAATAGTTAAAGCAAGAGATTCAAATCAGCTGCATTAGGCGTTAAAAGCCTCTTGTGTGATGGTTTTTCGCCGTTCTTAAACGTGCATTAATGTATATTTATGCTTATTTTTTTTAAACAGACATTCAAGTAAATAAAAGCATAGATAAAACCATAAACATATATAATAATGCATTTCCGTTAGAATTCTGCTTCTTTTTACGATGGAATAGAATAACTGATACCTTAAATGTAAGAATATAAGACTTGGAGGTTTTATCCCGTTTTTAGAAATAATTTCTTTGCAGAAAAATACACTATTACATTTTTCACCATTCACCGACATTTGTATATATAAACTCGTTTGTGAAAAAACTAGATACCTCATTGTTTTACTTAATTCTTTCTTGCACAAGTTTTAACAAAAATGAAATGAAAAAATCTTACCACATCTCCAGGAAGTCCCGCGTATCCTACTGGTCCAACGGGTCCTGGTGCACCTGGTGGTCCAGGGATTCCATCTTCACCATTCCTACCTGCTTCTCCGGGTGGTCCCTGAAATAAAACAAATATTATTTATTATGTAAGGGAAAAAATATCGAATGAACCCGTGCATTTGATAGATAAATCCTTAACAAAAATACATGTTTAGTGTGCCATATGCACATTTGGAAAATTCATTCCTCATCAGTGACACAAGGGGCCGAAAAAGTTGATAGATCAAAATACAAACTTAACTAAATAAGCAAACAAATATTAGCATTTATCTATTAATGTTGTCCTACTTCATGAAGTTTAAGGAGCATTTAAAAATTGATATAGTATAGATGGACAAATTAACCAGTGAGCTTCCTTGCCTATAATTGATCATCTTTTAATTATTGTAAATTTTTATGTGTTTATGACTGTTATGATTAAAGTTTTCAATATTTCTTGCGCCAAAAAAAAAAATAATAATAATAAAATAATAAAAAATAAATAAATAAAATGCGCTTAGCTGGTTACACAAAGTAATTGTTTAAAATAGTTTTTCTTTTGATATCGTTTTATCAAAGCATAGTTATGAATAGCAATATAAGAACATAAGTACAAAACTACCTCCACACCCTGTTCTCCTGCGGGTCCGGGTTCACCTTGAGGGCCGTTAAATCCTGGATTTCCACGTTCTCCTTGTGGTCCTGGTGCACCTGGAATACCTTGTGGTCCCTATAAATAGAATATTTAACATTAAAAAATTTCTCTTACGTCATTAATTGTTTACGCTGAATGAATAGTTTCACTATCCAACGTATCACTGTTGGATAGTTTACTATTCAACATCTTACTGTTGGATAGTAAAATATCCAACTGCCACATGTTATTGTTTTCTACAAATGATGAAACCGATAAAAATCAAATGCAACAAAATAAATTTTAATTTATGAACAATATCCAATATAGCCATTCTTTAATTCCCAACACCAAAACACTTTACGCGTTAAATGTAATTCGTAAAATTTCATTGCTGCCAAATCTTTCATTTTTTTTTTTGTCTAAGTTAGACCTCATACCCGCAAATTCACGGTCACCCAGCAATGTCAGAAAACGACCATTTCACGCATGTAATGTTGTATTGCCACAATATTCATCTCCATTTTCCCTTCGGACCTCAATTACAAAAGCTCCTAGGGCATAATCTAAAGTTACACAATCCATGGTCACTAAGTCACCCTTGACTTGTTTTATATCTTCTTTATCACCGTAAAATGATTTTCGTTGATTCCAACCACTTGTTTAACAAATTAACTGCCCACATAGATTTTGCGTCTGTTTTTTTTTTTAGCAAATCTTGATTTACACATATTTTCACGTTCAATATCCGGCATTGGTTCCTGGAATCGTTTCTCTGTATTGACAGACACAATATTATCCGACTGTGACTCTTTCAAATTATTACCAGTCCCTTGTATCAACTCATTATCAGATATGTCACTAAATAGGGGATTCTTCAGAGTAAAATTTGGCATGGCTGCTTCTAGTTCAGATTCAAGATCCAAAATGGATTCGATTAAAGTTTCGGTCTGATTTCCAGAAGCGCAATTTTCATTCCGAAAACTATTGGGTGTGATAAATAATTCGCCATCACTATCCATCTTGACAGAGCAAACAATGAATGTAATGAATCTCTAATGTGTGTAACCAACCGTGAACTAATTGTTTCTATTCATCTATCCAACTGTTGGATAGTCAAATGCTACCTTATATATCTAGGGGCACAAGAAGGTTTCAAATTTTTTAAGTTGGATAAATCACTCGTAGTTGTTGAATAGGCCAGAGAAAGTACCCTGTCTCGGGCCTTCGGCCCTCGACAGAGGTGCTTTCTCTAGCCTATTCAACAACAACTCGTGATTTATCCTATACATATCAGGTAATTTTAACTCGGTACGTCTAATAGCATTTTTTATAAAACAATTTGATAAACAATACATAAATACATAAATCAAAGCAAGTAGATGAAATTAATATGTGTTTTTATCAATAAATTTTTTATATTTTTTTTAAATTATTGTTTTAAAGAATAAACTTTTTAACCTTTTGTATTACAATTTTACTCACTTGAAGTCCAGGAGTTCCCCTTTCACCTGGCTGTCCGGTTGCTCCAGTGTAACCTGGTTCTCCTGGACGTCCTACGGGTCCTGGGGCTCCAGTTTCTCCACGATCGCCCTACAAAACAAAAGTTTATAAAAATGTATACACTTTAAATCAACTCAATACAAAAGTCGTATTAAAATCAGTTTAAAAAACAAGATATGACCAATGAAGGTATTTTCAGGTACAAAGTAACATACAGGTATTAAATAAACATGTTTTGTATCAGTTTTGATAGTAAATTTACCTAACCCACTTTGTTCATATACTAGTATTTTGTATTTGATGCGTTTTTCCTTTTTGAATTATAGGTTTTGTATGTTTATATTGAACCATATCTAATACAGCAAAAATACCTGCTAAATTTTGGTGTGCCAAATGTGCACATTTCGGAAAATCATTCCTCATCAGTAACACTAAGGGCTAAAAATTGATAGATAAAAAACATAAGCCTAACAGTTGAAAATTAATGAATCCAAATCCAGTAAAAGAATGCTTTGCATGAGGAAACGAACCCTAGTTTTGAATATATTTCAAAAATTAAAACGGCTGAAAATTTTGCTGAATGGTACATTAAATTTTTCTGAAAGCACAAAGTACTGTCTACTGACTAATGGACATTTTATTCTTAAACAATACTTTATCGCTGTGTATTTTATTACAGGAAGATAAATTGAAGTTACCCTCTCTCCTGGTGCACCTGTTGATCCCATTGGTCCAGAATCACCTGGTAGTCCTGGTGGACCATCAGGTCCTGGTCTTCCTGGTAGTCCAGCTGCTCCAGCAACACCCTGAGATCCTGTTTCTCCTGGGGATCCGGGTCTTCCATCGGTACCTGGGATACCCTGTATTAGACATATACATAATATTTATTTGTTCATTCATGTCGATGCTTGTATAGTTTTTATGGATAAAGAATTTTATATAAGCAGGTGAAATATCTGAATGATCATGAAGAATATATTTTAAGGCTCACATATTTTAATTTAGAAAAGGTACCATTTCATATAATAAAATATGCGCTGTAAAAACATTGGTGGTGGTCTACCACAGTACTTTGCAAATAAAGTAAACAACACCTAGTCCGAGTTCCATTTTATATCAGAATTATAAACAGTTGTTAATATATAATATAAAAACCTTTTTAATTTTTATGTGCCCTCTATGCACATTTCGGAAAATCATTCCTCATCAGTGTACACTAGTGGTCAAAAAATTTGATATATAAAAATCATAAGCTAAACGGTTGAAAATTAAAAAAATGTGCAAACTCCTTTCAAATATTTGTCTTGTATAATTAAGCATGATGCTAATGTGTTTTCTGTACTTTGAATGATTCAATTAAATAAAATGGAAGTCAACGAATTCAACAATACAATTTCAAATTATAAAATAATAATAATAATAATAATAATGTAGAATATATCTCAAACGAATGGAGGATTATACGTACTGGTTCTCCTGCGGGTCCAATTTCACCTGGGAATCCTGGGGCTCCTGGTGATCCCTAAAAAAACAATCATGTATGTATATGTTCACAGTCTAATTTATTATATATTATATTTTACCGGGTAGCATTATCTGTGCAAATCTTAGTTTGCTATATAATTGTCAGTTAATTACTTATGACATTTGTTTTAAAATTGATACTTTGTTTTAATTAAAATATTTTGAAAGTTCCCCTATGTATAATTGCATTTAAAACTACAAATATATACAAATACAGCCTGCTTACTCTTTCTCCTGGTCTGCCTTCTTCTCCTGGCTGTCCTGGGGGTCCAACTGGTCCCTAGGATAAAGATATAAAATGAAAGGAAATAATGAAAAATACAATTTTTATAGTTATCTCTTAAGCCGATATCAAACTTTATAATTATATATAAAGAAACATTTTTAGACTTTGAATAACTTTTTGTTCCGTATACACTGTATTTTGAATGATATTTTATTAAAAATCATATACTTATCTAACTGATAATATTAATTAATGACCCTATCTCAAATAATTGTGAAAGAGTGTGGCGAGACATGATCTGTCCAGTTTCTTGTTTATTTGAGTACATTAACAGTCGGTGTCAACGTAGGTAGAGTTAATTCTATAATTAAAGAATACAATTAAAATTTATGTATCTTACTGAAAGCTTAAGAAACTGCTATTAAATTTTAAAGTGCAAGACAAGACTTTTGAGACATCTCAATATGTATGTTGTAATAAGTTTGGAATTGTCCTAGTAAGACTTATCACGTACTGGTTGACCAACTGGACCAATTGGTCCTGGAAGACCGGCATATCCTCTTTCTCCTGGTGGTCCTTGCTCTCCTGGCGCTCCAGCCTCTCCAGGTAAACCTGGATCTCCTCTTGGTGGTTCTGCATTGTTCATTGGTCCTGGTAGTCCATCTCGTCCTGGAGCTCCCTGCTCTCCTGGCAATCCAGGGGTTCCATCATTTCCTGGGGCACCTGCCTCTCCCTAATAATAAAAAGATTAATGCTAAATATTCAAATGATTCTGGATGAAGAGAATTTGTTCTTATTAAAGATCTTAACAATGCAATCGTATTGCAACGTTCATATACATGATTTAATTATATAATTAAATTCATAGCTTGCAAAGTTTCACAGAATGATTCATTTTTTTACTAACATTACTTGACTTAAATAACAGAGAAATATGAGTATAAAAAAGATGAACATTCTTAAAAATGAAAAAAAAGTTAATACTTTTATTAAGTTAATTTTTTTTAACGTGTTAATCTTACCCTAGGTCCTCTTGGTCCGCCGTTGCCGGGTGGTCCCTTTTCTCCTGGCAAACCCTGAATTTTTAGAGAATAATTATGAGTGTTAGGTATCGAACGGATCTTTGATGTGGGTCAAGAAAAACTTAACACAAACAAATGTAACAAACATAATATAATAAGGAGATAATAAAAACATAAACGTTTGTACTATTACTGTTTACAACTGCTCAAACATTTACTTGGTGTTTACTAGTACAACCAAGAATGAAAAATAATTAATTAAGAAAGATCTGCAAACATGTCCAGAATATATATACAGTATAAAGGTTTCACTCCGGAAAAATGGATATTTGATTTTTTAAATTTTAAAAAAGTAAGAAAAAGACATTGGTACGTAGTTTTCATGTCAATAATAATAATAATAATAATAATAATAATAATAATAATAATACGTCTTAGGCAAATTCAAAAATTTACGATCAGAATAGTCTATTTAAAACATGTTTATTGATTTACTTACAGCATTTGATTTTATTAGATTTTAGTTTTTACTTTTCCTTGAGTAAATATTTAGCTGTGATATTTTTAAATTCTTTATTCTATGTATACATTTCCTTAGAATTATTATTATTATCTCGTTTTTTTAAAAATGTGGTCTCATTCTAAAATCCGTGTCATGTCATTTTAAACAATTATCATATATTTTGCGTAAAATAATTTGAGATGGAATATCTTGTTTGTTTTTTTTTTCTTTTCGATTACCCCAGCATTAATAAGTCATCGGCCGCGGACAGTTGAAAAGAACTATGTTACAAACTTTAATTGTGTGAACATCTTTCAATTATCGAGGAAATGTAATGCCGCCAGACTACTTAAAAGTTTTCTACATTACGATCACTTAATTTTAACTGTCAATAAACATTGCACAAGAGCTAGGCGATTGAATTTTTATGTATTGATTTCAGCCGGTGCCACTTTCGTGTGCTGATTTTGAAATTCTATTAAAATAATGCATTCAAAATCAGCACAAGGAAAGTTGTCATGTGTTGATTTTGAATGCATTATTTTAACGTAATTCTCGAGTCTGTCCAGTCAGACTTAATAAAATAATTGATTTTTTAAAAAGTCAAAGATAAATAATTTTCGTGTTATTGACAAGTTAACACACGTCACGTATTTTTCAACAGCTATGCAACCAAATGCAGTAACTATTCTCGAGTAGGTCGGGGCTCGACTCAATATATTCATCAGATTCGTCCGTTTCTGGTCCGAATAAATAACGGCTATACTGAAAATTTATTACTTATATAACATTGTCTACTGCATCCTAAAATAATGACGGACTATTTGACATAAATAGGTACATGTCGGAGTCGTTACTTTCTTCTATATATGTCAATATATCCTCATTGTTACTACTGTCTATTATGTAAGATACTACGTCTAATACTTCAATGACGTCACACGTTTATAACTCAAAAAAGGCGTTTCACTTTGCGATAAAGAAAGTTATAAAATGTCGATTTCAAACCGCTATAACTTTTTTATTTTGTCACCGATTTTGATGCGGTTTTCAATATTGTTATATTTAAATAATATACAAAACAACTGTGATAAAAATGTTTTGGTTACAGGTACCCTTTAAGACCTATGTCTATCCTGTGTTTTATTTACAAAAATCAACTTTAGGGGTTTTATCGAAGATTGGTCTCATATTTGAGGTCTACAAAACAGTGACAAGGATTTCACTATAACCAAACAAAACTTTTTAAAATCTTGCAATTTCGAAGTCTAGATGCAAAACTACAACTTATTACATGTCTAACTATTACTTACGACTGTTCCCACTGGTCCAGCTTCTCCCCGCTCTCCTGGTCCTCCAGGTGGTCCCTATCAAATTTAAAAAATGGCTTAAGAATAGAGAAGAATGTATCAAAATGTTTAAATGCATTTTCCGTTGTTAAGGAAATGCCTACTTAAAATACAATTCAAGTGAGTTCGCTAAACAAAAAAAAGTTTTCACATATGGTACGGTTTTATCTTCTTTATAGTTTCCATATGAATGAAAGAAACCTCAAATGGGATAGACTTTCAACCCCATTCAGCTGTCCTATTTTTTTCATTTGTTGAAAATACTAATATAAATTTTCTCTTGTCCGAATCTTATTGCCACATTAAAACTATTACCGTTTAAATAATAATTTTCATTACTCTTTGTCAAAATACATTCAACTGCTAGGAAAAGCACTTCTGTTTTGAACATCTTTATTCTAACATGAGATGACAAGCTCTTTGGTGTACGGTTTTTAGGCAAAGGAAAAATTGCATTAAAAATAAAAATATAACATAAACAAAAGATTTGATGATCATAGTAGCAGTCTAAAAAAGCCATATTAACTGAGAGATAACATATAACTTACAGCTGGTCCAACTTCTCCCGGTGGTCCTGGTAGTCCTCTGTCTCCTGGGGCACCTCTTTGTCCGGGTGATCCAACCTCTCCAGGGAATCCCGGCTCACCCTAAAATAATCAAAATATTCATTAAGTGATAGTCTCAAATATGCGGCATGTTACGTCCGCGTTATTTACATACATGGCACATCAAATCTAAACAGGTATTTTGTTAAATATTTACGTCACTCTTTTTCTGTTAGAAAGAAAAAGTTTTTAAACAGTACCTCGATTTATAAAAGATACATACTCATTATCCGTGATGTAATTTTGATCTGCAAGCAATTATATGTTTTGAAATGACAGAGACGCACCGGGTATTTAAGATATTTTTTTTGGAATTATTACCGAATTTCTTACATATAATATGGCAAGAAAACTCGTATAATCTTACACGTTTTCATCAGTTTGTAAAATATTTTAAAAGAATAGTGTTGTTATTAAATAATTACTTGTTGAAATTCAACGAAGCTTTGCGGGTAAACAAAATAAGGTCACGCGATGTTTTGAAATGCTAGCCTTAGGGGTTTATTCTAAAAAGACACAGAAAACGCGGATATTATAACTCACCCTTTCACCGGCTACTCCGGGCTCGCCTGAAGGTCCTGTTCGTCCAGGGTCACCAACACGTCCATCCTCTCCTGGTAATCCAGCATTACCTTGTGGGCCCTATCATAACACAACAAAAATCTGCTCATTTTATTGCGAATACATATTTTCTCAAAGCTGTTAATCCAAGAAAAAACCGTTTTGATTTCTGTCATTCTTTTTCTTTCTCTTTTGCTTACTAGATATATTTATATTTAAATAGAGTAATATTTTAAATTTATGTACCGATATTTAGACTGACATTTCCAATCACATCACAGATTGTAAGCTATTTAGATACTATGATTCTTGTTTATCAAACAAACATTTTAAGTACACTAAAATAATTTTTAATTGAAAAAAGAATACATTTACATTAAAAATAATTTTCTTTTATTATTTGTTCTTTAACCGTCATCTTTTTAGCATATGTTATTGCTTAATATTTATATTTCTTATCCATCAAATAATCAAATATTTTTGGTTTTTTTAATTTGAATTTCAATAGTCACTAAGAAAACAAATGTTTACCTGGAAACCTGGTTCTCCTTGAATACCACCCTCACCTCTTTCTCCTTGTGGTCCCTTAAGATTAGAAAAATGAGAGTTGAAAACCCTTTATCTTTTTATAACAACATTTTTACAATTTATCCAAAAGCATTATAAAAATATCTTGCAGTTCTGTTCAGATTCCAAGGAAAATGAAAAAAAAAACTGTATTGGTGATTTTTTTTACAACATACGATAAAAATATTGCACGTTAACATATATGACAATGTCATCGTAAGCTAAAAATATTGCAATTCAGTTTGTGATATGAAATTTTTTTATTGTATCACTTGTATATCTTGAATCAGAAATGGCAACATACTTCGATACTTTATAGCTATTGTTCTGATCCGTCAACTTTTTATAGGTCTGTACTGCAAAATCTAACATGCCAATTTGACATCCATGTCACAATCCACTGAAATACAATGGCGTAAAAACATCAGATCAAACTTACAGATGGACCAGTTGGTCCTTGTGGTCCAGATTCACCAGGTGGACCTTTGTCCCCTCTTAAACCTGGTCTTCCAATTGGTCCAACTTCTCCATCTCTACCTGGTAGACCCTACCAAAGTAATAAAAGGGTTAATTCTAGGAAATATACTGAATATCGTACTCAGATCATACAAAAATGATGTACAACATAATATATATGTGTGTGTATGTGTGTGTGTGTGTGTGTGTGTGTGTGCGTGAATGTTAATGTTTATATAAAGGAAACATATTATAACATTTTTAAAGTCTATGTATTCCTATCATACATGCTCAAGAAAACTTCTCAAAATCAACCATCTTGATGTCATTGATGACAATTAAAGAAAAAAGTAAGCATTAAATTGAATTATTTTAATTAATGATTCTAATTTTATCAACATTATTTAAATGTATACTATAGTTTAACTACCCACCGACTCTCCTGCAAACCCGGGTTGTCCTTGAAGACCGGGTTGACCAGGTGGTCCGGGTGCTCCCTGTTCTCCTGGTTTACCATCATCACCCTCAGGTCCCTTAACAAAAAAAAGGTCAATTAAATGGCTTGAAAAACAAACATTATCATTTAACCTATGAATGAGTCGCTTTATCGGGTCCATTTGAACATGAAGATAAAAGATACATAAATCAATAAGTGTCATTTATGGATTAATATCAGTATAGTTATCAACAGTTTAATAGATTTAAAAAGAAAAATTAACCATTATAAGAATAAAAAGAATTAATGTAATGTTATTCACACTATATGAACTTTTCTTACCGAACACAAAATTCATATCAATCAATTACAACATAAAAGTTTGTAAATTCATACCATTGGTCCTTGTTCTCCTGGACGACCATCATTACCGGCTTTTCCTGGCTCACCCTGAATAAAAAAAATATGCCAAGTTAAAACATGATAAAACAATTGAAATGAAACGCAGAAAATAATCAAAGCTCTTCAAGAACATTTTAACGTTTATTGCTATCGAGAGTATAAAAAAACTAATAAAAACTAAGCGATAAATAACTTTATGTAATATAAAAGTAGAATCGTGACTTAATCAAGACTAAGTAATCAATTATTCACTTAAGGATCACAGTGTCTGTCACCCGCCTAGGTTCAAATCATACTTGGACAGACCCTAGTGTGAGGAAAGTTTAGTCAATTCACTTGCCGAACATCTGTGATTTTCTCCGGGCACTTCGGTTTTTCTCAACCATCCCGGAATTGACCGTCCCGACATAAGTAGATTCTAACACCATTACTGAACTCAGCTTCAATTGGTTATTATCAATTTACATCTATTTTTTAGGCAGTAGTAGACATATGTCATTTATGCATTCCGATTACACTTTTCTTGGAGAAAGAGTTATTTTAGCTATTTTACATGTCAAAATATCTTGTACACTATTGTCGAATCGTCTTACATTGAAATTGCCTCCCCTTTTATAATCTATACGGATTTCCCTTTCTGTCTTCATTTTAAAGTCCTCGTTTTGTGGACGTTATACATTTAACCTCTATAAAAGGTATTAGTTGAAGTACACCAGATGACAAATGAAACACTTAACGTCATTGGTTTAAATATAATGTTTATAAATGCAGGATTGGTTAAGTGAATGTAGCAGATGAAAGAGTTTAATATACTAGTAACGTTGAATAATAAACTTAGACCTACTCTTGGTCCTGGTGGTCCAGACATTCCAACGTTACCTGGGATACCCTACAATAACAAACAATAATGTTTACATAAAAAACAAAACACCAGAAAATAAATTATATATGAATGGATCTGACTGTCTATATATCATTTTTTGGTCAACCTGCAATCAATTGAAGAAACCTTAAGTTTGAAAAGTATTGTTTGGAAAAAGAGATTCTATCAGTTTTTATTATTATTAGCCATCATATATAATTATGTCTGCGTATCAGTAGACACCTTGTTGTTACTCAAGACAGATTTTTTTCAGAGGTATCTTCTCCTTCGTTTTTTATTCGATCAAGTTGAAATTTTGTTAACTGGTAGGGATTGACCATGGGGAGGTCGCTTCCTCGCCGTTTTTCGGAATTCGGAAGGACTTCGGAGACATCCGGTTAAAACCACGGAATTCCATAGAGTTCTTTCTTTCTTGGAATTTCCTCCGCTATTTGTAGTACCACTTAAGAGAGCTGATACGCAAACATATACTTGCTCGCAAGTATACATTCTAGTTTTTGTATAATTTTGTAAAAAAAAAAATCAAAATTATTATTCACAATCACACACGCACATAGCACTCAATGTAGACATACATTTCCCATATAAAATGTGTTTTTCTTTCAATAAAGGAAACTTTTGAAGATGTATTGAAACATACTAGTGCCACATGAAGTGTTTATACGTTTTCTTTAGATATGATAATAAGAAATAATTCAGTTTAAATGAACATACTGGTTCACCCATTGGTCCGGATTCTCCTGGTGGTCCACGTTCACCTGTTCGCCCTTGCATTCCTGGTGGTCCTTGTGGTCCGGTCATTCCCTGAGGACCTGGTGATCCCTAAATTACAAAATTGAAATACCATATCATACTGAAATGTATATGCAAACTTACAAGAATAATAAAAAAATAGAAAACCTATGCCTTTACAAATAAGAAACTGCTTTTATTAAAATTGCATATTTCCTCCAGTTCACTTTAAGAAAGTCAAAATATTTTTTTTTACAAAGCGCATTTTAAAATACACATTGGGTTAAAAGAAGAAACTAAAAAAATTCAAGACTCAAAAACTTTTTTTTCTAATTTAACAGTTTTAATACCGTTTATACTAAGGAAGTCTTGTTTCCCGCAATTTTTTTATCTTTGGGGTTTAATTTTATGGTTGAATAGATAGACATCTCCAATAAAACTCATGTTGATTACAGCCTTGATTTCGAATATTCTGCTAAGTTCATTAATCAGAACCAATTGTATCTCGTTCATTATAATCCTTACCCGTTCTCCGGATAAACCTGCAGGTCCTGGTGGGCCGGGTAGTCCAGCTGGGCCCTAGAAAGAAACAAATAATTTAGTTTTTAATAAAATAAGAAACATAACAATTTAAACCAGGGATGATAACAATAAACAATCGATTTTAACAAAAAAATTTCAAATGATTTTACGTCACCACATTAAAATTACCAATAATAATAATAATAATAATAATAACAACATTGAAATCATTGGACTGGTTGAAAAAAAATCACATTACACATTGTTTCCGACAATTTAATTTAAGTCCTTTTTTTATTTTGTATTTTCGATATATCCGAGAAACAAATACTATTACGCTTGTACAGAAAAAAAAAACGCGAAAATTTAAACGCGAAACTTTAATATGTTATTGCAGTTTTATATACATGTACTTACACGTTTGCCTTCACTACCAGCGAGGCCGGGTAAACCACGTTCTCCGGTTGGTCCGGTTTCTCCCCTCTCTCCGGGATCTCCCGGTCGGCCTGGATCACCGTCACGTCCCTAAATAAAAAAAATGTCAGTAATCCCATTAGCAATCGGAAAGGCTTTATTATTGTAAATATATAACACAAATACCTGTACTAATAAATAAATAAATAGATTTAGATTCAAATCTTACTGTTATCAGAAAAGCACCTCGATAATATCAATAATATATACTCACTGCCTCACCAGACTCTCCGGGGGTTCCCTGTTCACCTGCTAGACCTGGTGGGCCCTGGGGTCCAGGAAATCCTGGAGCTCCTGGTTGTCCGGCAGGTCCATTCTCTCCTTGGCTTCCACGTTCTCCGTCGGAACCTGGGAATCCTGGTCTTCCGGGTTCACCTGTTTGGCCGGGTAATCCGTTGGCTCCAGGGGGTCCAGTTAATCCTGGGGATCCTCTTTGACCAGGGGTACCATCATCTCCCTTAAAATGAAAGGTCAGATTATTAATCAAACATAAGTCAAAATAAGTATTAATTATTCTTTTGAAAGAATAAATATAATAGGTTCTTTGAAAAATTTAAAACAATTCTGTTGATAAGGAATATATATTACAATATTAAAATCTATAGTTACCTTAGCTCCAGTGTTGCCAGGGAAACCTGGGGGTCCTGGTGGTCCGGAAGGTCCAGCTGGTCCTTGTTCTCCTGGGTTTCCATCAACTCCACGCATGCCCTAAAATTTAAAATAAAATATATGTTTTTTTGTTTGTTCTATTTTGTATGGTCTGTACGGACCTTTTTTTTCCTTAAATTAATGTCTACATATACATCCACTTATACTTGTTTAATTAAGAAATGGCATTATGCAAATTTCAGACTATGGCTAATCGATATCTTAATTTCTATTCAAGTCTACTGTTGTGATTTCTTATGCAAAATTTGAGAAATGGCGGCACTCCCAATTTTGGTAATAAATTTGAACGAACTAACTTTTATATTACTTTTTCTGAAAGTTATTTTAAATGTAATCAGTTTTTCCATATATCAGTTTCAGCAAGGATGGGGACTGAAGGTTGCTGATGTAAAAAAAAAAATGCCTATTCACTGCACCATGTCATAACTTCTCACTGAAACATGGTAGGTATATATAATAAATTATCATTTTGTAATGTTGCCTGTTTAGCATGTTTGTTTTATTACTAATTAACAAAAAAAAAAAAAAAAAAAAAAAAAAAAAAAAAAAAAAAAAAAAAACTCTAAAGTTGCAAGAATTGATCCAGTGGTCCTTATATGTATTTGTCTTGTATTGTGTTTCTTACATTTTTTCTTTATATTTTTTACATGGGGTAATGCATATAATTTTATTGTCTGTTGTCAAGTACATGTTCTTTAGATATAATTGTCTCTCTGTTAAATCTGCATTAAGTTTTCCAAAGAAAAAATTAAAACGGTGCTGATCTAATTAATGATGTTCCTAATTCAACAATGTTACATTTCGTTCAACGATAAAAGCTCGAATAAATACTGAAATAACAGTAATTTCCCAGCGAGGTGTAGCATGTTGGACCTAATATTAGAACATGCTTACGTCATAAAAACATTGTCATTTAAACACAACGTACTAAACGGTGAAATACGATAAATTAAACATAGAACTTCATTGAATTTTTCATTTGTGCCTTAGAAAGGGATACATAACACCATTGTGAATACATCTGGATATTCATGACGGACAATTAATACAATTTGTCAGGTTTCACTTACGATTTATTGCTCCCGGCTCATAATTTAATCATCGATAAACATTGACCAACCGGTTAGAGGATTCCGTTTTGTACAGGTAAAAGGAATGAAATTTTAGAAAACGAATCTCACGGTTTGTAATAAGTTATCAATTTTTTAAAAAATATATATTTTTTGAAAACCAAAAAAATTTCATAAAATTTAAAAACTTAATGGCAACTTAAATAAAACTCAATTTGGAATATATAACTTGACATATCTGTTTCTATATTTTTTGTCAATAGTAATCAGCACTCAATATGATACGTGTTATAGAAATATCACTTACTGGTGAGCCAGCGGGTCCATCACGTCCTCTCTCTCCTGGGGCTCCACGTGGTCCCATTGGTCCAGGGGGTCCTGGTGGTCCAGATGTTCCAGCTGGTCCCTTTAATCAGAAAACAAGTTAGTTATATATCAAAGTAAACAATAATAATTGAAATATTTATCTATTTTCAGAAATAGAAATAGACAAAATACAGAAAAATAAATAAATAAATAAATAAATAAATAAATAAATAAATAAATAAATAAATGGAAAGAGACAAAATTTAGAAAAAATAAATAAATAAATAAATAAATGGAAAAAGACAAAATTTAGAAAATAAATAAATAAATAAATAAATAAATAAATAAATGGAAATAGACAAAATTTAGAAAAATAAACAAATAAATAAATAATAAATAAATAATGGAAAAAGACAAAATTTAGAAAAATAAATAAATAAATAAATAAATAGATAAATGGAAATAGACAAAATTTAGAAAAATAAATAAATAAATAAATAAATAAATGGAAATAGACAAAATTTAGAAAAATAAATAAATAAATAAATAAATAAATAAATAAATGGAAAAAGACAAAATTTAGAAAAATAAATAAATAAATAAATAAATAAATAGATAAATGGAAATAGACAAAATTTAGAAAATAAATAAATAAATAAATAAATAAGATAAATGGAAATAGACAAAATTTAGAAAAATAAATAAATAAATAAATAAATAAATGGAAATAGACAAATTTAGAAAAATAAATAAATAAATAAATAAATAAATAAATAATTAAATAAATAAATAATTAGATAAATAAATGGAAATAGACAAAATTTAGAAAAATAAATAAATAAATAAATAAATGGAAAAAGACAAAATTTAGAAAAATAAATAAATAAATAAATAAATAAATAAATAATTAAATAAATAAATAAATAAATAAATAAATAAATGGAAATAGACAAAATTTAGAAAAATAATAAATAAATAAATAAATAAATAAATGGAAATAGACAAAATTTAGAAAAATAAATAAATAAATAAATAAATAAATAATTAAATAAATAAATAAATAAATAAATAAATGGAAATAGACAAAATTTAGAAAATAAATAAATAAATAAATAAATAAATAAATGGAAATAGACAAAATTTAGAAAATAAATAAATAAATAAATAAATAATTAAATAAATGAATGGAAGAGACAAAATTTAGAAAAATAAATAAATAAATAAATAAATAAATAAATAAATAAAATGGAAATAGACAAAATTTAGAAAAATAAATAAATAAATAAATAAATAAATAATGGAAAATAGACAAATTTAGAAAAATAAATAAATAAATAAATAATTAAATAAATAAATAAATAAATAAATGGAAATAGACAAAATATAGAAAAATTAAATAAATAAATAAATAAATAAATAAATAAATAAATAAATAAATGGAAATAGACAAAATTTAGAAAAATAAATAATAAATCGATAAATAAATAAAAACATAAACTAGAAAATATCACCTTGTTTTATTTTGACATCTGTTATAACTATCCCGTATCATAATTTATTTGTCCCATAGAAAAAAATGTGTTACACCGAAAAAAAGAACTTTAAAAAATCCAGTTTATTGATTCATAAATGGTCATAGTTATCTGAGAAACAAGTAAAATTATCCAGGAATATTAAAAAGAAACTTAATATTTCATTTTTTTTTACATATTTGCTAAACAAAAATGACATAATATCTTATAAACTCTAATCATCACTGTTGAGCAGTACTTATGTTGGACTGAAGTATTCAAGCAAATCATCCTTTATTTCCAAACATATATGCTTAGCTTGTATACAGAATACTCTTTTAACAGGTGATAGACATTTATGAAAGCTTGTCAAATTCACCTTGTCTCCGGGTTCACCAGATGGTCCAGTTTTTCCAGGTTCTCCGTGGAATCCCTAAAAACAAAAAAATAAATAAATAAATAATAAATAAATAATAAATAATAAATAAATAAAATGTTAACAACTATGTTTATAGTGTTTATAGACACTTATCCTGAACTCCCATAATATAGATAACAAAAAACAATGTAACATCGTCACTGAGAATTGAACTCGGGTCTAAGGAAACAATGTTCCTAGAAAAGACTGCTTATTTTACTGCACTACCCGGACAAGTAAAACGTTTTAATTGTTCATCAAGTACTACAAACTACGCAAGAAAGCGATATTAAAGACAACAAAGCACATAATTCTATCAAAATCATTTCTTGTTTATTTCATCCAGTTTATCGTTCTTATCAGATCCACTTAAAAATAATAGAAATGATATAAATTTTAAAAAAATTGATCTACTTCCGCTAGCCGCCCAAATGTTTGATATATAAATCATAACATTATTATTTAATCATTACGATTTTATTTCTGCATCGCAATGTTTAGTATACTATTGTGTCCTTTAAACGATCATTTGTTTCATAATTGTATTTTTAAGTTAACAAATTTTAGCAAATTTTTGTAAAATATAACTTTTTTATTTTCATTCATCCTTTTAATTCATTTATCGTTATTTTGACATTGCCTTGTTTCTGTGTGCTATATATAAGACATGTATTGAAATTGTGATAAAAAGAAATTTGAAAAATTTGATGAATTTATAATGGAAACCAATTGAATACTATCAATGGTTTCATTTAGTACGTCGGCATGAAATTACCCCCCCCTTAATAGCAAAAAACAAGACGTATCCTAGAATTGCAAATTAAGTCATATTGTCAGCTTAAAAATGAATAAAATTATACGTGTCTTATTTCGTATTGTTTTTTTTTAAAATCCTGTATAACAGACATTTCAAAAAGAAGAATACAAGTGCAGTTAAAATTCCCTACATGAATCTTATATAAAATTTAAAACACAAGTAGTAACAGATTTAAATAGAATTGATACTTACTCTGTGTCCTTTCATTCCTGGCATTCCGGGCATACCTGGGCGTCCTGCTGGACCCTACAATATAAAGATGTAGTCAAATTCAAAATATTCATATTCATAACAAATATATTTCCTTAATTTTTGTATTATTCTTTTACAAAGTGAAGCTAAGATTTTAATGTGAAAAATTTTAAGATTTGCAAACAAACTTTATTGGCTAATTTCTTGACAAAATGAGATTTATCAAAATATCAATTTTTAAATATTTGTATTTGATTGACCATCGGTAGTAGGCTAGGTGAGAACTTTTCTAATAAATACATAATTTATAAGATAACAGATGACTACCTAAAATCATGAGATACATAACCAGTGGGCCAAATATGTGATAATTTACCCGTTTTGTGTTGTGGTATCTACAATAATTTTCATTTTCACTTTTCTGGCCGTTGCCAAGTGTATTATAAACAAATTGCATTTTTCTGCACTTTGTAAGTAGTTGCAACAAATTACTAATGCAGCTACCAGCTACATCTGTCAACCTAAAAAGGCATCGGCATACATACTTCTGTCCAGTATCAGAAATTTGAATTTATCTAAACAATTACAAAATGTTTGTTTGAAAAAAAAAAAAAATAAAAAAAAAAAAAAAAAAATAAATAAATAAATAAATAAAAGCTAATAAATAAAGAAAATGAATAAATAAAGAAAATGAATAAATAAATAAAAGCAAATGAATAAATAAATAAATAAATAAAAGCCAAAAATGAATAAATAAATACGCTGCAAAAATGATGAAGAATATTTTCAAAATTTGAAACAGTTATTTTAATTATATTAAGGTTTATCTATTATTTAAATTTTATATGTACTTACAATGGGTCCAACAGAACCTGTTGGTCCCTGTTCTCCAGGTAAGCCTTCTTCTCCCTGTTAAAAAAATAAATATCCGGTGTCAGAGGTAGCTGCTGAATAATCATGTTGTATAAAAAAGTATTTATATTCCATATTTAAAAAAAATCATGCGCTTTATCTTGTGATAAATGCGCATGCCTGATAATAGTTTCGGAAAGTGGAAATGAAAAGGGTGCTTTTTTTAATGTTCTGAATAAAATACATTTAAATTAAATTATGACAGGTTGTGTATTAAAACTGATTAATATTACAAATTATTTTTGTATAAAGAACTATATTTTTGGTACTCCGAGACGTTAAACTTTCATCATAATGGTATCAGTTAGAATTACGTTGTCAATACTTATAACAACATAAAAAAAGTTTACAAGGAAATAATTACGGAATAACAAGGAAATTTAATATGAAAAATCTTAAATTATACAATTATCTATCAAATGGAAATATAAAAGTTCCTTGCTTGCTTTATTACTTTGTACGCCTGTGGTATATTTTCATTAAAAAGAATCTCTAATCTCCGGGAACAATAAGAAAAAATTCGATTTCAAAATTAGTAACTTGATCAGAAAATCAAACAAAATAGCTAAATGAAGACATACGTCACCGCCAGGAGCTCCAGGTGGTCCGGGGAATCCTCTTTGTCCGGGGCCGCCCTGAAATAATAAGACAAAAAGTTCACTTTAAATAAATAGAAAACAAAAAATGTTTCTAAAAGTACGAGTTATCCAGTTGAGTCTTACAGCAAATTCATCGTGTAAACGTTTAGTACTTCTCCATCTAAAAATATCTTTTTATACTACAATTCGATTCTATACTTAATTTTTAGTAATCATTTATAACGCATTTTGTAACAATTTAACTTTCTTTTACTGGTCTGACTTTATTCGCTGATAAACTCGACATACATGAAGCTGTTGTGTTTCTAGGGACGTTACATTTCTCCGTGCTCTATATTTCTTTTCCAGACTTCTCCCAGAGCCTCTCCATCAAGAACCTTGCGTTTCTCTGTGCTCTAAATTTTGTTTTAACACTTCCCAGAGCCTCTCAATCAAGGATGCTGCGTTTCTCCGTTTATTTAATTTCATTTCCATACTTCTCCCAGAGCCTCCCAATCAAGGTGGCTGCGTTTCTCCGTGCTCTTAATTTCGTTTCCATTCTTCTCCCAGAGCCACTCCATCAAGGTGGCTGCATTTCTCCGTGCTCTTAATTTAGTTTCCATACTTCTCCCAGAGCCTCCCCATCAAGATGGCTGCATTTTTCCGTGCCCTGAATCTCGTTTCCAGACTACTCCAAGAGTTTCCCCATTTTTTTCATATGATTGCCGCATTCGTTGATTATTCCACCTGAGCCTATTGTAAACGTTACCATGGTGATTGTCTTATTATCAGATACTTCATTTAGTCGTTAGTTTTAAGTGATAGAATCTAAACTAGATTGTAAAACGAATTTAGACTTGTCGGATCTATATAGTTGAAAACAGTAATGCTTAAAATCTACTTACGGGTGGTCCTGGTTCTCCGGGTTCGCCGGTAGCTCCTCTAAAACCCTGAGGTCCCTATAATGAAGCAGAATAAAGATCTTAATATAATTCTAAAAAAACTTTTTAGGACGTAAAAGTTCCTTTTGACTCCGAGAAGATTAGTGCTTTTCTTGTCTTTTAAGATGACTCGGATGACGATTTGTTTTATGAATCTTAACGGATTTCAGTATAAAAAAGGTTGTCGGCTTGTTTACCGGAAGTATGTGGATATGTGGATTACCCAAAACTCCAAAAAACTGACCAGCTAAATTTACCCTTATTAATTAGACGTTTAAAGATCAAACAACAAAGAATAGAGTACAACTTCCAAAAAAGTATCTTTCCCAGAAAATTCCAATTATATAGCCTTTTTTAGAGGATGTTTGATTGGTTGATTGATTGAACGTTGTTTACGTTACATCGGTGAATCTCCAACTTTCTTCGAGAAAAAACCATTCTACTTGTCTTATAATTTTAAGAATTACGAGAAATAAATACTAGATTATATGGTTATTAAGTTTTTATTTTAAAAGTGTTTTAATTTGCTTTGAACTACAGCGCACTCTTGAAGAATTATTGAGCGTTAGTGCTGTTGACCACACATGTCAAGTTAATTGTACTCGAATCAAGCCTACCAATGTGTCAGATCAGGGTTAAACTAGTAAATAAGGTTCTGCTTGACCAACGCATGATTTAAAGTAACGTCTACTATTCATTTTTTAAAAAGGAAAAATGTTAAAAATCGTTAGATGATAAAGGATTTATAGCAAATACTCACAGCTGGTCCAGGTGGTCCTTGTGGTCCACGAGGTCCTGGAAGTCCCTGGAAATAATTAAATAAATTATTCATCATATATGCAAAAACAACAACAACAACAACAATAATATTATTGAAGCTAACGTTACTTTTGTATTACATTATCCAAGGTTTAAAGTACCATTTTAATAACAAAATTGTATCCTTAACAAGAGGTTAAGCAGTGAAATAGGATCCATGACGCTCTGTTATTTCTGAAGTGAAGTTTGAAGTTTAAACAAGCACATATTCACGACGTACATATGCTTGGACGCTTCACCATGCCATAAGCTGAGTCATCTGAGCTAAAAACAAACGCAGTATCATTATATACATATAAATAAAACACAAACATATCAGTCCTTGTCCAAATCACAATCCCCTTCCCCACCCAAAAAAAAAAAAAAAAAAAAAAAAAAAAAAAAAAACTTTGAAAGCTAAGTAAAAATGTCTTTATTTCAATAAATATTTAATGCGAATAAATTTAGGGTTCACTGCATTATCTATGTTCTTTAAGTCTTGTTTAGTTTATATGAAGGTCAGTACCGTAACTAGGCCCTTAAATAAACCGAGGCAAGAATTGAAGATCAATATATATATATATATATATATATATATATATATATATATATATATATATATATATATATATATATATATATATATATATATATATATAATGACATGCAGTACCAACAGAATCTCAATGTTTTACATCTTTCAAATGTAAGGAAGGTATTATAATACAGTATAATAGGAAAATTAAAAATTAGACCAGCTGTTGTAAAATAAGTGAGGTGGTTTTATGCCATGAAAACTACGGTAGTTTAACCACACCACTCAACCTCGTAATCCAGGTTAGAGGATAGTTTAAAAGTTTTAATTGTATGTAAGTACATGTAGATATACAAAAATAGGTCTATCGTTTAACCCGGATTTTTTTCATATTACTTCTGTGAGAAAAAAGTACAGTCAAACCTATCTATAAAGGCCACCCATGGGAATCAATAAAAGCGGTCTTTATGGACAGATGGCCTTTATATACAAGTTCAAATAATATAGACAAAGAGCAAATTGGATAGAACTTTATTGGCCTTTATAGGCAGGTGACCATTATAGAGAAGTGGCCTTTAAGGCAGGTTTGACTTTTCTTGGTAAAATTTTTACCAAGGCAGTTGCCTCGGTTGCCTCATAGGTAATTACGGTACTGAAGGTTGTTCAGATAATATCATTATCCTGACGTTATATTCACTTTAGGGATACCGATAACCAGTTATTTTACCTGTGTGGAGTATCCGACATGTCCTGTGTAGACTGGTCCTGTTCCGGCTTTCTCGTCGCTTGCAATCATGGTTTTACCGACTGTTTGAGGCTAAAAAGAACATAGAAAATGTGATATTATTATATCATTGTATTTATGTATTATACTTTAGTTACTCTCTCATATAATTGTTTTCCAAAACTTACCGTTTATTTCATCCAAAAAAAAAAAAAAAAAAAAAAAAAAAAAAAAAAAAAAAAAAAAAAAAAAAAGCAATTTCAGACTTTATAATTACTTTATTTTTTCCTAAAAGCCTAAAGCCACAAAACTGTACCTTTTTTCCACAAATCACACCACGTTTAAATTTGCACATTACTCAACTCTTCGGTAAATTTTTCAAATACATCAGTTTTAGATAAGTTAACCATTCTTATTGAGTTTTTTCCTCACATACAGTCATGTTTCCACGAAATAGCTCTCTCTCAAAAACATCATTTATAAGAGATGTTAAACATTGTGCATTGAGAGAGAGAGAGAGAGAGAGAGAGAGAGAGAGAGAGAGAGAGAGAGAGAGAGAGAGAGAGAGACTTACCAGGCCCATTTTTGATCCGGGCTCCTGAAATCAGATAAGATGCAAGATGTTTAAGAAAAGTCAACCTTCATTTTTTTTAATTTGAGAATCCGTTTAAACAACAATATTCATATTTATATTTACAATAAAAACGTCACAGAAGAGAGAAATAAATAAAAAAGAAAGCAAAAGAAAGGAAGAAAAGAACCCCAGGGACATCGTTCATTGTTAATTTGCATCTCGTAACACATCATAACAAATACCTTTTCATGCGTTTGTTCAACTGTGTGTTTGCATATATTTAAGTATGTTAAGGAAAGTGAGAAAAAAGAACAACGAGAGAGAGAGAGAGAGAGAGAGAGAGAGAGAGAGAGAGAGAGAGAGAGAGAGAGAGAGATTCTTACCACAATTCCCATTTTGCCTGGTTGTTCTTGTACTATTGGTTGTGCTGAAAAAAAATAATGAGACATTTAGATGAATTTATTGTGTGTGTGTATGTGTGTGTGTGTGTGTGTGTGTGTGTGTGAGAGAGAGAGAGAGAGAGAGAGAGAGAGAGAGAGAGAGAGAGAGAGAGAGAGAGAGAGAGAGAATTGCCCCATATTTTGTTTGAATGAGTCATTATGATCTGATGATTAATCAAGAGAGTTGCACGTGCATTTGTTTTTATAAATTATCTAAATACAAGTTTTTCAGACATGAAGTTACGTAAAATTGATCAAAGAAAATATAGCAGTTAGACATGTTTTTTTTTAACCCAAGTTCAAATTTTTAACTTACATTGATGCTTTTAGTAACGCATTGGTGGAGGTAATGTTAGTGCCAGGAGAGAACGATTGACCTTTAGAAAACAAAATGGCAAATTGTCTCACACAATTAGGGAGCCTATGATCCTATGTAACACCTGAGACAACTCTGTCTCAGAAGCAAGAACTGATAAAATGTGAAACATGAACAAATTATATCGCCCCCCCCTCAAACTTAATAAATAAATTGCTTAGACAAATTGCAATTTCAATATAACAAATCAACTTAATTCTCATGCCGTTGTTATAGACATAAAATGTTACTTTAGATTGATATCGTGTATATAGAAAACCATGTCTTTAAAAAATAACAAATAATAAAAAAGATAACAAAAAATAAATGAATAAAAATAAATAAATAAATAAAAAGATAAAATAAATATATAAAAAGATAAATAAAAAAATAAATATGAATAAATAAATAAATAAATAAATAAAATAAATAAATAAATAAATAAATAAATAAATAAATAAATAAATAAATAAATAAATAAATAATAAATAAATAAATAAAAATGAATAAATAAATAAATAAATAAAATAAATAAATAAATAAATAAATAAAAAGATAAGATAATAAAATAAATAAATAAATAAATAAACACAGCGACAGCAACATAATAAAAATAAAGCAGAATAAAGAATCACCATCGATAATACCAGCCACAACAGTATGTGAATAATATATAAAAAAATAAATACATACAGAAAAATAAAAAAAAATCAAATTTTATTTTAGATTTTATCAAGCTATATCATAGCCCTGGTTAGGCTTTTAATTATGTTTATCTTTTATACACGGGATGGCACTAGTGTAAGAGTGAGTGATCGCCGCTAGTCTCAGTAATATAATCTATTGTAGCATTAAAAATTATAATTGCCAAACCCCTTTACACTCAGAGGAAACAGCTTATAAGCAAACAGAAGTCTCTGGTTTTACGACAAGTTTTCAGGTTTTTTAAATATAAGTCACACAACATTCAAAGATTTAATTACTTTTTTATACTAATCCCACTGATTATCAACTGATTTTGCAATAAAATTGGAAACCTTACAGTTTTGTTGGGGAAAAAAGTTATATTTGTTATGGAATTTATATTATTAATCCAACAGATTTATAATTTTTTTTATTTTTAGCGTTTTTACTTTTAATTTAACTAGAAACCTTGTTTTCAACGAAAGTTTGATTGTAAATCGAACATTTCTTAAATATGTAATCTTTAATTTTTTGTTCAAATATTTTATCCTTGTCTTTGTTATTATTATTATTATTAATCATCATTTTTCACAATTGTTTGAAATAAGATGTAACCTTTGACCCTGTTACATGGACTGATTGTGATGGTTTGAACCGTTCCATGAAAACATTTGGATTGTAGACATGGATTTTCCGGATCCGGATACCAGATCTCCTCATGTCTTCGGGGCATTCCCCTTTCATCTCTACAAGGAGTCGTTGGCAACCCTACAAAACACGTATTATTTCTTTTTCATTTTTTATTTCCAAAAATATCATGAAAACATTGAAATAATAATAACCCTTGATTAATAATTAGTTGTTTTTGTTTAAAAGCTTTAGAAAAGTGACTGAGGTGATTGTGATTTTTGCTCTTAATTAATAATTAATTAATGATAATTAAAAGTATTAGGGTTAACAGATGTTAAGCAAATACAACCATATTAAATTAGTTATTACAGAAATCACATGAAAGGGGATGATTTCGTCTTTCATGCGAAGAAAAAAGAATAAGTCTGACCAATCAAAATGCTAGGAACAAAGATACAGAGTAAGTCTGACCAATCAAAATGCTTGGAACAAAGATAAGTTATCAATGTTAAATGTGCTTTTTTAAAATTTTAATTAAGGTTAAATGCAAGTTCAGGTAGCTGTAACTATTTAATCGCATATTACCGGTAAAACGTTTTGTTATATGCAGTAATAGAAGCATAAGTTGTGTTTGTAAGTCTTACATGTTTATTTTAGAGTACAGGGTTAAAATATTGAACCAAAAAGTACGAAAATAACCTTCAGTCTAGTTATACTCTAACTGAGCAAATAATAATAATAATAATAATAATAATAATAATAATAATAATAATAATAATAATAATAATAATAATAATAATAATAATAATAATAATAATAATAATATAATATAAAATAAAAATATGAAATGGTAACATAGCAGTATAACATACCATTAGTTTAGCTTTTAAAAGCACACCATATAAAGAAAAACTTGACAACTAGAATATCTAGTATAGTGATTGATTTAATGGGGTTTTACGTCTCAGTCAAGAATATTTCACTTATATCGAGACCTCACCAGCTATTAGTGAAGTGAAAGAAATTTTGTCCTTTGCAATCCTCCCAGAGCAAGGCTGGGTGTGTTTTTTAAATGTGCCACGCCTACCGTGACACGGGGCATCGTTTTTAGGGTCTCCATGACTTTCATTTCTAAATGTCAAATGCTTGGCGAAAGAACAGTCACTTAAAGTCTTGGTCAGACTCGGCCGGGGTTCGAAACCAGACCTCCCATATCCGAAGCGAGTACTCTCCCAACTGAACTACCATAGTGGTACCATAGTGGTACAAGAGGGGTTTCTTTACAAACTGTGTATCATTTAAAGGGGAAACTTGGTATCAAGCAAATTAAATTGGATAAAAAAATAACATGAGACATTAAAGAACGTGCATACCATTGACGAACAAGATTATACGCAGTATACTGAAAAAGAGAAGCACAATCAACCCTAACATTGGTAATGGCTGGTAGTGATCTGAACAAATTGTAGGATTTATACGGTGGTTGATCTGAACAAATTAAATGGTTCAGACTGCAGGTGGCCTTAACAAATTTTCGGGGTCAGTGGGTTAAAAGAAAATAAACTACAGGTGGCCTTAATTTTTTTTCGGGTTCCTACGGTCAGTGGCCTAAAAATGGTTCAGACTGTAGGTGGCCTTAACAAATTTTCAGGTTCATACGGTAAGTGGCCCTAACCAATTTTCGGGTTCATACGGTAAGTGGCCCAAACTAAGTAGATGGTTCAGACTACAGGCGGCTATAACCAATTTTCGGGAAAAATAAATGGTTCAGAGTGCAGGTGACCTTAACAAATTTTCTGGTTCTTAAGTAAGTGGCGTTAACAAAAGAAATTGGGTGATAATACTAGTTTGATATAACAGGTGCTTATAAGACGTTGTATGATAAGACTTCTAGTTACTCTGAAATGTTGTATTGTTTAGACAGCAGGCTACTTTTACAAGTAATGCGGCGTAGACCATAAGCAACCTTAACAAATCACTCTTAAGTTTCCGAATAACTTAAGTTTAGACTAGGAGAGACCTTACGGCGTTGTATGGTTTAGACTTCGAGTCATCTTATAATATCTATGGTTCTGATTGCGAGTTACCTTAAAACGTAATGCAGCTATAACTGTTAGTAACACTAACATGTGTTATAATTAAATTGTGAGTAACTTAAGCTTAGTTGAGAGTGACCTTCATACGTTGCTTAGTTCAGACCAGGGGTGTCCTAAGTCGTTGTATACTTTGGATTGCGAGTTACCTTACAATAGATTTGTTATGAATTAAAAAAAATATATGAATCAGACTCCGAGTTGTTTTATCACTGTCCAAGTTGTAAAAAAATCAAATAAATAAATAAATAAATAAATAAATAAATAAATAAATAAATAAATAAATAAATAATAATAATAATAATAATAATAATAATAATAATAATAAATTTTTATTTCTCTATACAGAAGCAATATACCATGATATATGCCATATGCTTTTTATAGTTTTATGAACTTGAATAAGTAAATGATTGAAATAACCAGCATTTGTTAATTGTTAACATTATACCATGATATATGCCATATGCTTATTTTTATAGTTTTATGAACTTGAATAAGTAAATGATTGAAATAACCAGCATTTGTTAATTGTTAACATAGTACATGACATCACTCTGGATTAGAATAATTAAAATCTATACATATACAAGGCACCTTAACAATCAAGATGAAGTGATTGACATAAGCCCGCCATGTTGTATAACTGTTTATTAATTATCGCCAGTTAGGTTATTCTCCTTTGGCTTGTTCAATATTTTTGTTTTAAAACAGGATAAAAAATAAAAACTATTTTCAGTTAAATAGAAATGTTGCAAAGAAAAGAAAATACGTACTTTTATTTCCCCTTATCCTAGCCTCATAAATGTGTTTTGAAAAAAATTAATTAAATTAAAGTTTCCTGCTTTAAGTGTCTGGGTGAAACAACATTAAGGCCTCGATAAAAAAAATCTCCGTTTCCGTAATTTGTTTAATAGGTACGATTTTTCAAAATCAATTTATTTAACTTTGTTCACCATAACAAAATTGATGGCTTTTAACAGTATATGTTCACAAATGTTCTTTAAGAGTAGATCCAAAAGAAAGCAAGTAGGGAACCACACACATATTTTGCCTTGGCCTAAAAAGAAATCTGATAGTTTTTATCATATGTATGGTTAATTTGTTAATATATTTGTTTTCATCAGAACAAGCCTTGCTTAAACGATCTTAGAAGTATATAGGGTTGGTAAAACAAAAATGCCTTGAAATAAGCAAATAGAATTTGTTGTATAAAATTATACTTTGTTATGATGATGTGGTGGTGGTGGTGGGTGGGTGTGTGTGTGTGTGTGTGTGTGTGTGTGTATGTGTGTGTGTGTGTAGGAGGGGTTAACTCCAATATCTTAACCTATTTAACTATTTCTTGCCTTGGCAGTTAATATTTATACTCTGTGATGTAATCTATCATAATGTAAAGAAGAAGTTAGAAGAAATAAATGTAATCATTAATTACAGAAATCAGATATTTCTTCCAATTGCCACATGATTTAATGGCCGAGTTTTCTAAATCACTAGCCTAAAAATGACAGGATATTGCCGCAGTTAAAATCTTGCTGTAGCAGACCCTAGTGAGTGAGGTTTATAAGTTTGCTTGCAGAAGATCGTTTTCCCCACTAAACATCTGACCACCGGGATATACCCTAGGTCAGAGAACCTTTATTGGAGCAAACCCTTTTATCTGCTCTTTCTATTCTCTAAAAGATGACTTCTACTTACAGACTCGAATGTTCAACTCTTTGTTATCTTAATCAATGGGTATGAAAAAAAATGTTTAAAGTATGAAACTTAAATACTTCACTGAAACATTAAGAAGATAAGTTGCTCATTCCTTTTGCTGCTACTTATTGGGAACACTAACATTTAAACATAAATCTCAAAGGCGACTCAAACAATAAAAATCAAGTGAGTTAGTTAATGGATCTTTTGAGCAATTGTGTCAAGGGTTCTAATTTTGGTCGAATATAAAAAATATCTGCGATTGCTAGACTAAACAACGACACAAAAATACTGATATTCAATAATAATAATAATAATAATAATAATAATAATAATAAATCACAAATATTCATTAGGGAATAAATTTTGCAATTTTTGTGGGCGAGTGAAAACCAAGAAATGTCAATGAAAATTTTTAATCACAAAGGCCCCTTATGGCATTTATATATTCACAACACTCAATGCCACGAAAATTTCTTTTGACAAAATTTCATAAAGATACAAAAACCGCGAAATTTTAGTATTAATGGTTCTAAGTTAATAATAATAATAATAATAATAATAATAATAATAATAATAATAATAATAATAATAATAATAACGACACTCTAACAAGGTGGCCTGTTATAAAAAGAAATATAATTGAAAGCTTCGACTTACAATCCATCAAGAACGTTACTTAAGAAACAGTGTCCGAATTAATTTTTACACTGACCGGAAGTAAATAAAAAATGACAGATAATGGTTTTGGACAAAAATAGATCCCTTAATGTATAAATAAAATCGAAACAATACAAGATTTGTTTTAGAAAATAAATGATTAATTTGCACAGAATTGACACTCAAGAAACAAATGGCGAATAAAATATGATTACAATATATATATATATATATATATATATATATATATATATATATATATATATATATATATATATATATATATATATATATATATAACCGGCTTATATGTAACAATCTACCAGTAGATCTTTTCAATCCAGGTTCAGGACTTCACGAAACAATGGAAATTCCAATTTTAAAGCGTAATTTCTTAAGTATCCCAAAGATAACATCACTTTAAAATTACACATATTGACGAATCCATCTTTAATTTATCCTAGGATAATCCACAGATTAATCCCAAAGAATACAAAATATATCACATATTTTCAGAATATAATAAATAATATTTTTTATAATTTAACCTACCGTGTTGTGAATTGTCAAATTTTGCCATCCTTTGACCTGATGTTTCCCATATTGTCACTAGTAACACCAGAAGGACAGAACAGCCTGTCCGTGTCATTTTGGAATATTTTATAAAAGTCTATCTACCACATAGATATAGTAGAAAAACGGAAAAAGTAGCTTTTTGAGGAATAGAAAGAATTAACCAGTGTCAAAAACTGGCTTTACATCTAGGAAGAGCCCTGCTGCCTTTATGCTAAAAGCAACAGAAGGTTCCTAGATCCACCGAGTGAAATAAAACTTTAGTGTTGAACAACCGCTGCAGCCAGTCGCCAACTTCTTAAAGAATATTAATAGAATTTTATACATCGCCCCTACTAGACGGACCAATCGCTCTGCAAAGCTTTGACCTAGAAACAAAACGCCGGGAAAATGCACGAGAGATTGATTGCTTAGAGGCTATCACACAATATTACGCGGACTAAGTACTTTTAAGAGAAATATGACACCCTCGTTTTTTGCTAAAACATGTGCGTTTTGTTCAGTTGTTTATCAAATTGATACTCACACGCCGTCAGGAGCTGACTTTAAATGACCCCAAACGGCTGCAACGTATTTAACAAATATCTTGAATAGATCTTTAAAATTCAATTTACATTTAATTTTGACAATAAATTATAAGTAGGGAAAATAAGGGTTTTATTTAATTTGCAGAAAATAATCTCAATACTTTCATTGTCTAGACCATCAATTATTATTTTTTTTTTGTTCTCATGTTAAATTTATAATAGTCTCAGTTTCGATTTTTCTCAATTAAACAGGCAATCCAAATTTTCTTTTTATGATCACCAATACAAAACAAATTATAATTATACATGTATTTAACTTGTTTCAATTTTTAATTTAAGTTTTTAAGTGATTTGAAATAAAATAAAATATAAAAGAGTAAGGGGAATAAAAATGGAAGCAGAATTAATAGTTCTTTTACAACCAGTTAACTGAGAGTAAATTACATATAAAACATCATTTGGTAATCATCTGCTAATAAAAACAAAATCACCTGTTGATACCAATAACCCGTGGATGAGAAAACCAATTACATACAAGTTATATGCATTCTGCATTTATCGGTTAGTTTAGCCTTCCGAATAAGCCACTGACCTCAGCATTTGCATATGGAATTGATATCTGTAACCCTCCATAACGATACAGTCATGAAATAGACATAAAATCTCCTGCCGACAAGTATATGGTTACAGTTTCGTGGTTGTTAAATTATTAAGTCAAAGCAATTTTCAAGAAACCATATGTTCAAAATTTCGAAAATGATTTTTTTTGAATTTGAGAATGATAAGTTTCTGGCCACATTAACCATATTTTTTGTTTGCAATATAATGTTATTATGGTACTTTTCATGTTCGTAACGTTTTTGTTGAAAGCTTTTAAAGTGGTCAAATGATTCATTTTAGATGTGATGTTGCTCACCTGTTGACCATTGTTCAAAGTCAATCAATTTTGGTGAACTCTTATCGTGTTAAGTTGTTGATTGTCAATAATAATAATAATAATAATAATGATAATAATTATAACAACAACAACAACAACAATAATAATAATAAAAAATAACAACAACAACAACAACAACAACAATAATAATAATAATAATAATAATAATAATAATAATAATTGCAATTTATCTATAACAATGTCTTTAAAATTACAAACATTTTTATCTTTAAGTCTGAGGCAATTTTGCAACTGATTTATTTAGTTTGTTGTGATTCAACTTATTTTTATACAATGAAAATCGCAATGACTAATCAGCAAAACATTTTTAAATAGAAAATGAAAAAAAAAATATTTATGAACAATTTAATGAAGTTGATGGTACTTTATTAATCTTGTACCGGGTCTAGTCCTTGGTTTTGCAATGCTACTATAATATGTATTATAACGACGCAGGAAAGGTGATGACAGGTCCAAAGTTTTATGTTTAATCAATTGCAGTTTCTTGGAATCAAAACACGTATTTAGAACCGTACTGAGGAATGGTAATGGAAACTGTTTATTTGGATGTTGAACGATTCTGTGAAATGAAGACCGCTTTTTTTCAAATCAATCGTTTTTCCTGTATTTTATACCTAAAGCTAACGTATTTTTGAGAGCAATTGAGAATCACCATGTCTGTATGTTTGTCCATTCGTCCGTCCTGTCAACCCGAATAAAATATGGTCTGCCTCGTAACTTACACATCTGGGTTTTAATAAAACTTGGAACAAATGAAAATTATAATAAGAGGATGTGTCACATACCACGTTAAGTGTTTAAGTTAAGAGTCAAGGTTGAAAGTTAAATCGAGATGTCGAGCAGGGGTAATGGGGTCTCAAGAGAAAGTTCTCGTTTAGTATGTCATAGCAAAACGGCATTAAAGTTAACATAATTACGTCACTTTCTGAACAATACGTAACAGATGTAACGAGTGCAGCATGGAATATGCACAATGCATTTGTAGGAAAAACTATTATTTTGACAGTTATGGCAGCTAACATGCATATATCGTTTCTGAGCAGATGTTTCGTCACTTCCTTCGAAGCATGGGAACGGAAATAAAGAGAGAATTATCCGCTTTACTCAATGAAAATCTTAACAACACGTGCTGTAATTTGTCAATTCAACGTCATTTTCACATAAGACAAAAACCATTAACATGTCTATTATGTAATTATTACTGACGTTTTTTGTTGTAATTTTTAGTAATCTGGACTGAATCCTGCAATGAAGCATGTGCACGAATATTGTGTATTTTTGTAGATTTGTAGATGTTAATGTATGCATTAAGTGCCATTTCAGAGAGAGAGAGAGAGAGAGAGAGAGAGAGAGAGAGAGAGAGAGAGAGAGAGAGAGAGAGAGAGAGAGAGAGAGAGAGAGAGAGAGAGATGCATTGCACTTTTTTTAAAATTTTATTTTTAATTTTTTTTACATTTGAGTGGCTTTTTCTCTCCAGTAAATAAAATAAAATTTTTAGAGAATGAAGTCTTTAGATGCTACGGATAAATAAACGCATACATTGAAAATATACAAATGCAAACGTGCTCTATAAAGTCAGCATTAACTAAACGATACTGACTTCTACTGACTTAGTTTTACATGAATGGCCCCGTTTTTTATCATGACCCGATTTCTAAACAGGTCACGTTGTTTATGTTCCATTTGTTTGAATTTCACTATCAAAAGTCATGATTGATGATGATAGTTATAGCGTTACGGTCATTCACCAAAATGTTGATTAAATGATATTGGAGGGTTTTTAAGGATCTTGACCGCTGTGGTCATTGCCTTTTTGCAGCCGCGCTAAGATCCAAGTTCTTTTTAGAGCCATCTTTAGGGACACAGTACAATTAAATCTTCAGAGCTAAGTTTTTGATTATGTTAAAATATATTATTTATCAATTTTTAAAAAAAGATAATAATAAAAGAATATGAAAGCTGATTTAAATAAATGTTTTTGGAGTAATATTGTTTAGAATTGTTTTTTGTTTCTATCT
>CM056609.1:28142505-28330005 GCA_029721355.1 Tegillarca granosa | reverse complement strand
AGCCAACATTTTTTTTAATGCTTTATTTTCATAAAATTTAAAAAAAACGCATATAACACAACTCAAAATTGTGTTTATTTTTATTGCGAACACCGCGACTTACATTGTCCAATTCGATCATTATGTACATGTAATTAATTAATGTAAAAAAAAATAAATAGATAAATAAATAAATGAAAATAAAAAGTTCAAGATATTCGTCTTCTTTTTCGTTACTGAATCTACCGGAAAACTAATTGCATGTCATAGTACCTTCAACCCAAAATTCTTTTAAGATAGCCCCTCGGTGGTTCAGAGGTAGATCGTCATGTGAGCGGGAGAGCATGTGATCCAACCCCGACCGGGTCATACCTACTTAACTTAGGTGTCTGCGGCATACTGTGCTCTAGCATACTGAAGTCGCCCCGAATGCTTGTCGATACAAAGCGTAACTTAAAACCCAAAACGGGATTAGAACCCATACGGTGATCTGTAAGCGCGCTCTTTAGACCACTTAGCCACTAAAGTTCCTCATACAATGTAAGATCACTATCGAAAATTTAAGGACAAGTTGTATGTCCGAACATAAACGGTTCATGATATAAACTTAGTTTGAATGTTCAAAATCCTTGTAAAACGCATTTTAATCGACGGCTGTAATGACAACTTGTTAAATGCAGCTTTAAATTCTAGCAAAAATCTCTGAAAGGATTCATTTAATTGTTTAACTCCAGGCATCGATTTTAGTCTTATATTTGCATTGAAGCAACATATACAATACGTTACATCCATATAAGTAATATAACCTTACTAAAATAATTAAAATTCGACCACGTCTGTTGAAAAATAATTAAAAAAAAAGAAGATGCTGTAAACTAAACAATCTAGTGTTTAGTACAGATCGGTAAATCCAAGGAGTGGTGATGTTAAATTGCAATTTAACCTGTTAAAAGTATTAAAAATAGGAAGCTGCTAAAACTTCAAAAAACTTATTACAAATCGATAAATCCAAGGATTGGGGAATCTTCGACGCGTTTTAAATTTAAAAACCAGACAAAAGAAATGTAAAAACAATTCGAAAGATCAAAGTTTGATAAAAACCAAACAAGGAAATGTCTTTTATATATATATGATAGAATTTTTATTAAAACTTAAAGCTGATAACATCGTCTTTTATAAACTTTTTTTTTTTTTTTTTTTTTTTTTTTTTTTTTTTTTTTTTTTTTGTAACTTATACTTTATTCTCCAGAACTTTACAATAAAACAAGATTTGATAAAGACATTATTACATAGATTGCATTATCTATAAATATGCACATATGTATTTATATATCTATTACATATATGTATATAGATATACTGAATGTAATTACATGCAATTATATACCAAAATAATTTCTACCATTACAAAGACGCAATGTTTTACTTACAGTATGAAATAAAGCTTAATCTTAACGTAGAACTTTGTTCAGAATTTACTTTAAAGTTTTAGGGATTCTGGACTTTTATTGTAAAAGAAAAAAGATATATATATATTTAAGGTGTGTGTGTGTGAGTGTGTATGTGTGTGTGTGCTGTGTGTATTTGTGCTCTGTGCGTGTGTGTGTGTGTGTGTGAGTGAGTGTGTTTATATACTCTGTCTAATATACCAGTAATGAAAAAATATATATATATATCACTACTGCACACAACACACCATCCTAAATGATGTCTCTGCATCAAGTCTCACTAAAAAGTTCTAACCAAATATCCCAATTTTCAAGAAATTTTCTGTATGTATCTTTTTTTATCATTACACTTTTTTCTAATTTTATCTGATTTTTCAGCTTAATTTTCCATGTATTTAATAAAGGCGTTTTATTGGTTAGTTTACACTTGTATATATAAAATCTAGTCATTAGAAGTATATAGTTTTGAGCTATTAACTTTTACTTTGTGTTACCTTTAATGCCAAATATGGCACTTTCTCTATTAATATTAATGATTCGATGAATTTTTGTAAAAATAAAATTTTCAACTTCGAGCCAAAAATAGTTTGTAATCCTTACAACCTCAAAATAAGAGTTTAAATATTTCTGGAGATTCTTGACAAAATGTACACACGTTATCTTTTCGAATTTTAATTTTGCACAGAAAATCATTCGTAGATATTTTTCTGTGATTTATTCTATATTGAAACCATTGCAACTTTGTGTTTTTACATGTATCAAAAGGTATTTTATATAACACTTTCCAGTCTAAAGGTCTCTCGTAAACAGAGTTCCACTTTTCTTCACTTTTTATTTTGCTTTCCTTTGATATCAAAGTTTTGTAAAAATCCCTACTACCTTTTGTGCTCTTAAATAATATTTTATATAAGAAGGGGATGTCTAACTGAATAAGGTTAACATCCTTTTCTATTTTTATATGAAGTTTATTTATATAAAAGTCAATGGCTCTTTTTATACCCAAATATTGTATAAAGTTTGTATTGACAGATCCATATTTTTTATGAACTCTTCAAAACACATTATACTGCCATCAGTATTCATAAGATCTTTAATAAAATAGTACATTATTGTCCGCCCAAGATTTGTAAAAGACCATATTGTTATTAATACGTATATCAGTGTTATACCAAATGTTAATATCTTTTATATCATTTATATTTTTGGTACTTGTTTAGAGCACAGACAATTCCAAGAATCAAACACGTCATTCCAAAAACTGTTATCACATTTTGTCTTGAGTTCAAGAATGTATGAATGGCCATTTTTCATCAAATTTTCAAATTCCGTGTACATAATTTCAAATAAGTTTTTGTATTTTGATTCATTTTGAAGGATACGCCTTATCCATGTAATTTTCAAAGACATAATGAATTTTTCGACATCGATCATTTTTAAGTCACCAGTTTCATAATTTTGTATTAATATTTCCATCTTTATCCTATCATTTTGTGACTGCCAAATAAACTGGTAAAACATTTTATTCAAATTTGTGATAGTTTTCAACAGGAGGATTAGGAAGAGCAATAAATAAGTGATTTAACTTGGAGATTATCAATGTTTTCAAGACAGTTATCCTTCCTAATGGAGTTAATATTCTCTTTGACCACTGTTGTAAATCGTTTTTAACAGCTTGGATTTTATCTCTCTAATTGATTTGAGTAATAGATTCTAGATCTGTAAATAATTTGATCCCAAGTAAAGTAAACTGATCTTGATTCCAGTCTAATTTAAGTCTGTGATTAAATGTCTCATCACTATGTTTTTTACTACCTATCCATATAGCTCTAGTTTTAGTATTATTGACCTTTAGACCAGAAAGTGAGGCAAATTTATCAAGAATGGGAAGCTTCAGATCCATCAAGTAAAACAGTAGTGTCGTCTGCAAAAAGTGATACCTTAAATTCTTCATCACCTATCTTAATTCCCCCGATCTTGCTATTGTTTTTCAGAAGAAGAGACAAGATTTCTGCACAAATAATAAAAATATAAGGCGACAAAGGATCCCCTTGTCTACAGCCCCTAGATACAGTAAAGAAATCTGATAACCATCCATTCTGAAGAATAGAGGATGTAGTAATTTGTCTAAATACTTTTATCCACTTTATAAAGGATTCACCAAAGTTAAAAAAAAGATAAGACTTTATCATTGTAGTGCTAGGAAATAGTATCAAAAGCTTTTTCAAAATCAATCATTAGTAACAGTCCTGGAATATTTTGAAAATCTGTATACTGCATTATATCATATATAAGTGTGGTATTTTCACCTATATTTACATTTGCTTTGCAACTTTACTATATAAACATGTTTGAGACATGTGGCAAATACGGTACAATAACTCACATTGATCACATGATCATTACACTATGCGTATGAATATTTCACTCTCTGGACTATTTTTTAAGAAGTTTCATATCAAAACAACAGCACAGCCTGAGAAAAAAAATATTTATTAATTTTAAAATATACATTGAATTAAATACACAACGGAAAATTTCCAATCATCTAAAAAGTACCATAATTTCTCCCATTTCTACCATTTGTTCTATAAATTTTATTTCCCGAGCTACGGAATTTCACCACCAGTTAAAATTACAGTCATAATTGAGTATCACATTGACGAGTCTGGAGAATATGTAATTTAAAAACATGAAATAAAACCAAAAAATTTTCAGAGGGGAGATATCTCATACAGACGAAAATATATATAGCAGATGTTAAAAAGGAATAAATATATGCAACCGAGACGGTCGACTGTCCTGTAAACATGTTAAACCGCTGTTTCCAGTGCTTTGATAAAGCTGACAAAAATCCCAAAGTTTGTTCAATCAATGTAATAAAAAGCCATGGCTGGTCCTGAAGAGTCTGATATATGGTTAATGTTCAAACCACTTTTAAAACGCACATTTACCCGTTTTTATCCGACAAATGCCATCATGCGGCTGCAAAAGTTGAAACTAAATACACTCCTCGCCGTTTGCGGGTGACGGCCATTCAGCATCTCAATGATATGGGGTACGAAGCTCGGCACAAATTTGTTTATGGCGAACCATAAATGAGAAGCTTCTCCCAATCTTACAACAGAACTGTCTCAACACAACAGAAAAAACACGCCATAGTAACTCTGTCAGAATTAACTCACCCTGCAAAAAATTTAAACACTGAATCAGCTGTTGTACTGCGCCTAACTGGGTCACAATCTGGGTCGCATCATGTGGCCAGTTCCACAAGTTCTACGAATAATAATGATAGAAACTATGACTTTCCAAAGCAGATTACATTTCCGTCATCCAATTAATTCACTCCTGGTTTCTTCGTAAATTCCAATTTCTCGCACTGCACTTAAAATTTCCAAAAATGACAGCGAGAGTGAGACATCATTTTCGTGTCAATCTTCGAGACTGTTCACTTGTTCGTCATCCGCCTTAGGAAATTCGTTTTTTTTTAAAAATAATTTTGTAAAATTGCTATGAAAGTGACTAAATTGATGTTTTATATAAAATGTGCAAAACAATGTGATGGTTAATAAAATATTTCATATTTTTTGCGAGTTCCGTGTTTTTTCATGTTGTACTATATTTTGTTTACATTGTTACGCTGTTCCAATAATTGACCCCGCTTCTCGTTGAAGGCGGGAAAATTCAAATTGATGTGACAAAAATTCAAAAAAATTAATTAATAATTAACATAATGTAAATATAACCATTGAACAGCATAGCTATGGCAGTTATTGGATTATAAATGCCATAGCTTTGCCAGGCAAACCAATCATAACGCGCTAACGCGCGTTATTCAGTTTGCCTGGCAAAGCTATGGCATTTATAATCCAATAACTGCCATAGCTATGCTGTTCAATGGTTAAATGTACCTGCCACTAATAATTCCTGTCTGATCTCCCGAAATAATAGAAAATAATAATCTTTAAGTCTTTCAGCTATACATCCTGATGCTATTTTATAAATGACATTCAAGAGTGAAATTGGCCTCCAGTTCCGAAGAATCTGCTTTCGTTTATCACCTTTAGGTAAACAAGTAATTATCCCTTGACGCTGAGAAATAGATAGTTCTCCAGTTTGAAAACCTTGATTTAAAGATCTTCTAATAAAACTAACAATATCATTATAAAAAACTTAAAAAATTCAGCAGTAAAACCATCTGAGCCTGGGCTTTTATTATTCTTCATTTTTTTTAAGTGTATACAGAATTTCGTTGTTAGTTAATTCCCCTTCCAAATCATTCTTTTGTTCATCAGTTAATTTTTAAATGTCTTTAATGTCTTTCATAATGTGCTCCAAGTCCATATCACATTCATCATTTTTTTTGCTATAAAGTTTAGAATAAAAATGTTTTGCTTTTATTAAACTTAACATTCAAAAGTTCCAGGTTATATTCAACACCTGATGAATTTTAGATAAATATTTTTTGTTTAAGGTTTGTTTTCTGAAAAAAACACTCATATAAAATTACCGAAATCAAAATCAGTATAGGAAAAAAAAGATTTATAAAGTATAAATTGAAAATTAATTAAATAATAAAAACAAGACAATTTAAAAATAATAAATAAATAAATAAATAAATAAATAAATAAATAAATAAATAAATAAATAAAGTAAAAAATTAATAAATAAAAGGTAAGAAACGAAAAGTTTCATCAGTAAAATTTTCAAATGTCGGAGGCAACATTTGACTAAAATCAACTTTTATTTCTATCAACACAATACAAACTTATATAAAACTAAATGCATCCGTAGAATCATAAACTGACAACTTCCTAAATCAGTGATTTCTCTTAAGAAATATAAAACACATCATTACAGACTGGTATAGCTTATAATGTGGGAAAATAATCTTAAATAAAAGGCCATTATATGAAAAAAAAAATTTACGCGGAACCCGCATCTTTAAAATTGGAGTCAAATTAGGCAATAAGTGTCAACAACGGGCATGCGGTGTTAGGATTAATTCATTCTTATTAGAACATCAAGTCGCAAGGATTCATATAGATTTTTTATGCTTACTTTGTATCACATAGATACTATGAGTGTGTCAAGAATTGTAGATTTACAATCAATTCAGGAGTTAAGAATTAGATTAGATTGGGTGTATTGATTGTTGTTTCACGCCTTACTCGAGATCATATCAATCAACTCATATCCAGGATGTAATTTTAGGGAAGGTGTTGGAAACCGGAGTTATCGGAGAAAAGACCGTCCTTCGGCAATTGAACTGAGAATCATTCTCGCACTAGGATCTGCACGTGTGAGACTCGAACCTGGTCAACGAGAGGCGATGTGCTTCTTAATTATTCGCTCCTTTGACTTATTGGTCACAGAAACCACTGAAAGTATCACAAAGCTAAACATACAAATGTACTAAAGTATTTTCTCGAGTGTAGGTCCATTTTCGTGGAACATGTTATTTATTTATCTTTATACGAACACTGCAATGCTACATGACATTATTTACTGGTTGCGAAATGACAGGTGATAATACATAGACAGATTATGGTTAATGGAATTTAAGTGTGCCAATTATCTAATTATCAAATATATTAACAAATATAAATAAAGTGGCAGGTGAAAACAATACTTGGTTTAATGAAATACTAAATATAGCAACAAGAACAAAGCACAACACCTGAACTAATCCACATAGAAATCTTAATTTTTTTAGATATATGTTTGGAATAATAACGGAACATCCCAGACAGAAATATCATATTTTTTTTAATCATTTATATGAATTATCGACAAATGAAATACAATTCAGTGTAATTTTTTTTATTTCAGAACATAGAATGTCCATGTTCCACAACATGTTATTTAACTATTAATCAATCATCGTGTTTCAAACTGTATAGTGAAAAAAGATGAATTCCATTACTTAGCTGTCAAACAGTGATTATATATTTGTTTTCAATTTCAACCTTTTTTTCCATAACCAAATTTAATTATAAGTAGCATCTGTGCCAGATAAGGGGAATGTCAACCCAGTTTTTTGTCTAGCACAAGGTTTCAAGGCTTAAAAATGTCAAACAAATGTGTGTCATGTTCTTGGTTGCGTTGGTTGTTGACAAATGCTTGTTTTTCAGTTACAAATTGCTTTTGATTAATTAATAAGACAATTATTGAAAATACTTCTCTAATATTCAATACTCTCCAATTAACAATTTCGAAACGCATCACAAGCAAATAAATCCTTAGTCGTTAAATAACGACATGTTACATGAATGTGTATTAGATTTATTTTAATAAGCTTTCAGAGTAAAATAAAGCATTGATAGGGAATCATTTAAACACAAATAGATTTAGCTATTGTGATTTGTTTATAGCACAAAAAAGTAGTTGATCTGTTTTTGTACTTTAAGAATAAATTTAACAAAATTTAATATATACAGAGGAACGCTTATTGTATTGTTATCATAAGTTATCATAAACAAACTGACTATTTCTGAGCCTTTTTGGTAGATTATCACCCTAAAAATATCGACATCCGAGAACGGTAATTTTTCTTTTGATGAGAAAAATAATCTACCATAACATACTAAACAAAGTTTACTACGTTTTTATTATACCTAATGTCTTTTACAGACTTTCCTTTAACAAAACTTTGAAAACATCTAAAACAACAGGACGAAAATACGCATAGTTTTTGACATACACATACCCCATTGTTTACCATCTGTCGCCTGTTCACAGCGTGAGGAGTAACTAATTTCTGGAATTGATCAGTAACGGTTTGTCATATTTTCTGTCTTCATGTTTGACAAACATTCTTAATTTAGAATCTGTGTTTAGGGAGATTCAAACCCAGACAAAAATTTGTGATCGAATGCGGGGCCGAGAAGCTGAGTAGTCGATTGGCTGAAAATCTGCCAAATGTTATATAGAAGATAGAGATATATAAAAATATGTACTGTTGATATAACAATGATTAATTTATTATTATTATTTTTATAATAATGATAATAATAATATTTTAACTAACAACAGGTCTTATACTCTCTATTAAACTTATAGAATAACATTTACAATCAGAAACCCTAATAATTGTCTACCTTGTCATTGTCTTGTATAATATCGTGTTTTTGTTGAGGAAACTGTTGTCAAGCAAGTGTTTGCCAGTTGCAAACTTCTACTTAAATTTATTTTTAAAAAATGTATTTTTATAATATTTACGTTTTGTTTTGCATATACCGATGCAGAATGAAAATAATGGTTTTAGATTAAATTTGAGGCGATCATCCAATATCTTTCAAAAATTAATTATCGATTATTTTAATACAAAATGTCATAAGAATCTATATTTGAAACAAAAGAATAATATTAATGTAGTAGGATTAAATTTGAAATAAATAATTACTAAACAAAAATTCCCAAATGAGGCAAAGGACGAAATTTATTAGATTTAGCACATGTTGTTTTATTTTTTCTTAATGTTTATTTAGAAAACAAAACCACCAGAGATTCCAACGAATTTCATTGAAGATAGAAATCCTGTTTAATATTAGATTTGTTATCTTCTTCCTGCCGATAAACATTAAAACCAATTTAGATTGCACATTTTAGATATAAATTTTTCTTCTAATGTACATAATTCTCTGATGAAGTGAAGATACTATACCCAAGATCACCTAAGATACATCAAGAAAGATGTCAACTTAATTCTTCGAAAAGACGCTCTAGAAGACATTTTTTTATGTAATTTGGTTAAAAGGAAACGTTTTTGAAGGCTGGTGATGTCTCATGTCAGAGTTTCTATAAAAATGAAAATGATTCTGTCAAAAATTGTATTAGAAAACTACTGATTCCTTCAGCAATTGAATTAAAACCATAACTTTTGAAAATCTTTAAGTCTTTTGGCACAGACGAAATTTAACACATCTCGTCTCGTTTTAGGTAAAAGATTTTTCAATGGGTAATAGTTTTAGCTTCTCAGCACCATATAAAATGACACATAGATATAAAAGTGATGTTGTTTGTATATCAATAGTTTAAATGCTGAAATAGTTTTAGTGGTGTAATATTATTTCACTTAAAAAAGGCCGTCAACCCAGCGCATGGTACAACAAGTTATTTTTAAGTTCGTTATGCTTTCACGATTTAGAAGTCCAGTTACTCAAAGATAAAGTTTTAGCATTGTATTTAACATCAATTTTATTTTACTTCTGGTTTTAGAAATATGTTGTGGTGTTTTGGAATTCCGCAATGTAACTTGCCCATTTACTTAAATGCTTCTTTAAGTGATAATGTAAATCAATACAAACTGTTTTTTGACATACTCCTTTAGGCTTTGCAAAACGTCAGTGTTATTATTCTTGGTACGTTATGAAAAAAAAGAATAACCTGATGATAGAATTATTTTTTTTACAAAAAGTTATTTTAAACTATATACTAATTTCCGAAATGTGAACATCTGGCACATCAAAATTTAACTGGTATTTGTTTTATATTTACTACCCCTGAGCGGGTACCGCTGCTGGTGGGGTAAAACTCCCCGAGGGTATCCATAACTCAGTAGGCAGTACTTCGTGCTGTCAGAAAATTTACCATTTAGCAAAATTTTCAGCCGTCTAAATTTGAAATTTATTTAAAACTAAGGTTTGTTCCCTCATGCAAAGCATTCCTTAGCTGGATTTTGATTTTTATAATTTTGGAACTTTAGATTCATTATTTTCAACTTTTTGGCTAATGTTTTTTATCTATCAAACTTTTCGGTCTTAGTGTCACTCATGAGGAATTAGATTCCGAAATGTGCACATCTGGCACATCTAAATTTAACTGGTATTTGTTTTATATATATTGATTACATAAAATATATATATTATTAACACGTACTGCCTAAAATACATACCAATAAATAACATAGCATGTTTTTTATCTATCGAACTGGTCGGTGTTAGTGTCAATGATGAGGAATGAATTTCTGAAATGTGCACATCTGGCACATCAAAATTTAACTGGTATCTGTGTTTTATATAGCATATGTTTTCAAATGAAATCATTCAGTTAATAAAATTTATGCAAAATATACTTTTAAAAAATCGTGCATTACTTTAAAAGTTTTACCATACATAGCCTCAGTCTAATTTGGTGATATTTATTTTGAAAAAATGAGTCTTTCCGTCTTTCATGAAAGAAACAGATTGCAAGTCTTTCAGAATTATTGGAAAATCACCTTTTATAAAGTATTAATGTATATATTATACAAATACCAGTTAAATTTTAATCTGCCAGATGTGTACATTTCGGAAATTTATTACTAATTTTTAATCAAATATTGAAAAGTTCATGTGTTAAAATATATGAAAGTTGAAACCCCGTATAAATATAAGATAATATCTGTTTAGATCTGTACAAGCTATTCATTATATATGGCTCTGTTTATCTAGGGTTTTCTATTAACATCTCTAAACCTTTTTAACATTTACACCAAAGCTTTAAACCTTTCATGCTGCGGAATTGATGAAGACGGACAAAGCACAAACGTATCTAACATCTTAAGTGATGTGACACAAAGCAACACAATAAAAGACTATTGTAATGTTTTCAAAAATAACACGCTTTAATATCTGAAGTAATTTAGATGTCCAATAATTCGACCAATTTTTAAAACCTACTTCGACATTAAGAACAACGACAGACGTTAATAAAGTAAAAATATACCTTTGATGTTACTTATTAGGACAAGAAATACAAAATGATTTAAGTCTTCTTTAAAGGTTAAAAAATAAAACATTTCAATGCAGGTAATTATAGTAACTATCAAAGTAATGCGTGAATTATCTTTTCACTAAATGTAAATAAAAGTACTTCTTGTAGGTTTGATTTTTCTTCTGAGTTAAAATTATAGACGCTTTTTTTCAGAAGGGAAAGGAAAAAAAAACTTATCTATAAAACCGTAACTGCGAGCTCTCTTGTTTTCAGCTGTATTACATCCATCTGCACACAGTAATATCCCGACATTTTCAGCAGACGATGCAGTTGTCAATGAAAACAAACCCACGAAAGTTAACCAAAAATAGGGCTACACACAAAAGTTGCCGGTATCATGTGACTAAAGTTTAAACTAAATGAAAATGGCAGACGGAACAGAACAACTCGAAACATCCCTATTCGAGAAAGCTAAATTTTCAAATAATTAAAATCGGCACAGATCTGTAAAAGTATAATTTTGTTACAAAAATGGTGTGATTTTTTTCAAAGTTAATTTTACTGGAGTCATTTTTGGTCGGCCTCTATTTTGTACTGTAAATTGTGAAATCTTCTTAATTTTCTAGGTTTTAGACTAAGGATGTGTTAACAAGCAAAAATTTCAAATGTCATTTTAGTGAATTTAATTACATCTAATTTGTTTATTTTTTAAACCGTATTATTGGCAGATTTGACAAGTGTGACTTTCAACTATAAAGAAAAAACAGTATATTGTGAATACAAAAATGCATACTGCATTCAAAGCTTTAGATAATTTAGTTAAAGCAATTTGTCATTGTCAACTGACAGTGGAAAATCTCTCATTGATTTTTTTATCCAAACATGAAATTTCTGTTGCCAAAGACAAAACATTTCTAGTAACATGTTTAATAATATAAAAATAAAATGAAATGTGAATAAAATTTTATTGGATATGTTATTTCTGTAAAGATGTAAAAGGAAGCATTTTTACTTTTGCGTTAAACATTATTCTTTTTAACCAAAAAACCAACCATTTTTTAAAAAATGAAGAGGAAAGTGACTGTTCATAATCAAGAATTTATTTTCTTATTCCATACACGTTACTCGCATAGATAAGGATGAGCAATTTTATAAAAGACATTATATTATACTTAAACAAAAATGCTGAGAAGAAAGTTTATTTTCATTTCCACTCAGTGGTTTTGATCATTTAAGCACGAATGAGATGCATTTAAATCAATCCGATGCAATGACATTGAATGCGGTATTAAAATTAGAAAAGTAATGGTCATATTAACTTAAAACTCATTTTGTTGTTCCCTATTTAGACAGGAATAAATCTTGCATTTCAACTGTTTGACTCTTGTTTTTCATTATCAAACTTTTCGGTCTAAGTGTCACTGATGAGGTATGAATTTCCGATATGTGCACATCTGGCACATCTAAATTAAACTATATATTTACTACCCCTGAGCGGGTACCGCTGCTGCTGGAGTTAAAATCCCCGAGGGTATCCATAACTCAGTAGGCAGTACTTTGTGCTGTCAGAAAATGTACCATTCAACAAAACTTTCCGCTGCCTTAAATTCTAAAATAAGTTTAAAACTAAGGTTTGTTCCCTCATGCAAAGCATTCTTTAGCCGGATTTAGATTTATAAAATTTGGAACTTAAGATTCATCATTTTAGTGCAATTGGTCAAACCATTAGTGTGGAATTCCTTTATTCAATAAAATTACTTATTCAGTGTCATAACCATTCCCTGATGGCCGTTTCTAGTATCAAAACGTGTTATTGAAACATTTATGATTCTATTTCGAATTATATTGTGAGAAAGTACAAATAAACACATAATTGAAATTGTAAGTATGTTTAAGTATTGTCTCAATTACACTCAAATCACAAAACAGCTTCATATTTATTCGTACACTTAGTTTTTGTCTGGTTATGTTTAGCAAGTTAATCATCAATAAATGATTGATCACTAATAATTTATTTATAAAATATTTTGGAACCAAATCATTTAATGCGGTTAATTGCATTATGTTTTCATTTGCCTTGTGAAATTCCCATAGCTGCAAGCTTGAAAGCCGTTATAATTATTACTGACAATGAATGTCAAAAAATTTTGTCACTCCGTGTATGAATACATATAAAATGCAATACTTAATCCGGAACTACATTATCGTAGGTAAACAAACATGACTGTCACGTCACATTTGTTAACATTCAAGACGAGACTGAAAAACACATTTACGAGATATTACAGAGTAAAATTCAAAGAAATTAATAAAATAATATTTTGATAACATATATAGGAACCTGGCTGATATTCACCTTAATATTGACATTGTGAGAGACAGAGTGGTGTTTTTGATGACCTGTTGAAAGAACAGACAACAACAGATCAGTCTAAACCATCAAACCCCCAAAAAATGTTTGAACAATCGGATCTTTAAAAAATTCTTCCTACCTTGACAAAGCTGCTATATACCCTATTATTCTGAGACAATGTGTAATGGTACAACTTGTCAATCAATTTTGTTTCTCGCGGGATGTAAATATCCAGTGATGTAAATTTCAATTGGAATTAGATTCACGCATGTATGTCACATTCAAAAATTGAAAATTGTCCGTTTAACACGCTGTGATGTTGATCGGAAAAACTGAAAAATTATCTACATATTTTTAATCAATTTACAAGGGATGCAATAGGAACTCCTCAAAAGTACAATTCATGGTTTAGAACTACACAACTCCTTGCTAACCTTAAAACGATAATTTTCTAAACTCTGAGAGATATTTGCACCACATCAGGCGTACAGAATAAGTATACTTCTCACTGCTTTGCTGTCTACATTTGAATGATACCGAGTATAAATCTCGGCACATTATGTAAGAGTGAATCTCAACCTAACAATGTCGACATTCCAAAAAAAATCTCTCGGTAAATCCCTGTCTACTCACATATCACAGATTCGAAACCGACATGCTTGGCCATTGAAAATTATCCCTCAGCTACAGTTCCCCCCTTCCCGTTTCAGATTCACAAATTTCACTTCCGACATTTAGCCAGCAATCTTTTACTCCAAACTTCTTTGCAAATTGAAATGGGGCCACACAGGTGCACCTGATTTTCGACTGAAATATAGTCCACAAATAATAACACATTTATCGTTGATATTCAATTTTTATATATATTATTTATATCCAATATTCTAAAAAATTCATTATGTTAACCGAGAAAATACCATCAAAATACCTGATAACACAATAATTTTTCAAACCAAAATTTCCCGTTGTTACCCCACATTAAAAATATTCCGGATTAATAATGTGTCGTTCTCGGTTTTAAATTCAACGGTTACGTCTACTGGACTCCCCCGATGTGCATGTGTTATACATGGAATTTTTTCTTAAAATAAATGAATAATTTTTTAAAAAATATTAAACGAAAATATAACAATTGAACTGTTTTAAAATGTTGTTCATTGTCAGTATGAAGGCAACAACTTTGCAAGCAAACTTTTCATAACGCGCTAACGCGCATTATTCCGTTTGCTTGCCTTCATACTGACAATGAACACCATTTTAAAACGGTTCAATTGTTAATTAAATGTTTATTTTTTAAGGATTATTTGTTGTACCTTAACGCAGTCATTTGTTCCCTTAGAACTTTTTGTATCACGCTTATCTTAACATTACTAAGACGTTTCATACTATTAATTAAACATTTGATATAAAACAGGGAACTGGATAATCTTGTTATCATGAACCTTAGATGGAACATTGTGAAACATAAATTTGGCTGTTTTAAAAACATTACAGGACGACATGTTCAGTGGTCATTTGAAATCTTCAATGGTTAATATTTGTGTGTACATCTTTGAGGTAATGGTATGAACTTTTTAAGACCAGAACGTTCAGTCCATTATAATGTTTAGTTGAAGTAATTATGTGGCATGAAAATAAAATGTTTGACATATAATTTGCCAAACTGCATCAATAGTAAAAATGTTTTCGCATCTAACACATCTAATTTAGCCACTCACAGGCAATTATTCCGTTGAACTTTTCTCAAAGAAATATATTTTGAAAATCTCAAAATGTTGAAAGTTAGTTTTACGGATTCGCCTTTGAGTTGAGACACTTATAAAAAAAATTATTATTTTTTTAACAATAAACAAAAATGGATGATTTGGTCTCTTTCCAGAGATGCCCATTTACTGTTTCCTTTTATCGCTATTTTAAGACATTGTAAATCTGAATCATTTATTCACTGTATCTGAACTAAAGATTTTGACTTCGAAAAAAATATTTTAAAGAAACGAAAAATAAAATTAAAGAAAGAAGAAAGAATTTTCATTGAACAATGATATTTTTGCAAGAGATTCTTATCATAAATCAAACTTCGAGCGAGAAATAAATGAATGAAATTATTGTTTCTTGTTCATTTTGTTCAATGGGACATTTGTGAATCTTTTCAACTAACGTCCTTTAGTGTAGAATTCTTACTATCCCTGAGCGGGTACCGCTGCTGATGGAGTAAAATACCCGAGGGTATCCATAACTTAGTAGGCAATACTTTGTACTGTCAAAAAATGTACCATTTTGCAAAATTTCCAGTCGTCTAAAATTTGAAATTTATTTAAAACTAAGGTTTGTTTCCTCATGCAAAGCATTCATTAGCTGGATTTTGATTTATATAATTTTGAAACTTAAGATTCATTATTTTCAACCGTTTGGCTTATATATTTTTCATGTATCAACCTTTTCGGTCTTAGTGTCACTGATGGGGAATAAATTTCCGAAATGTGCACATCTGGCACATCAAAATTTAACTGGTATGTGTATTATATATTTAAAGCTTGATTGTTTGATTTAATTTCCTTTTACTTCCGAGTCAGGAATATTTTACTTCTATCGAAACGTCGTCAGCTATAGGTAAAGTACAAGAAATTTGACCTTTGCAGTGCGCTTAGAACAATGTGAAGGTAGGTTCTTTAATGTGTTACGCTTGCGTAAAATAAATGACTGGCACCATATGACATGCACTTGAAAAGTTCTGAATAAAACGCAAACATACCAGTGCATTTCCAAATATTAATCCAAAAAACTCTGTAAAATTTAAAAACAAGTTTATTCGGTGAAACACTTAAACTTTCATACGGGGCCAATACAACTTTATACATTATGCCCAGTGTCTGTCTAATTTTTGTAGACATAGAATCACCATTTTTATACTTTTTTTTCTTTTCTATCTCACATATTTGATAAATATTAGTCTTGGTTTCACTTCTTAATTATTTATTCCTGCTTTTATATACACCACGTTGGTGTTTTTAAAGTTAGTTGGTTCTTTAATTTTTCTTCAAATCTGTTCAGAACATTCCTGATTTTAAAGCATATTTCACTTAAAACAAGCGTAATTGACAACAGTATAACGACTAAAATGATTGCTGTTATAATCATGGTAGTTACGGTTTAAATTTATGCTCCATAAATTGTTACTAATTTGTTTATTATGTAAATTTCAATTGATTTATAAAAAATAAAAGAATTTTAATATTATTAAAAGAAATTTGTATTTGAAATTCAGGCATTAGCATAGAAACATTCTATTTTTGTGAGATTTAATATTTTTTTAACTTCGAAAAGTTGTAGCATTTTACACACCTTATAAAAGAATTAAAAAATAAATATATTTAGATCAATATATTTATATCTTCAACTTGTATTTTATGCTTTATAGTGGAACATAAAATACCTCCAGTGGCTCAAAATAATAATAGGCTAAAATAACATGTTTCACTCTCATAGTTTATTTCAAATTTGCTTGTTCAAAACTTGTCCGTGGGATGCCTATAACTATTTCGTGGGAACTTAAATAAACCGAGGGGTAGAATTTGTCATTATTCTACTGAATATCTGTCTTGTTATTGATTTTAAGTCATATGTATTTGTATTTGTCACGAAGGTTAAATGATCACGCTTTGTGGCGTTCATGTTCTTGCAGAATTTTTCAATAAAAAAGTTATTCAAATTAGTTTTGTTATAAAAATATATGTCAAATTTTTTTTTATGAAAAAATAAAAATAAAAATCGCAAAGCATAACTTGGTAACTGTTAATGCATACAACAACACGACACAAAGATAATCTATCAGCTTTCAGTGCATACAACGTGCACATCAAAAGTGATAAATGAGGATCATACACAAATGTTGGTCGCAAGTCGGTGCTTTGTGACAAAATAAACTTTAAAAAGTTTGTACACAGTTCAGGATCACTTATTATTATAGACATGATGATTTGATACAATTTTCATATTTTCCCAAGCGTACATTTAAAGTAGATTATATAATAATAAGTGACCTCAATACGTGTTTATTTTGTACTTCCATTTACTTTTTAAAATTGTATTGTGATGTTGGTCTTTGGTATATTATAAGTGTTTTTATATTTACAAATTTATATGATTAACCAATAACATCTATATGTATTTCAAGCTAGCAGTAGTGTTACACAGAAAAAAATCTATTTAAAAAGTTAATATTAATCAAAATGTTATATAACGTAAGTAGATGATGTATTTGGGTACAAAGGAGATATTAATAAGATGTATGACTTAAAGAAGTCATCTAAAAATTGTCTTTTAGAAAATTGAAAAAAATGATACATTTGGATAAATCCAATGTTTAAATGTTGCCCTTAATAAAATAACTTTATATTTAAAATTTACTAATGCATGTTTGTATTTAAATAGCAATAAGAACATTCAATTTTCTTTCCTTAAAAGTTCTCTGTTTTTATTAGGTATCCTTGTGAAATAAATAAAGCTAATGACTCTTTTGGTTCTCATTAATAAAATAAATATTATAAAATGTGCACGCTACGTAGGAAAATATCTTGTTTGAGCAATATCCGCCTTGATACAAACTCTAACTACCTTTAAAAATAAATCTTAAAAACATCTGGAAAAAACTTTAAGAATTTGTAAAATGCACTGTGAAGACCTTTTATTATATATAAATAATAGTTTATTATTAATTATTACTTTTATCACCGTTTAATGTTCTCTACTCATTTAAATTACACATTAATCAGGAAATAATACACTTGAACCCGAATACCTTGCTAACGATAATGTCGCTCGAACCCTGCACAGTAATAATTACATTGTTAAATGATCAATCTTGTATATACTTCCTCAATAAGTTAAATAAATGAGCATTTAGTCTATAATCATTATCTGAACTACACAGTCGTATAGTTTGTTACATCTAATTTATTATAAGAACTTTTCGCTTTAGAATGAAAAGAGATATTAAGTAATTTATTAGGTGTCGAAATGGCAATTTCAATTTCTACATGAATAAAATTTTAAAAGTAGTTTAATATTCACTACAGGATTTTATAAACTGTAGACATATAACAAAGGTAAACATTCAGCATAATGACTGGAATCGGGAAAATATGACAATACATTATGTCATAAGAAGACTGATATTTCAGTTATGAATGTAAAACATTGCATATTGACAATTAACAAAATGGATTCATGTTAATAGATATTTATTTTGCATCCGTTTTTTAATTAACATTTAAACCAGTATAAAAAAATTGCGCAATTAAATTCATAATCAAAAATTATTAAAAAAGCAAGGAAAACGAGTTATTACTGAAGAAAAAGGAACGGAAGAGAGAGTTCTTAAATTTAAATGAAAACGTCCAATTCAAGCATCGCTGAGAAACCCACCAACCATTGGCAAATGACGGACAAACGCATGATTCTTCCTCATAGAGAAACAGAACCTATAATCAGGACATTAAGATCTGTGATCTGAACACTGGCTTTGACCCTTACGACAGTCACCTAAAAAGCACCTCCTAAGATATAAATTATAATCATTAACGTTTTTAAAAAATGTTTATTTCTTTGAACAAATTTTAGGACCCTTAAAATGAACGAGAACTTACTTGTTTTGTACCTGATTGTTCTTCTCCTTCACATTTAACCCCAGAAGCAATAATTAGAAAAAACAATGTTAAACGAAATTGTTGTGCAGGTAGTGAATATGAATTACCCGAATGTCGATGGAAAATGTTTTTGATGCTTGTTCTTTTGACAAAGGACACAACTTGTTTTAGTATCATAATGATATTATCAGTTTTTTAAATTACTTGTATTGTAGAATTTATTTGTGTGGTAACACCAAAGAGCCAAGGTTAAAAAAATATAGTTTAAAGTTTTCTGCTACATATTTAAGATTAATACCAAGGGATTGTCATGAGCATTTATCACGCCCCGAGCGCTGTTGCAAAACAAAAGTTGATAATAAATTAACACATTGTAGTAAAAGAAAATTTTTTAGTTCTTGTTTTAATGATCAAGTGTATGTCAGGTGACAAAAATTTGTATTGAAAATGGATTTTTTAACAAATCTAAAGTAGGAACAAATTACATCAGCGGAACAAATTTATGAAGGATAGGCTAAATTTTGAGAAATAATTTTAGAGTTAATTTGGAAAAATCTTAAAAACGATTATAATTTTATTCAGTCAGTTAAATGAATTATTTATAAACGTTGGTAGGGAAATGAAATGCCACTCATAGTACTTATTTTATTTCCAAAAAAGAATTTTCATAATTCATAAAACATGTTCTTTTACTACTCATCAATCATTGTGTTTTAACCGTATAATGAAAAAAGAGGAATTCTATTTCTCAGCTGTTAAACTTTGATAATGGAAAAGTTTAAATTACAAACCTTTGTATTCATGACCAAATTTGCTTATGAATAGAATCATAAACTACTTGTTGTGCCACATAAGGAGAATTTAACCCGAGTTCTTAGTTATTTGGTTTTGAACGCGGGGAATAACGCTGCTCAAAATTTTAGAAAAAATGTTATTTTCTTAGTTGAGCTGGCTGTCGACAAATGCTGATTTTTCAGTTATAATTTGCTTTTATATATAATAACTCGTTTGTTGATAAATAATTCTAATAACCATTACTCTTCAATAAACTTTTGTTAGAAAACTATTAACAGAAAAGCTTTTATTTTGTTAAAATTTAATGTGGATTTAAGATTCTTCAAATTAACTTTAATATAAAATTGTCAAAGAATAGTTTATTAAAAGACAAAATGGGTTTACCCGTAAATTTTTTTTCTAGCAAGAAATTATAATGGAGCGAGTGATTTTTGAAATATTTTCAAGAATCAATTTGAATAGAAAAATTTGTTATGCATATAATTCACGGAATTCAATCGCTTTTCTCATAAATACTGTTAAAGTAGCAGATGCTATTGATCTGAACCTTGGTATTTATGAATACCTTAAATCACACTTGATTTGTTTTGTTCTATTGGGCAAAGACGGTCACATCGCCAACTATATAATAAATAATTTGTCATGACAGTCATATAATAGAAGAAGAGTTTTTCCGTTGACTGACGTTTGGTAGTGAAAACGTCATATAAATATATAACAGAAATGCCAGTTGAATTTTGATGTGCCAGATGTGCACATTTCGGAAATTAATTCCTCATCAGTTACACTAAGACCGAAAAGTTTGATAATAAAAAACATAAGCCAAACAGTTGGAAATTAATGTATCTAGTGTTCCAAAATTATATAAATCCAAAACCAGCTAAGGAATGCTTTGCATGAGGGAACAAACCTTAGTTTTAAACAAATTTTAAGATTTAAGGTAGCTGAAAATTTTGCTGAATTGTACAATTTCTGACAGCACAAAGTACTGTCTACTGAGTTTTGGATACCCTCGGGGAGTTTTACTCCACTAGCAGCGGAACCCACTCAGGAGTAGTAAATATATAACACAAATACCAGTTGAATTTTGATGTGCCAGATGTGCACATTTCGGAAATTAATTCCTCATCAGTGACACTAAGACCGAAAAGTTTGATAACAAAAAACATAAGCCAAACAGTTGGAAATTAATGAATCTTGTGTTCCAAAATTATATAAATCCAAATCCAGCTAAGGAATGCTTTGCAAGAGGGAACAAACCTTAGTTTTAAACAAATTTTACAAATTAAGGCAGCTGAAAATTTTGCTGAATGGAACATTTTCTATAAATTGTAAACACTTACGGCTTATAAGAATACTCATAAAGGTTATCTTATATTGAAACAAAATATTTAATCTAAAGAAATGTATTAAAACCTTGTTTTACAAAAAGTTACAGTAAGTTAAATTGATCATTATCTTTTGTCACACAAAACAATGTTATTCTCAACCAAGCCGTCAGTTTTATGTCATTTTGTACATCCGTTCAAATTAGGTTTTCAAATAATTACTTTTAATGATGGATAGAATATAATCGACACTAAATGATAAGACAAGTAATCAAATGTGTTTTGTACAAGGTTGATTTCAAGGTACAAATACATTAACGGTTTATTTCACGTAAATTTGTATAAGGCAAATTCTCATCCATAACTGCTATTTGACTCAGTAACAATCGATGAATTTCGGTGTTTGCATACATTCGTACTGGAATTTAGAGTTATCATTTTGATCGTTAAACCGTGTGTTGGTGACCTAGTATTGATTATACATGGAATCTTTATATCTGGGCATAAGCTTTGCATTTTCTATGTTGCCTTGTGATAATAACCGATAGGGAATGTAAGAGGGGATTTAAAAATAATGACGACCAGTAAGTTTTCTAAAAAGAAGTAGTGATGGATTGTTTTAACGTACAATGTTTAGGGATTTTGAACTTGAAACTAAACAAATGACATTTATTCTGCTTTTAAAGAATTAAGCACAAATACTCACAAATGAGAAATATAAAAAAGATTATTTTTAGAGGATGTTCATCTATTTTTTGACATGTTTGTGTGTAAAACTAAACCACAAAGGACTCAACCGAGTTTGTTGATAGAAATCCTATTTAGAATTAAATTTGGTATTTTCTTCCATATTGATATTCATAAACACAATTAAGACTGCGCATTTCAATCGTATTTTTTTTCAAATGCACATGATTCCTTGATGACGTGAAGACATTATACTCAAAATCACCTAGGATGCATCAGAAATAATGTCAACTTAATTCTTGGAAATTACATTTGGTTTTATTGCGTGGTTTCACTACAACATTTTAGTAGGTTGATAATACCTCATGTCAGATTGATTGTTCTGAAATCTAAAACTGATGCTGTCATAAATTGGATTAGAAAAGTATTGATTTCTTCAGCAGAAAAATTTAAACATAACTTAGTTTCACTACTGACATGTTTGTTTTAATATAATACACCAACATACTAGTCAATGTCGAAATCAAAATTCCAAAATGTTAATCTCTGAAATGTTGCAAATTCATATACATACTTGATCTTCCATTAAGGAATTGAGGTCGAATGCTTCGGAAGGATAAACACCTCCTGTCTAGCTAATTACAGCCGTCAAGTGCAAAATCGAACTTGAGGTAGATGTTGCAAAATGTTATGGCACCTTATCTCGTTTACATGCGGAATACAGATGTAACAAAAATCCAGTGTCAGTGTCAAAAAGTTTGTTACTGATTCAGCTTTTCTCGGTAATTTTTAAATTGTCACGAAATTACCTTTTCGCTTTTCTTATCATTTTTATTAGAACATTTTCAACGCAAACATCAAATTTAGTTTATATGCATTTACATATGAAATTAAATCTCACTCTTTCATAGAACAAACTAAAAAAATTTTTAAAAAAATCATGTCGAAGAACTATCTGTCAATTTTATATATATCGTCTATCTGTAACAGAAAACAATGTTTATGTTTTGTCACCCGTACAAATAAAAGCGATTCGTGGACGTCAAAACAACGTTTACAAAACTTTTACAAAAATTTATACAAATTATTAACTTTTGTCAATTTATCAACGATTGAACCAAAACACAATTAAGTAGGTTGCTTTTTTTTTCAAGACCTATCAAATCATATTTGATAACTGTGTCTTACTGGTTTGTTAAATTTTATCATGCCATATGTGCACATTTTGAAAAACCATTTCTCAACAGTGACACTGTGGGCCGAAATGTTTGACAGTTAAAAACGCATAAGCCAAACAGTTAAAAACTAATGAGTCCAAAGTTCTTAAATTATATAAATAATTTAGGATAATTTTGTGGGTCATCAACCACACCGCGTAAGCCTTTTAATAATGTATACTTACATCATTTAACAATGTATATAATGTATACTTACATCATTTAACAATTCATATAATGTATACTCACATCATTTGACAATGTATATAATGTATACTTACATCATTTAACAATGTATATAATGTATATTCACATCATTTGACAATGTATATAATGTATACTTACATCATTTAACAATGTATATAATGTATACTCACATCATTTAACAATGAATTTATATAACAAATAATTAATATAAAATACTAAAATATTTCATAAGACATTTTGAAACAATTTTTGATCTAAATTTCCATTTTCATTTTTCTTTTCTGTAATGCAGAGGGACAATTTTTGATTGTGGGACAATATTGTTCACTATTTATTGTATAAGCTCGCTAAGTGTAAAATTAAACGTCAGTAGCAAAAATAAATAAATGAAATAGCATAAAATTAATAAATAGAAAAAATATAAATAGACATATATCTGCAACAACATTGATTTACCTTTTTTCCAAAAGCTTTATTTGATGCATTGTCCACCGACAGGTAATGATTTCTCTTTTTTATTTATCGAAACATAAAATATCTATAAAATATCTGTTGCCTAGGAAAAATCATTTTTCTGTAACATGTTTGCAATATAAAATAAGATAAATGGTCAATAAAATTCCTTAAAATGTTTACTCTGTATAGATGCAGAAAAAAAGATATTGAGTTATGCGCAAAACGTTATTTTAAACAACCAACGAAACAACCTAATCTGAATCGTAATCACTCATTTATTTCTAATTCCATACATCCAATTAGGAAAGATAAGGATGAACGATTTTGTGAAAGACATAATAAAAACTTCAACACAAATGCCGAGAAGAAAATTAATTTTGATTTCCTGTAAACAGTACTGATTATTCAAGCACAAATAAAATGCAATCAGATCAATTCGATACCATGAAGTTAAATTAAACTTGGAAATGCAATGGTTATTATAACCTAAAATTCATTTTGCTATTCCATTTTTGACTGGTATATATCTTGCTTTTAAACTTTGAATTATCTAATCAGAAAATTTATATAACTACAAGTATTTTAATAGAATTATTTACCACCTGCCTTGTGACATAGCGACATCTGAACTTGGAACTAGTTGCTTGATCCATGATGAGCTTAATAAGTGGATAATGCTGATTTATAATTTAACATAAGTTACAATATGTTGTTAAATATCAATTGTTATGTCAAAAAGTAAAAACATATTTTTTTAATGATAACTAGCAATTCGTTATGAAATATCAAACTAAAAATGAAATTTTGATGATTATTGGTGTTTTGGTATTGTGGTATAAATGATTTAACCAATAAAGTCTGATCTTTAGTCCAATTTCTTCTTATGCAATTACGATCAAAGCTTAAATTTTCTCTATTAAAGAAAACAGATTGCAATTTATTTGTCTTCTCACATTTGGAATCTTTTTAGGTATTGTGTTTTGAGCTTTTTATGCCAGCTACATTCGCCACGTGTAAAATAAAGTTTAGAAATGAAAGGAACAGAGATTTATTGAGATTTATATCAATATGTCCAGGATAAGTTTCGATACAGCGACGACTTATTTTGTTGAATAGAAACGTTAAAGTCGACAATAGGAAGAAAGAAGTCATTACATTTTTCATATAGCTTCAAATGTGGCCTTTTCTGGTTGTCCAAATTCTAATATTAATTCACACCACAAATGGAACAGAACATGAAGAATAAGAAGTATCATTCATTTAGAACTCAATAAAATATATTCTCAAAAATTGTGATTATTTAAATAAAGAACGTCAACTATAAATGTGCATGTTATGTTTTGTCTAAAAAATATACGGTTATCAAGTCGGATGCTGTTGAATTATTTGAGGATTTAAAAAAAATATCCGTCAATATTGCATATGATTAAGTAAATATACAACTCCTTGTGACATGAAAGGTATGCTTTATAAAGATCTCCAAATATTTAACAAAAATACTTGTTTAAGTTTGATGTGTTCATCTGTGCACTATTTGACAATTCATTACTCACCAGTGACACTGGAGACCGAAAAAAGTTGATAGATAAACAAAACGAAAATCCACACTTTTGAAATTCAATGAATCCAAAGTTTCAAAATTATATGAATCAAAGGCCACTCAAACGAATATTATGTTAAATGCGTTGTCCTTAAAGTCAAATTCAACTTTTAGATTAAACTCATAATAACCCTTTTCTCTTGCCTTGCTTGTTTCTAACTTTATCTTGTATTTTGTAGTTTTCCTTTGTTGTATTTTGTTAGTTTCTTCCAAGTTTAAATGTACTCAGTAACTTTTTTCTATTTCAGTATCACTTATAACCATAATGACCACTTAATACTTTAAAAGCAAAATCGTTTACAATAAGTTTTTCGAACATAATAAAACATTGCCATTTCTTTTAACTAGTCAAAACTTCAAAAAATTACTTATAGCTAACATTATAGTAGACAAATATCTTCAATAGACATAATTAATTGCAATAGCCTTTCCTTTATAGCCGTTTCTTGTATTAGAGCATGTTATTTAAACATTAATCATACTAGTTTGTATTGTATAATGGAAAAATACAAATAAACACAAACATTAAAATTGTCAGAATGTTTTTACAATTGCTTTAATTACACTATGTTACATAAAAGCTACCCATTCATCCGCCTACTTACTTTCTTCTTATTGGTTATGTTTGACAAGTAAATGATTAATAAACAATTTGTCTTTATTGATTTATTCATTTTAAAACCAAATCACCGTTTTGTATCGTACCTTAATCATTTTATATTATACTTGTATCTTTTTAAACCATGTCATTTGAAATCTAGGATGAACTATTAAGAAACATACATTAGGTCTTTTATTCACATACGTTTGCCTTTTCTACTAATTCGATGTAACAACTCATTTGGGGAAATCAACAGAAACTGGATTTGATTCAGGGGTACATATTTATATACGTAATAAGAAAAAATGGTATGAAAATTCAAAGGCAACTGACGAGAAGCCAAACACAAAGATATCGGTCAATGTCCCGATTATATTCTCTAAACCATAGTGAAACTTTGAAAACTGGCTAATTCAGAGAGAAAACGAGATTATCCACCATGTCAGTCAGGCCACTTGCTTTTTAATAGTACGCCCATCTTGTCTAGCTAGCTAAAAAGTCAAGTACGAAAACAAATTTTAGAAAATATGGAACACAAAACCCTGGACTGCGAAATGTATCCAAGATGTCTTTCGATACAGCGACAAAAATATTGGACATTGCATTGGACACATTGTTTGGAAAAAATTAGTGTTAAGTACGCGTTAATGCATTTAGGACGTTAAAGAACTGACGGCTCAGTATTAACAAAAGCAGAAGTTAAATAAATGAAAAGATTATAACACCTTAAAAGTTTCTAATTTATAAAAAATACACCCGAAATAGCGCTACCGTTTGGATAATTAAAAAATAGAGATTTCGGCTTTTGTACCTATAGCGTGGTAAAATTTCACTATTATTTTTTCATACTTCTTATTGATTGCATAAATCTTGAAGTATTTAATCATAAAAGATGACAGATATCGACTGTATCCTTCAAAATTTCACACCGCTTCGAAGGTTAACATACTTTTCTCGATTGTGTTGTAAAGGGGTTGTAAATACAGGGACTTTCCAATATTATTCTCTCTTGAAGTGTAGCCACTTAAAATGTATTTAGAAGTAATACATTCACAAAAGAGGCAAAATGAAATAAATCACTATTTTTTTCAATCTGAATACAGTGTGTGAGTTATGAGTAACTCAACTGAATAATTTTGTCACTTTTTACGGATGTTCTTCCATTCTTTAAACTACATGTTTTTACTTTTGGTAAAGCAAAATAATTTATCCACCGTAAATGATAAGTTTTATGTTTTTCTTGGAAAAGATTTTGAGGTGTATCTCAGTAGAAGGTATAATTCATTTAAAGACGAAAACGAAAAAAATACGATTAAGGAAAGAAGAAAGAAATTTGTAATTGAACAATGTTATTTTTGTTAAAGATTCGTATCATGAATAAAAATATGTACAAGACTAGTACAGTAAGGGAAAAACACAAATGAATTTAGCTATTAAATTTATTGTAAAAGAAAATATAATGATAGCGAGTGATTTTCGTTTTTTTTTTTTGAGGAACATTTCAATATAACTTAATCCATAAAAGTATTTATACAACGTTTATGAATTGATTCTATTTATTTATTTATTAATTTATTTTTTTGTATTTTGTGTTAAATGTTATTTTTTAGAAATCTTTTCAGTCTTATTTCCAAATCCTTTATACTGGACTACCTACATTCGATTCTTATACTAGAATCTGTCCCAAATGAGATTCTAATCTTATCTTTTAAATACACTGTAGTAAGTTAATCAGCGCTTAAGACGTTCTGATTACAATGGTCTATACTAAGCTTAGTACTTCATGAATAAGTACATTTTATGTTAAAAATGAAACTAAAATAAGTCATTTTTAGATAAGAATAGTGGATTTTTATAAAATACAATTGAATGACAGGTTAAAAGCAACTCCCCTATTTTAAGACTTGATTTAGGTTTTGCTTTAATTTAAGCTACACCTTCTGGTATAAAATATTGTGTATTTGAACCAACTTACTGGCGTAAAGAAAAACGTTTACATCATTAGTTAGTGTAACATCACACTTAAATACTTAGATCTGTTGAAAATTAAAAAAAACCACCATGTTTGTAACAGTTTACAACTGTAACAAACAAAATAAAACAAACATACCAGTCCTTGTCCATATCACAATCAAACAAAAACAAATTAAAAACTTTGCGAACTGGCAAAATATGTTACACACTTGAACTTCCATCAAGGAAAGAAGGCCGAGTGCTTCGGATGGGTAAGCACCTCCTGTCTAGCTAGCTATACCCGTCACGTCCAAGTCAATTTTGAGAATGAAAGGAACAAAGAACTATGGTAAGTCAAATATATCCAGTATAAGTTCGAATATAGTGACTACATACTTATCAACAATATTGTGTTGACGGCCAATAACTTTTTTAAGGGCCCTGCTTAGCCTAGGCTTGCTATATCCTTGTGTCAACAATTTAATTGTAAGTCATTTGCTTTGTTGCAGAAAGTCCCCATAGTGGGAACAAGCTCTACCGTACCGTATTAAATGTGAAACATATACACCATACGCAGGAAAAGCAAGGATATTACTGCAAAGAAACGGAAAGTTGACAATAGAAAAATTGAAGTTTGTCGTATAATAAAAAATTATTTATTGGTATTAGTTCTACCTGATTGCCTTGTACTTAGGTGAGTGGTGTTTAGATAGTTGAATCTCAAATTTTGTTGGTGTAGCAAGTGCTACTGATCGAAACCCCCGTATTTACTTATAATATACCTCATAATTTTATAAAAATAAATCACCCATTTAACTCCGGGTCTTATTTTGCAACGCAGACCGTAGGTTCCGGTCTGTATTATATATTTGCTTACGTCATACGATAATCCTTGAAGGCGTAATGTTACACTACCTTAAAGAACATGTAAACACGATTAGTTTAATAAGTTGATTAACACAAATACAAAGCAATGACAATATCGCCTGATAGAAATTACTTAATGCCAGAAAAATGCTTTTTAAAGTTGGTATTCATTCTGTATAATATAACAAATATTGAATGGGGTTGCGGACTATATTGCGGTTTAAGGACCAGGCCGGCACTCAAACCCACCATATTATATTTTAGAGTGCCTGCCCGGTCCATATTTTAAGTTCATAACCATTTGGTGTAATTAAATATTTTATGGGTTTGCGGGCTATATCATAGTAAATGGACTGGGCAGGCATCCTAAAAGCATGACATGATTCCCAGCTTTGCCTTGGTTTGTTTTATAATTTGATGTGCAAGCCAAGTGTATAAACTAAGGTATAGCCCGCAACGTTATGCATAACCAATATAGTCAATATTGTGCCATGTCAATATCTCGGACGGGATCGGCGTTAAAGGCGGGCATTTGGTAGTAGGAACGTCACATTTATCACCTGCGGCATATATGGAATATGATAAAAATATATGGTCATATGTAACATAATATATTAATTCATGGAACAACGGTATTAGACCGTATTTCACGAAAAATTGATAGTTAAATTGAAAATTATTTTGTAAAACTGAAATATGGAACTTCTAACCATGTTTTCAGTCTAATTTCTAATGTATGATGAGTAAAGTTAGTTTTTTAAAAGATTTCTTGTGATAAGTGAACAGATATAACTGATACAAGTTGCAAAGTAACCAAATGTGTTTAACACAGTGTTGGTTTTAAGGATCCATAGTATAAAAAGATTAAATGATTCAAACTTGTATGTTGCAATTGCACATCCAAAATAACTATTATTCAATTAACTAATGTATTATGATAATCTACATTCAGATAGGTTCTGCTAGGTATTTGGTAGAACATAATAGTAACAGTAGGTGTAAATTACCTTATATGATTAGTATTGTGATATTTATTTTTTATATTTGGGCTTGGCCTTCAAAAAAAATAAATATTGCGTTTTGATATTTGCCGACAAAGAATGTGAATAAAAATTTAATTCAAAAAAGATCATCGAATATTCCTGTAGAATTAATTAGATTAATTTTTTTTTTGTAAAATTGCTCAAGGACTTTGAACCTGAAACAACAGTGTAATATTTATTTCGAAGAATTAGGTTTGAAATAAAAAGACAACACAGAAATCTCGAAGGAAAAAAATAACAATACTTTTAAGTTTATTTAAGAAACTTAATCACAGGGGACACATAAATATTTTTATTGAAGATAGAAATCCGGTTTAATATTAAATTTGTCTTTTTTTGCTTTCAATAGCTTTTAAAACCGATTTACATTGTAGCTCGCTACACTCGTCACGTGCAAAATCATATTGGAGAATGAAAAGGACATAGAACTATGGTAAGTCAAATAAATCTAGTGACTTTTCTTATCAATAACATTGTGATGATGCTCATAATTTTTAAGGGCCTTGATAAGCTTAGGCTTGCAAAATACTTATGTTAAATTGTAAGCAGCTTGTATCGTTGTAGAAAGTCCCCGTTGTGGGAACAAGCTCTACCATACCTTAATTAACTGTATTAACTGTAAAACACATACACCATACGCAGGAGCACTACGGATATTAACTGAAAAAAACGGAATTAAAAAAAAATCAAGTCATCACGTTTGTCGGACAGCGTCAGATGTAACCTTTCGTGGTTTTCATAATAGAGGTAAATGTCCAAATGTGATGTAGAACATGAATATTTAATTTTTGTCTATTATTTCAAGCTTACTTTGACGGGTGACATTCACATATTCTCTGAATTTGGGATTATTTTGAGACAGAATGTTATCCATTTATCTGTATGTGGAGTTAAATGATGTAGCAACAGTCTTCTCTTCAGACTTAAAACGGTTGTAAATAATTTACTTTCAAAATGTATTCAATTTTATTAGAACTATTAAAAACATCTTTCAAAAATAATATTGCTTTCATTTATATAATGTTAATATCCTTTCCTATAGTTATTGAATATCAAAATGTAATTTGTTTAATTAGTATCATTGATCGTTAACGCTCAAAAAACGTTTTACAAGGACCAGTGTTTTTTCATCTGAATAGTCTTAAAAGAGATAACTGAGCATGTGTAGTACACAAATAATGTGTCTGTTAGCTTTATACGTATTACCTATTTAAAGACAGTTTAAAAAAAATATATTAACTTTTATAGAAAACAAACAGGTCAAAGTGTTATTTATTTTGAAGCGGGATTTAAAACGTTTGGAATGTACTTAAGAAATAGTCAATGTAAATTCATCAAGTTATTGAAATTAAACTACAAAATATCAAATCAAATAATCCCACTTCTAACACCATTGTCGCCATTATAACTGAGCGTGATTGACATTTAAGTCCTTTAAATAAAATTTAACAAATAAATACATATATACAGTTTAAAATTTTCAAAATTTACATTAAAATTCAACACAGGACTGCACATTTTTCTGATAGTCTTTGCACTACCAATCACTACTTTTATTTTCTCTGAATACTTGCTGTTAATGTTTCACAGAAGTAAATAGATATCTTTTGAATCTTTGCTGTTAATTGGAATTTACTGATTCATTGAAGAAATATACACATTATTCCTTAGTATTTACTGTTGACTGTATTTACTCTCACAACATGGCTATTCTACCACATACTTCTAGGACTGCACTGAATTGTGCCATTAAAATACTCGTACATACGGATCTCATACGTCAGGCTCCCTCATCACGACGCAGAACTGCCTTAACAATATGGTGAACACAGAGTTCGAATCCGACACAAACAGCCTGACCGCAATTTAACAACTGTGTTCAACATGTGCCTTATAAAGCGAACTCCGGTATGGCAACATGATTTGCATGATATTTTTACACACTTGCCTTAACATGAGAAATCACACACTTAACCAACATATGCAAATAAGTTAAATAAGTTATCATACTAAAGACCTATTACCAATAAACAGACATATAAACTATAAATCTACAGGTAAAGAGAATTAACAATGGGATACCATAAAGAGACATACATAAGAAACATTAAGGATTTTTTTTATAACTTTTTCAATCTAAAATAAATGTACACAGTCATTTAAAATGTGACAGATAACTTATAAAAAACAATCCAGTAATGATTTTTGTAAATTTATTTTAGTTGTTCATTTTGCAAACAAATGAGACTCATGTTACACACAGAAGCAAAAATCAGGAGAAAAAAGATTTTTTAACACAAAGCAGATTAAAATAAATTAATTGTATATTTTGTCTAAATACCCCTTTATCCTGCAATTGTCTAACTTACCATCTCTTTATAATGTACTGTTTTCTCACAATTAGTTTGTTTAGCTTGGACAAAACATAACTAGCATGCTTTCACTGAAACATTAAATAAAGTAAAAAAAATATACTTCGTTGTGATGCGTAATGTGTGCTTTTGAAAAAGCATCGGTAATGTGCAATTTTTTCAATTTATACTACTTATAATTACAAATTGCGATAAAATGCTTCAACTGGGAAAACACCTCATGATTTATGTTTGCCTGGTAGAAAGCAATCCCGTTTATTTATTTTGGCCGTTTGTCCCATTGTGTTTGGGTGTTATTTATCATTTTTGTTTTATTAATTATCTTGTATACTATAATGTTTTTGTGTATTGGGTTTGCTTGGAAATATTTAACAAATATACTTGTTTATTTTAAATGTGCCATATGTGCACATTTCAGAAATTCATTCCTCATCAGTGACATTAAGGGCCGAAACAGTTAATAGATGAAAAAAGACATAATCCCAACATTTGAAAATTAATGAACCCAAGGTCAAACATTTTTGAATTGAAATCAAGCAAGGGAATGATTTACGTGAATAAACAAAGCTTAGTTTTAGATAGATTTTAAAAATTAAGACGGCTGAAATTTTGCCACAAGGTACATTTTCTGACAGACAAGGTACTGCCTACTGTGTTGTGGATACCTTCGGACGTCACTTGTACTTACTAATATTTTCTCTTTTTGTAGTGTTACTTAAAATCAATATCAAAAAGTTACTGATATGTTCAAAATAAAGATAATACAATCAATGTCATTCAGTACAACTGACAAAACCATTAGTGCAAAAATATTTTATTTAACAAAATACTTATTGATATTATTCATCCAGACAAATATCCTAAATGGATATAATTCAGTACAGTAACCATACCCTCTCCGCCGTTTCTTGTATCACAACATGTTATTTAAACATCCATCATTTCATTTGTATTATATAATAATAAGACAATACAAATAAACACAATCATTAAAGTAGCCTAAATGGTTTTTTCAATTGCTTTGATACTAAAATCCTTTTTTCGTGAGTGATTTATATCATAAATAAAACTTTGAACTTGAGTTATATAATATATAACACAAAAACCAGTTAAATTTTGATGTGCCAGATGTGCACATTTCGGAAATTTATTCCTCATCAGTGACACTAAGACTGAAAAGTTTGATAAAAAACATAAGCGAAATAGTTGAAAATAATGAATTCAAATTTCCATAATTATATAAGTCTAAATTCAGCCAAGGAATGCTTTGCATGAGGGAACTGCAAATGTCTCACTTACCATCTCTTTATAATGTACTGTGGATTAATATAATTTTGGACTTTTAGATTAATTATTTTCAACTGCTTGGCTAATGTTTTTTATCTATCAAACTTTTCGGTCTAACAGTCACTTATGAGGAATGAATTTCCGAAATGTGCACATTTGGCACATGAAAATTTAACTGGTATTTGTATTATATATTTACTACCCCTGAGCGGGTACTGCTACTGGTGGAGTAAAACTCCCCGAAGGTATCTTTAACTCAGTAGGCAGTACTCTGTGCTGTCATAAAATGTACCATTTAGCAAAATTTTCAGCCATTTATAATTTGAAATTGATTTAAACTGAGATTTGTTCCCTCATTCAAAGCTTTCCTTAGCTGGATTAAGATTTATATAATTTTGGAACTTTAGTTGCATTATTTTCAACTGTTTGGCTTATGTTTTTATTTATCAAACTTTTAGGTCTTAGTGTCACTAATGAGGAATGAATATCCAAAATGTGCACATCTAACACATTAAAATTTAACTGGTATTTGTTTTATATATTATATAGATGTGTCCTGTTTCTTTTAGAGCATTAATCTTAGCTTTACTTTTCGGTAACGAAGAATTAAATACTATTTTCAACATAAACAACGATAGCGTGTTTAATGTAATATATGTTCTTCTTTACGTTTTCGATTCGGTTAAAAGAATCTCGCATGATATAATTATGTATGTTATGTAACATATTTTACGTAAATCAAGCGTAATTGACAATAGTATACCGGCTAAGACGATCGCTCTTTTGAACATGGTGATTATGTATAGTATTTATGTTCCATAAATTGTTACAAATTCCACCATGATGTTAATTTAAATTTATTGATGAAACTTTAAGAGGGTTTTAACATAAACTAAAGATAATTTGTATTTAAGGTGCACACATTAGCATAGACACATTCAGGTTCTACGTTTTATTTTTAAAGTTATTCTGTTTACTGATTTTAAGTAGATGCAGGATTGTATTCACAATATAAAAGAATTAATGTTAAAATCTACTCAAAAAAGGGAAATATAAAATTTGAAACATAGGATATGCTTGCATGTGATGTGTTTAGTTTTCAACTACTGCACACAAATCAATATTTATAGTATATACATGTCGGATAATTATGTGATTTATAGTTACATAGGTTTTTTGTTCGCTTTATTAGAAAATAAACTTGCATAATTGTGCTGCATGGGTTGAGCAGAAAACTTGTTTTTATTATTACAAGGGACCACATTTTGTCATAACGTTAAATAAATCAATTTAAATTTAAGCGTAGTTTAAGTGTGCTTTTTTATATTTTTAAATTTTGTTTTTAATCCCTTAATATATAAAGAATCTTCTATTAAGATTGAAAATTGTGTTTAATAAGAAATATAAATATGTTATAAAAGTTGCAAATTATTTGGAAAGGTTTAATTATTAAGTTTAATTAAACTTGCTTAATGAACTTGGTCCAATGAAATATATAACACAAATACCAGTTGAATTTAGATGTGCCAGATGTGCACATTTTGGAAATTCATTCCTCATCAGTGACAAAGTAAGAAAGTTTGATAATGAAAAACATGAGCCAAAAACTAAGCATTTTGATGTCACCTAAAAAATCAATGTAATAAAAATAAATATGATTTAATCGGTGTAATTGGTTTTAATTTGGTGAAAAGAAATATGCTATCTGCTTACTTCTCAAAGTAATTTTAAAGAGAAGTTATGACAGTCATTCATTGAAATTGCCAATGATAAAAGTGGTTATATTTGTAATTTTGTTTTTGAGTCAAAGATTGATTCATTTATCCTTAAAAATCTGCATCTACAAATTCCAAAAAAATGTTTCATTTACCCCCCCCCCCCGCCCCTAAAAAATGTATAAAATAAAACACTTTACTTTAATACTTGTGTTTTTATCTTGCTTTCTTCAACTAGTATATTGAAAAATCCCGTATCATAATATTTTTATTTAATTAGCAATAAAAGCATGTTATTATATAACAAACTAATTATTGATATATACCGAAGTCGTACAAATGAGTTTTTTCTTGCAAGTTTTAACGATTTTTTGATTTGATACATATTAAATCAAAGAAATGTTTGAACTTGTTTCTAAGTGTTTAAATCGTTTGAAATGATTTTAACGTATTATTAAGTGAAATAATTTTTAAATTATTTGTTTTAAGTCAAACTATCGCAAACAAACGAATAATATCAACACATCTTATAACAAAAAACATTACCTTATCATAAGTTGTTTAGTTTGTTAACGATACATGAATATTTCCAAGATTAAAAAAAAATGGGTTTAATCTTAAGGTCATTTAGTTAACAAAGTTCATTGTACGAAAGTCTTACAGCAAAAGCATTACTTATGTTTGCGTCTTTATAATGATTAATAAATTAATAATTGTGTATTGAATGTATTCCTGAAATGAAGAAATGTAATCAAGTGCATTTGACAAGAGTATAATGATCAAGACGGCAACTTTTTAAAAAGAATGATTGAGTGTGTACAGGCTATTCGTAAACATACATTTTACAAATATATGTTGGACGAAAATCAATGTGTTGCCCTGTAAACATAGAAACACAATGTGTTCATAACATGCTATTAAACAATCCATCATTTATTTTTAGTTGATTAATGAAAAACTGAAAACAAATTCGATTTTTTTCCCTGTAGAACTGCGGTAACTTAGGTTGAAACCATTAAAAAACAACTGCAGAAGAAATCAAAACTTATTAAAAAATTTACTACTTCTATTTCATCCTATAGTTCAGGATGAATATATCTTTATTTGTTTGGAATCAATAGTTTTTAAACTTTGTGCACTTTACATACAAAACCTTATTTTTCTGGCTTATGAATATAAAACAATAATTTACCGTTAGCCATAGGTATTTCCAACTTCGCATTTTACTTATTCTGGTATTCAATCATTTGAAAAGGAAAGTAATGAAAAATAAAAATTAAAAAATTAAAAAGATAAATTTGCAAAAGATACATATAAATACCATCATAAGTTTAGGTTCAATTTAAAATGTTCATCAATTGGGTTTGTTTCCATTTTTAAAATCTGATGAACCTTAAACTATCGATAACGTTATATGAAAATGTTTTTCACGTTTCCTCTTTTTAAAATTTAATAATTCGATATTTGTTGTAAATAATGATATTGTACAGGTGTATTGATAAATGCACAACTTCAAAAATTCGAGAAATGCACAAATAATTGGCGTTATTGGAGAACTGCAAATTATTGATACAAATTTTATATACAGCTTTTAGGAAACCCATTTCCGATTAAAGGTTCCTAAGGAAATGCAACTATACTTCACTATTGAAATGAATGATCTTTACATTTAGAGAAATAATTGCATTCTCCGTGTTATTCTTTATATAACTGTATTTAAAACAAGGCTAAGAATAAAAAAAAACACAACTTCAGGAAATTTTGTTTTCAATTAATAATTTTAAAAAATTAAGCGTTCAATAAACAGAGCAGTTTGTGCGAACTATTGACTCCAAAAATTTAACTTCTTTGGACGATCTATTTAGCGGTTTCACAATGTTTACATACATAACGGGGACTTTCTGCAACGATGCAAGCTGCTTACATTTAACTTGATGATTTAAGGATTTTGTAACTCTGGGTTTATGAAAGCCCTTAAAAATTTTATGATCACAATATTGTTTGTAAGTTTAAAGCCACTGTATCTAAAAAATTTTCCTTTGTGTATTTGACTTTCAATATTTCATGTTTCTTTCATTCTCAAATTTGATTTTGCTTGTGACAGGTTAATTTAGCTAAACAGGAGGTGCTTTCCCTTCCGGAATACCCGGCCTTTCTTTCTGATGAAAGTTTACGTGTATTACTAACTTGGTCAGTTTTGATTTTTAAATAATTATTCTTTTTTTTCGGGGGAAGGGGGAGCTGTGATTTGGACGTGGATTGGGAAGTTTGTGTTTTATTATACATACATACATACATACATACATACATACATACATACATACATACATACATACATACATACTCTTAAGACATAAGATCTTAAGTGATGCTTGATTTAGACAGTGCAGCTTTAGTTAAAAATACACTTTTTCTTTAGGAATTAAAAATAGTTATATGAGATATATAAAATAAGTTCTAAAGGGACTCCTGTCTTTATCTAAAAGCTTTTAAGAAAAATAGCGTTATAAAGTAACATCTTCTCCATTATCTTAACTAGTAACTTGCTGAAACAAAATAAATTAAAAAGTCTGATGGTTTTGGATTCTATGAAGTGCATCTTTTAAAGCATTACATATCATACGATGAATCACACAAGCATTATAAATGTTTATACATGTAAATAAAATCCCATTGCATTTTTTGTTTGAAAATGTGTAATTTTTTTTATAATTTTAAGTTACTTAAAAGAAAAGTTCCTTTCCTGGCAACGGTTATTATAAGTTCACAGCATGAAGAAAATGCACTCAAAACAAGTCTGGAATCCAAACTCTGTTAAAACTGATTTCTGAATTAATAAAGTTTAAGACTCTCGTGTAAAATATTTATGAAACGCATTGCATGTTGAGAGATTTAATTAATATAAACAATTGAAAAGCATGCACTCTGTACAACTAGCATCAGAAAAAACACGACACAATGCAAGGTAATGACAGAAACCAATAAACAGACAGACACAAAGGAAACACATACATTTATATCAAAATGGATTGTTTCCATCTTACACTAGTACTGAATTAAGTCATTAGATGATGGTAGGAAAAAGTTGTCTTTGTGTAGAACAAAATAATTTTGTAACTGAATAAATTACTTAAAATCGTTACAATAAAATGAAATTATAGGAAACAAGCACAAAAACACACAATTCACAACACAACAAATAAGGAGGTTTTTTTTTTGTAATTTCACCGATAAAGCTGCAATAACATAACTGGATTCGTATTTTATCTGTAATCACGAGGCTTTTCATGTGTACAATTTTCAGGTGCATGATACGATAAATGTTGCTGTGAAATGTAACTTTGACGTCATAATATAAAGTTGAGTTATAAATAAAAGGATATAATTAATCAATAAACAATTTAAATCTGAATAATTAGATTGTGTAAAAGGTTGAACAATCTACCATTAGTTAAAGGCTGATATTTACGATTTTTTTCTCGTTTATTAAAATCTAAATCGTGCAATTTACATAAGAAAGACTGTCGTCCACTAAAATGTCTTAAATTTTTATTACACCCTCAATTGGTTTAAGTAATCAACATTTTACATAACCTAATCGATTCAATTAACATAGTACTCAGTTATTATTTCCCTAAATAGCAGTACTTAATAACTCCAAATTGAGGAAAGCAGTTCTTCATTTCCGAAATTGACGAAGATCATTTCAGAAGTAATTACTTTTGTCTACAATAAACGTATTATAAAATCAGTTCATACTTGCAAACTATAAAGTTATAATCGCAATATATATTATGCATGGAGAAAAGATTAGATAGATATAATCCGTAAAACTCATTGTTCAAAAAGCACTTTTTATGAGCAATAAAAACCGATGTCGAATAAATAAAGCTGATAATTTTTACAGACAATGATTTTAAATTATTAAATAATGGAAAATAAATTGTGACTGATTTTTCATGCTTTTTTGGAGCACTAAACATTAAACCTGAAATTGTTCAATGCTAGAAGTCTCACTTCTTGGGTATGTTTATATTACGTCAGATGTTATCAGATTCATTTTTTCCTTTATTGAAAACAAAAAATCTTTTTATTTGCGATCTACGAATCCGCCAAACATCATTGAAAATCATTGTGCCAGAATCACGCCTTTTATACAACTATTTATTGTTAATATAAATATAAATATACCACTAAATAAATCAAATTTTTTAAAGGCGTCGTTTTTTAAGTTGCGTTGGTTGTTTTGACAACAATTATGTAAACTAATAATAATAATAATAATAATAATAAAATAATAATGATATAATAATTATAATTAATATATAACTAAAAATCTCTAAGCTACCCCAAGTCCAGAAAGTCTGACCAATTAAAATTATCACGCATTACGTTAAATTGAAACTGTTTCATTATGTAATGATCAAATAATGTTCTTACCAAAAATGAAGACATAATTCTCAAGGTAACTGGTTATTATAAATGATTAAATAACATCTACATCTTGATTAAATGAGTGAATATCTTATTATCGCTTTATAAAGCTCTTTAATAGATTTTTAACAATAAATAGCAATGGATTCCAGCAATATATTTTACTATGTACTTAGCTACTATATACGGTTATTGAACTGAAATTCTGAATATTGTCCGCAGATAACTCAACATTTGCACGAGCCTTGCGATTGAAATAGCATTTTTAGAAAAAATGTTTTCTTTAGCCTTGATTCAGACGACAGTGGCACATGAGAAAGTGTATTACAGACCTCGGACCGGAAAAAGTTTGCGTGTAAATATCGATATATATATTGCACACCAGCACCTTTAAATTTATCGTTCAATCTTTATATGAAACATACAATTCTTAATATTGATAAAACATATTGCATGTCTTTTTTTATTCTTTATTTGAGAAAAATGACATAACATTCTTTAAAATAGTTTTTGTAACTTTGGGTCCATGTTTTTTAAAGGTTTAGCTAATGTTTTTGCATTTATGAATTTTTCAGACCCTTGTATCAATGATGAGGAATAACTTTCCGACATTTGCACATCAAAATTAAACAGGTTTTTTATCAGATATTTATCTATTTTTAAAATACAAATACTCGTCATACAAAGCCATATCAAATAAATTCATTTAAGACACCATGATTTATAGTCAATATGCAAAGTGTAAGACCTTAACCTAAATTCATAATAAAAGGTGTTTATTGCTGACACTTTCACAAACAAACCAATTAACAAATCAGCATTACTTTTATCTTTCAAATACTCGATAAAATACCATTTAATATAACATCACTTTTGATAGAAGGGCATTTTATTCGCTTTTAGTTTTAAGAGGTGTAAAGGAACACCTGATTTGTTGTCCATTCTTTCATTCAGTTAATTTTTGTTTTCTTTTTTTTTTATTGTCTTTAATGTTTAAAGTTTAACACACACACCCACACACACACAAACACACACCTGTATTGTTAAAGGCGTATGCCATTCAAAATATAGTACAAACTTTTATTTTAGAAACGACTTATCTCACATTTGTTGAACGAATTACGAAGTAGCATTTTTGTAATTGTTCTCTCCGTTTTTTTATTAAAAACTTTCAGAAAAATTTAACATCAGAGAATGACAACCCAAATGTACTTTTTTCCTGATGGTTAAAACATTTCTTATTAGGGAAAGCAATTTTGTCACTGATGAGGAATGAATTTCCGAAATGTGCACATCTGGCACATCAAAATTCAACTGGTATTTGTGTTTTATATTTAAAATCATTTCTAATAATAGGAGAGGAATAATGGTAATTTATTGAACAGTATAAATGCAATCATTTTATTAAAACCTAATAATCTAACTCTAGTAAAATTGTTTATTTCAAGTTAGCTATAAACGCCTTAAATGAGAGCATTACATTAACAAAGTTGCTTAGAAGTACATGATGTCTGAGGAATACGAGTTGCATTGAGTATAAGATGTCTAGGATTTGATGAACGAGCGACCCAATCTATCTTGTTTTTAACTACAATTATATTTGTTTTTTATTAATTTCTATAAAAGCGTATACAAAGAAATAACATTTTTATCTGAAAGAAATAAAATGAATTATTTAGTCTTCTAAACAGTGTTGAATTTTTGCACTCATACTTAAAACATAAATCATACACATGTATCATTTTAAGTTGTAACTACAACTCCTTACAATTTGATTTTTACTTAATCTACTTATAAAGTGCCTTTAGTGGTTTATATACAAGCAACACATATCAGTAGTTTTAACAGTTTGTATTATTCTTGATACAGTATTCCTAGAAAAAGTCGTTTTTAATGAATGATGTTTTTGAATTTGTTTAACTGCATTGTGATTTAATAAATAAAAATATATGACAAAGGTTTGATAAATATTTTTTGTTGTATTTTGTTGGTAAGCTGTTTTTTCTATTTTTTCACTTCGCATTTTAATAAAAGAACCTTTATAAATCAAAGTGTATGAAATTGGCAACTGCTTATACAAGTAAAAATAAAAAATATGATAAGAACCAAATTACGAAAAGCAAATAAATAATAAATACATAATACTATTTAATTATGACTAAAATGGGGTGAGTGAGTGAAATATTGTTTAGAGCCGCATCAGCAATTTTGCAGCTATTCGCGGCTAGAAAAATGTAAAAGATACAATAGTATTAATAAAAATCTAAATAAATGTAAATCTATTTGTATAATAATATAATAACTTAAAAGTAAATCAATAATTACCAGTAATATCACAGACAAATCATATATAAAACACTGGAAAATAAATAGTAAAACAATTCGATTTATCCCAATAAGTTAATTTCCCGAAGGAAGTTTAAAATTTAACGTCCATGGACATAAGTTAAAAGATATTGCATAGATGATGCTGAATTAAAAGTATCCCTTGTGTCTGCAAAGTCAAAACAATCCAGCAATATGTGCTGAATAGATAGTTCACTTTGACAAGGGACGCATTGTGGAGGTTGTTCACCCTTTAAAATAAATGAGTTTGTAAAATAACCATGGCCGATTCTACAGCGCCGAAGAACAATACTATCACGCCTACTCTTCTGGGATAAAGATAAAAATCCCAGACAGGGCTGAACTGAACTTAATGAAGCTTATTGTGTTCTTGGCTATTCCAATGACTTAACCATTGGTCATTGATACAATCAAATATCAATGTTTTTAAATCAGTATAAGGAACAAAAGAAGTAGTTATTTGTTTGGATAATGCTGCTTTAGCAGCTAAATCGGCTTAACTGTTGCCTTTTATAACAACATTGCTACTGCAACCAACAATAATTAATAATTTTGTAAAGTCTGAAACAGAATATGTATTAAATGTATGCAGTTCCAGAATTTCACAAATTAGGGGGTGATCTAATTTTCTGCTCTTTATTGCCCGAAGGACTGATAAAGAGTCAGAACATATTAAAAAAAATACTATGAGGCGATTTTGAAATATATTGTAAAGCAAGTAAAATTGCTTTAGCCTCAGCTGTAAATATAGAACTTTCATTTGGAAGACGAATATTCATTGTATCGTCTCCAACAATGGCAGCAGCAGCTACCCGACCACTATCTTTTGATCCATCAGTATATATTAAAAACCATTATCGAAGTTCCTGTCTAATAACAACAGTAATCAGTCGTGTATATCTATCTTTAATGAGAGCAAATTCCTGCTGGTAAACTTCACTTGTTTCCGACTTTTAAAATTTTGTGAGATCCAGATTGACCTTCGGTTTATCCAGAAGCCAAGGAGGATCATCTGGCTAATTTGTGCTTTTGTAATTAGCTGAAGACGAATTTTTTTATATCGTCTCAGCAATTTTGTTAGAAATTTCTTTTTCAGATGTTAAAATTGTATCATTTATTTTTAGGTGTTTAAAAAGAACCTTTACCTTTAATTTTACGCACCACATTCCAAACTTTATTAAATGGAGTCCGAGAATTGATCTTGGAGACATATTTTCTCCAAGAATCTTTAAAGCGCTTTTTAGCAGTTCTTCGAGCTTTTGCAAGAAAAATACGGAACAACTGTACATTAATTTTTGTTGGAGACTTATCACATTGTCTCTCAGCTTGTTTCCTATATTTCCTAGCTTGTTTGTATTACTCATTATACCATGGTATGGCATGAGGATTTGAAGAGGTTTTAGGAATGCAATTATTAGCAATTTTTATAAGGACGTCAGTAAAACTCTGAAATTTATCAGTTTTATTTTCAAATCTCTCAATATTTATGTTTTCTGCAAAGAGATTGCGAAACTGATTTCAATCAGCTTTCGTACAATTCCATCTAGAGATAGTTTCATCATTTGCTCCAGATGTATTATTCAATATAATTGGAAAATGATCGCTTCCACAACGATCATCATGGACTGTCCATGAGAAATCATTCAGAATATTTGGATCAAGAATTTAGATCTATGGATGGGTAAGTACCTGTCGCATCAGATTAAAAGGTTTTTGACCCATCATTTATTATACATAGGTCGTTGTATGAAAGTAACGTTTCTATAATTTGGCCTTTATTATCAAGTCGAGGACTTCCCCAAAGAGGATTATGACCATTAAAATCGTCAACAAGAAATGGTTTAGGTAACTGGTCGACTAAGTTTTGTAAATCAGCAAACTGCAATGCAGAAGATGGAGAAAAATAAATGGATTATAATGTTATAGTAACTTTCAGCGTCAATCTTAGTGCAACCGCTTGAAGATTTGTTGTAAGAGAAATGCGGCTTTGAATTGTCCCATTGCAAACAAATATTGCAGCCCCTCCCGCTGCTCTTTCAGTATTGGGTGAAAAGGAATAATATTGGTTATAATATCGGAATCGAATATCTGCATTGGACTCTTTTATGCAGGTTTCTTGAAGACAAAATGCTACAGGATTAAAATTTTGAGCTAAAAGTGCAATTTCGTCCAAATTATTTCTTAAACCTCTACTATTCCATTGGATTATATTTGTTTTATTCATTTTTATTTGGTGTTCGTATTAGTGATATTGGCTGAGAAGATGGAGTACATTCCATCTCGTCATCTGAAGAGACATCTCTGTCTCGCAAGAACATTCAATCGATGCAATGCATGCTTGGATTTAACGGGTGTAAAACCGTCTTCATCCGATAACAAGAAGTCTTTTTTTGAATGCTTCTTTCAATTTGTTTTTTTATTTTCAACTGATGCAGTTTTATCCTGAGCAGATTTAGCTGCAGGTTTCCCTGCAGCATTTGGAGCGGATATTTTTTTGCTTTTTTGATGTAAATTTTACTTCAGTTTGAGATTTCGATTTTTTAATACTTTAAGTGTTTTTATTTATTTTATTTTTTTCTGAAATGTTTACTGTTTGCGTCATTGTAGTAGATTTTTCTATTGTTTTAGATGGATTAATTTTTTCAGTAGCGTTCTTGTTAGTATTAACAAGCACAACCTCCGTTTTACAGGTGACACTTTTAAACGTTTTAGGAGAAGCATTTGATGCAACTGCAGCATAGGTTGTGGCGGATACTTTATATTTATTTCACTATAATTTTTTAGTCTCTACATTTAAGAATTTCGGGTTTGTTTTCCATATTTCACATTCTCTAGAAGATGTCATATGGTTTCCTCCACAGTTTACATATTTTGGAGGAAGTGTACAGTCGTCAACTATGTGTTCTGTTGATCCACAACGACATCATGCACTAGTGATTTTACATGTTTTAGAGCATGACCATATTATTGGCAATTATAACATCGCAGTGGATTAGGTATATACTTATTCACCACGATGCTATAATAATCAGCCTTTATATGTGTTGGCGGAGATGCCATGTCAAACGTAAGAATGTAAGTGCTTGTTTTAATGATCTTACCTTCTTTTTTAACTGCGAAACGTTTCACTTGAGAGACACCCTGTTCTTTTAATTCGGAAGCTATTTTGTCTTCCGTCATATCGGACATTATCCGTTAAGGGTTTCTTATTATGCCCTTCTTAAATATAGTGTTTTATGCGGAGTTACTTTTACAGCAACAGTCCGGAAATTGTTTTGATGCCAACAAGTTTAGTGATTGTTGTCTGGTTCTACATTCTATAAGAATAGAACAAGATCGCAACTTTTTAATATTAGCAACAGAACCAGCTATGCCGCTTACAGCTTTTTGTACTGCAAATGGGATAATCTTTAAATATTCATTTGTTGCAGAGTCTACTACAACAAGCTTTGCCCATTTAGGTACATTTTTCAATCATCATCACTATCTTCTCTTAATCTTTTTAAACTATTTTGGTTTTTATTTTATGATTCCATGGTTTTGTTAGGTGGTTCATTTACCTTGCTCCCCACCCGCCAATCCAGAGTGCTAACCAGGGGCGATGCTGAAGTTCCGGGGATACCATCTGGTAACAGCACCAAGGATTACAAGGTAGATATACATCCCGATAAAATTGTATGTCCAGTTTTAATATCATCACAAAAGAACAGGATTTGACCCATAAGCCACAGCCGTCTACAGGCAAAAGAAAAAACACTAAGGTCTAAGAAACACTACAAATTATGGAGAAAAGAGCAGAGCTAGAACAAAAACTATTGTCTTACCTGTAAGGCTCGGCGTACTAGCCGATCTGTTGGACACGGACCTATTCCTATCGTCCGTCTAGATGAAGTATGGGTCAAAGTGATGTGTTGGACCGTGAAAACTGTAGCTAAAAGGGTCCTCAATCACCAGAATTCCGTCGTCCACCATCAAGGATCGAATTCCACGGTAAACAGAATGCCCCATTTTTGTCGGCTCTTACGACAAGCATGAGGTACTGGGGGCCTATTCTAACCCGGGCTTCCCACGGGGAGACTTAAATAGAAAGACTATCACAAAAAAACGAACCACTAATCATAAAATGTTTACTTTAACTGAAATAACATTATAATACAATCGATTGTGTTACGTATTACCAAAATTCTCCAAATTTTGTGTTTGATATGTCGATTAATTTTGCTTTAAGCAATTTGATCTTAAAATTGGTTTTTTTATATTATAATTTAAAACTAAATTATATTTCATTAATAATAAGGTCACTGTATCCAAACTTATACTGGATATACACGTATTTGACTTACCATGGTTCTTTGTTCCTTTAATTTTCAAAATTGACTCGCACGTGACGTGTGTAGCTAGCTAGAGAGGAGGTGCCTACCCATCCGTAGCACCCGGCCTCACTTCCTGGATGGAAGTTCACATGTTTGACTGATTTTGCCAGCTTTCAAAGTTTTTACTTTATTTATTTATTTTTTTGTTTTTTGGATTGTGGTTTGGACAAGATATGTTTGTTTTACTTATACAAATCACTAAATCAAAGAAATAGTCATTTCTTTCAATAAATATAAGTGCATTTTCTCACATAAAACTAGCTTTTTGATCGTTGTATCTTTAAACTTTTTGTCCTTTTTGTCACTTATGAGAAATTATGTTGCGAAATGTACACATATGACAAATTAAGAAGTTATTTTTGTGAAATATATAATTATTACCCTTAAGTGTATACCACTGGTTGTGAAGAAAAATGATATCGAGGGAATCATTTACTTAGTTTTCAGTTTTTCAAAAACTTCAAAATATCGCACATCAAAAAATAAGGTATTGTTAGATTTTAGAGTAATATATTTGTCAACTTATTAAAGGTTAAATATTAATTAGCGTTCTTTCGTTGTAGATATTAACTGCAAAATACTCTCGTTGGCAGTTTTAATTTAGGATTGTTAATGTTAATTTTAATCTTAATACTTATATTTATAGATCAATGGTTGCAACATTTGAATGTATGATTATAATTCTTTTATATAACTATTACTAAATCATTAAACATTATGTTCAAAATTGTCAGAATTTTTTGAAAATAATTTTTTTTATTTCATACAACGTGTTTTGATAGACAAATTAGGATATCGTTCCTTATTGTAGTAATAATATTACCCTTTTATTTGTTGGTGGTTATTTCATTTATTTCAATTTATTAAGATCATACAAAATATTAAAGTTTATTGGTTGTTTTTCTGTCATTAATTATCTATATGCTTTCGATTCATTACCTACAATAAGTGTTATTGCTTTTATGAGAAAGTTAACATATGGTTTATCTCTGATTACATTGGCCAGTGCCGGGTGCACAAACTGCTTTCCTGTGTATTTGACCTAGAATAAAGACAAATTCGTAATAATATGTGTAAAAGCATACCAGAATAGGCTTTAAAATATCTAAATTATAAAAAGGATGTTTAATTTCATTTATCAAAAATCATCGAAAGAAAAATACTGATTTTTCAGGTGAAAAGACGTGTGTCAAAAAATGCAAATTGGAAACCGAAGAATAGTTCAGACAAGTTCCTGAAATCGTAATTCATTAATTAACGAGTAAATTACCATAAATTATATTTCACCAACATTAAAAAATATATTTGGCTTTTGAAAATTACTTAATAAAAAGTTACTAATTTTAAGCTCGAATATTCTTTAATTTCTGATGATAAGATTTTTAATAGCAATTTAAAATGGAAGGGGAAGAGGAGATAATCCTTTCCATATCTTAAATGAAGACACTTTTTGCACCAATTAATTGATAACTTACGCTTTTATTTTTTTATTGTTTTGTGTATTACATAAAGAAGCCTTTTATTAAACTATTGATTAAAACCGTAAATTGTTATTTTTTAATACATCTAGTCATTTTTTTACTAAAACATTACATTCAGTGATATTTACAAATATGTATTAGATTGTTGAAAATAAGGGTAGGTCAACACTACTGAAAAAAAAAACGAAAATCCAAGCAGATGCATTTTTTATTTATATAACAAAACACATTCTAAAAACGCTGGTGCAAATGTTTGGAAAATCCCATTTAGGGGAATTTATGTTGCCTCAAGTACCGATTTATGGTAATTAGAAATGCAACATAAAAACTTTTTTTTTAATTTGAAGCAAACGTAACCCTTATGATTTTTCTTTAACAGTTTATATTTAGTATTACGTAATCTAGATAATTAGTGTATAATATCCTGGTATGACAATTGCTTACACAGTTATTGATTATTTTTACACCTGAATGTATGAAATCGGATAAGTCACAAATAATCATTAACAATTTCCACGTCAGTGTTATACATTAACATTTTAGATGGTCGATGACTTGAAAATGAAACTAACTATGAAAATATCACATAATAAAATTGTTTGAATTAGTTTTCACTCAATTTTAACCATAGCATTACGTACATCGTAACAGCCATCGCAGGAACAAGTACAGAAAACTAGACAAGTTTTTACAAACAACATAACAGCATGAAAATAGAAGGAAAAGGTATGTTTGGAATTTTGTATTTAAAACCAAAATGACTTTTAAAGGGCAATGATGTTGCTATACGTTTGTAAGAAAAAGTAAGCGCCGTCAACCATCCAAGAAATTTGATAATCTTAATTACGCTTAATTGAAAAAAAAACTTACTTCTGAAACATTGGTCAACAACCTGAAAAAGCATATTTTGTCCATCAAACCTTGTAAAACTAAAACCTAACATGAGATATTTATAATTTATTTTTACATAATTCTAAATAAAATATAAAGGTTAATGTATTGATGAGAACTTGAAATTGCTCCACTTAACTTTTAAAAACACTGTGAAACGAAAACTGCTATATTTTATATATTATTATTTGTAATCATGAGTAATCTATAAATTATTAAACACACCATTTAGCAAAATTTTCAGCAGTCTCATTGTTTGAAATTTAGTTAAAACTCAGGTTTGTTCTCTCATGCAAAGCATTCCTTAGCTGAATTTTGATTTGTATAATTTTAGAACTATTGATTCATTAATTTTCAAATGTTTGGATCATATTATTATCTACTTAACCTTTTGGCCCCAAGTGTCACTAAGGAAAAATATGCACATAGGTCACATAAAAAATTAAAAGGTATTTATGTTGTATATTAACATAAACTCTGAAAAATAATTTTAATTCTTAAACTGATTAATCTATAGAAAAAAGTAGACAAAAATTAAACTACAATCCTTCTATCTTGCTTGATTGAAAATTAATTAATGTCTAATTCTTTCTTGCTGTAGGTTAATTAAAGCTTTTGTCTTCGAAACTCTCCGTAGATTCCCTTACAAATTAAAAAATGTGGGTATAATAGTTGATTTAATAATAATGCAGTATTTTATAAATGGAAATCAAACATTTTAAATAACTTTATTTAGATATAATGACGCCAACCTATTTATATCTAAAATATTATCAACAATTCAACAATATAATTGAATAACATGAATAAGCTACCTTATACTTATTGCTAATCGTGATGATGACAATTTATTGTTTTTTCAGACTTGATGAGCTTCGTCTTGCAATATTCATAAACCATAATAATAATAATAATAATAATTATTATTATTATTATTATTTTTATAAACTATCAAAAAACTTTTAATGATAAATGATATATGAAATAACATTTTTTTTGCAATCGTCATTAATAAATTATCTCAAATTCATTAATAAAGAAAATAGATTAAAAAATACAGACTCAATTCAAACTACGATTTCTTCTTTCTTACTTCATTGCAAAGTGAATTATTCTTTAATCTATCTTGTTGTAGAAGTTTAAAGGTTTCTCCAAAAATTTAACCTAAAGATCAAAAATTGCGGGTAGAATCGTTGATAGGATAATTCAGTATTTCACCAATGGAATTCAAACAATTCAAATAAACTTTATTTAGATATAATGATGTCATCATATTTATAGCATAATTATCATCTACAACATGATTGCTTTCTTAGAATTATCTTCACAGACTTTTTGTACGTCTAACATGATTGTTGTGATTGCTGCGTAAAGTTGTTTGTTTATATGGTAAAATGTTTTTTCAATATTTCAGATTTCACAAATTCATTTTAGTACTATTCTGTTAACACGAAATGCATTTGTATGATTTTTACGTGCAAACGTTGTTTGTGAAGTTTTCTCTTAATAGTGAACATTAAATGCATATGTGTTGATCAGTGAAAAACCAGTACATAATCGACCCGTTTCAATAAAAAAAAAGAAACACCAAAAAGCTAATTTTTTAAATTAGATGGAATTATTTTAAACGATGTTTAAAAAATTAACCGGCATTATAATAGTGCTCATACATATAATTCAATATTCATTTTATTGCGAATTAATTTTAAAGAACTAATACTTAGCGATTCATTTATGTGTTAACTTTATTTGTGATTTTACTTATCACCTATGTTAATATGTGTGGTTTGTAATTGCAATGCTACATAGAAAAGCGTATTTTTAAAGAAAATTGTAGCAATGTTAAAGAAACCAAACTTAACTCCTTTTGACTTTCTCTTCAGCTTTATCATTTAGTATTACATAATCTAGATTATTAATGCATGACATACTGCTTTCCATGATATGACAAATGATATACAGATATTAATTATCTTAACGTCTGATCATATGAAATCGGATAAGTCACGAACGATTATTTCACCCTTTAGTGCTATGTATCAAAAGGAGTAGACTGCCAATGACATAAGACTCAAGCCAACTATGAAATGAATCACTCGCAAATAATTTACATTTAGTTTCAAATTAATTTACACTATAGAAATAAACACTAACTATAATTTTTTTTTAGTAAAATATCACGTACCAAGCAACAGAGAACAAAAGAAAGAACATAAAAAATACAATTTTAAATCAACATAAAGCTAAAGAAAAAGAAAGGAAAAGGCAAACGCATTCGAATAAATGTTTCCAGAAATAATGATGGTCTATGAAGTTTATATCTAGTAGTTAGCATAAACTTAGAAGGGTCGTCTAATAGATTGCTAATTTTCAAAGCAGTAGTTTATATTATACACATTTAAATATGCCCCTTTTTAGGAAAAATAAGCTAACAAAAGTTGTATGTTTATGAACTCTTAAAAACTTAATGAGAACATCAATTAAGTATTGTTTCCTTTTTCGATTTGTAACAAAAATAAAATAAATAGAATAATATTTTTAACAGATAAACTAATGTTTAGTTGGTTGTTAAAATAAATCATTTGCCGACGTCATAAATGACACACAAAACGAAGGTTTTAGCTATAAAAGCCATGTGTGTTCGTGTAAAATATATTTATCGCATTGAAAAATTATTCTGTTTATCTGTTATGATTCTAGCTTTCTAGAAATGTGAATTGTGTAAAATGGTAAATGAGAATATAGATACAGTATTGATCTTTGATAAAAAGAAAAAAAAGGTATTCAAAAATCATTTACTTTCGGAAGGCCATCTGAAAAATGTTTTGAAATTAGAGTCTGTCTGAACAGTATTTAAACATAGGAAATGAGAAGTATTGTAATCTGTAGGCAGGCATTTCAGTTGGTAAATCAGGAAAGAAGATTTAGACGAAAAATTAGTTGTTCTTGCAAAACAACAAAGGAAAGTTTATTTAAGTCCTGGGAAAGAAAAATCACGTGAAATCAAATATTCATATTCAAGAGTTACACAGGAATGCATGTTTTAATTTTTTTCTTGTTTTTTTGAATTCTTTGTAAATAAAACACACACACACACACACACACACACACACACACACACACACAACAAAAATAATAGTAACAATAATAAACATGCATTTTTCTTACGTAGATAAATGTTTACATCCAGCTTCTTAAATTTGATTTTTAAATGTTGCATACTATTATTATAATATCATGTGAAGCTATTTTTAAATCTAATTTCGAGGAATTTATATTTAGTTCTTCAAATTTTTATATGTTTTGTCCTATATTTTCTTGCTTTTTTTTCTTTGTGGTTGACAATTTTATATTTTTCATTTGGAAATAAACATTTTTCTCTAACAAATGCAACGTCAATTTAGAAGAGTTAAAATTTAAAAGCTTGAAAAGGGTCAGTAATTACACAATTTATTTGAATTTTTCATGGAAATTCACTCTGAAACCCCTGTGTGGATACCGGAAATGGAAACAAAAAAAAAACCCGTTAAATTAATATAATTCAGTATGTGAATAAGTAATTTTATATGGATGAACAATTTTTTTCGAAGTTTGTTATGAATTAAACATGATTATTATTTTTTTAATATAAAATAGTTATTTTTTCAATACATTAGCAATTTGAAAATTATGATTTGGTTTAAATTCAGTAATGTTAGATTATTGGGCCTAATTATTCAATAGTCAGAATAATTTATCAAACTCGATAGGTGAAGGAATTGGGTTGAATATTTGTCCAAGATTTAAAAACTTATTTTAAAGGCTTTTCTATAATATTTTTGAATAAAACTGGTGTATTAGATATATTTTGCATGCATTTAAGAAATTAATTTAGAAAAGTAATTTCTCTATTCTGATGTCACCATTAGTCTATTTTTGGTACTAATTAACTATATTGTTTTTGGTACTAATTAGCTATATTGTTTTTGGAAATTTCGATTCATCATTTTCAACTGTTTGGCTGATGTTTTTTATCTATCAAACTTTTCGGTCTTAGTGTCACTGATGAGGAATGAATTTCCGAAATGAGCACATCTGGCACATAAAAATTAAACTGGTATCTGTGTTGTATATTTGCAATACATCATTTCAACATTTTCTATTCAAGTATTATGTCCTTAATTCTTACATGAACAATGGAGGAAATTCGAAAACAAAACTTTAAGCACTATCCAATTCAGTTATAAATCGATACACGTATAATGCTTGGACATACGTGAAATTTTGATCATATAAGGATGTTAATAAAATAAAAGTATGAAGGCTATCTTTTTAGGTATAAAAAGTGCATAATTTCCAGTTAGAAATTATAAAAATGTAGGATAAGTTAATAATCTGGAATCAAAACTTAAAAAATTTAAAAAAGAAATGACAAAACAAAATAAAAACAAATGTCGAAAATTGATACTACTCATTATTTATAATTGTGAAAGATTTATAACGATTGATATAACCATAAACCTCCTCCAGACATTTATATCTGAAAAGATCGCTTAAGACATTTTGTCTAATGAAATTCCTATTTGTAAGTCTTGAATTAAGGAATTACTTAAAATAAATCATGTAACAAACATGGATCTGGACTTTTCAGTTTTTAACGCAACGACATTTTCATAAAATAATACATTATATTACAATTAAAAATCTAAAATTATTTTATGATTATAGATCCATATTAATTTTATGGATATTCAAATAACCATTTCTTGTTTAAAAAAAACATTCTATATGTTTTTGTTTTTTGATGATTGCTACCTAAAATAGTTCCTGCTAAACTTAGAAATAGCAACAGAAGTAACTTTTTTATGTGCTTTTTCAACAACCAAATAACTTTGTCAGGGGTCATATTAACGAAAATCATTCATTATGAAGAATATAAGAATGATTAATTCGTTATATGTTTAAAGCAAAATTTTCAGCCTTTTTATTTTTTGAAATTTATTTAAACTAAGGAATATTCACCCATGCAAAGCATTCCTTGGCTGGATTTGAATTCACATAATTGTGAACTTTATGTTTTTTATCTATCATACATTTCGGCCCCTAATGTCACTGATGAGGGATGATTTTCCGCAATGTGCACATATTGCACATCAAAATTTAGCAGGTATTTGTTATATATTTGTTAGCCATAATCATATGTTTTACTGTGTTTTGTATATAAAATTATTTTCAAAAATTATGCACTTTTTTCAGAAAACAAATTCAAACTTTAAATTTTAATTTATTGATGTATGTATTTTAATTTATTTAGGTAAGTGGAGGAAAAGTAGGAGGAAACATGGTGATAAACACTCAAGTCAAGATTCTGTTACATATATAAAACGGCCAGTTATTGGATAGAAAATTTACAAACGTTTCCGTAGAAAACACACCGATCTACGGTATGTAACCTGACAAACTTTCTCATATTAGGATCTGCAAAAACGGGATTCGAACTTTAGTAATTAGAAATCTGTTATCTGTAAGCTCGGCCTAAAGATAACTCCGCCATCGAAAACTCTAATATCGGTACTAGCTTCAACTGCGCTTATTAAGGCCATCCTTCAATAAATGAATCTTTAAGTTTAAATTTTATTGATTCAACTTCATACGGGTCAAGTTATTTTTTCCAAATTAGAAAAGACAACATCATTCTCTTAAAATATAGAACTTAATGTTATCATTGTGTGACAAGATAATTAAAAACAGTATTGATTGATTTAAATAACACAATTTTCTATTTTTCTATTATAAAGGTAAATAATTTAATTTCAAACATTTCATAGGAATATTGACTGTGCTTTAAAAGATACTTCATTTAGTCAGAATATTAAGATTATACCAGCAATATGGTAGATAATTTAAAACGAAAAACTGGGGAAAACAGTAAAAACTGTTGATAAATTTTTAAAATATTATCAGTTAAATACAGTAAAATCATGATTCATCACCACAATATGTTTAAACAAATCGTAATGATATCAGGGGATTTGCAATAAATAAAAGGGAACCAAAGGAAACTGACTGCATTTATGGACTTTTAAACATGGACACTATGAATGATTTCAAAGTAATTGTTACAGATAATATTTACAGATTTTACTAAAATGAGAGACGTTCTTTCGTATTTTTAAGTTATTTTTGATGTTTTTTACTGATGAGAAACAATGCAGAAAAAAGTCCTTGACAAAGGATATTACATCTTTTGTTATAAAAGTACCAAAACGTTAGTTTTTACTACACTTTGTTAAATACGACACAAAAGTTCTGCTGTAGTATTTGCAATTTATGAAACACGTAAAATAAAAGAATATGATTTATGGTATCATAATATTTTATCAGTTTTTTTATTGTGATTTCTAACAAATTACATTGAACACGCGCTGTATTTTGTAAAGAAAAAATGTAGTTATTATCTTCATTTGCTTTACAGCATTGAAGAACACAGGTCTTTTTAGCATATTATGTTATTATTTGGATACGTCTGACAAGAAATACTCTAAGGAGATGTAATAAATTTCTGCGATTAAACAAGAGAAATCAATAAATTATCCAACTCGAAATGTTATGATTAATTTAAGAATTTTATGTCCAAAATTTACACAAATGAAAGGGTAATCAGATATAAAAGGAAAACTTGACATTTAACTCTATTTATTGAAAACATTACATTCCAATGCCTCAAACTATACAGCTGGATGTCAGTTTTTTTTTCTAGTGGAATTGGTTAAGTGTATTGGCTATTGCTGGTTGCATTTTTGCGTGCTTTTTCAATAACATTCAAATTCAAAACGAATGACACAATTTTGTAATTAATTTAATATTTTTAGAAAAATATACAAAGATTTAAATATATATTGGTACTTTAGAAGTGTATTATTCTATAGAAGGCACTAAGAGAACTGAGATAAATCTTTCTTAGCACTTGATAATAACGTAGTTGTTTAAGCTGTTTAAGTAAACATCGCAAGTTTAGAAACTTATTAATGCAAAGATACAGCAGGATCTAAGGGAACCTTTTTTTTTCGTGTAAATTATGTTTTTAGAATAGAAAAATGAAAATGTAAAAATATTGTGTTTTATCGACGGATTAATATGCATTATAATTGCAAAGCTTTTTCATTAGTACCATATTGTGATACTTTTCAATTTTGACTTTTATGTGCAAGGTATTGCAGAGTCATTATTATTCGAAGAAATAATTTTTTGGCATATTTAGAAATTCGTTTTGGAGGAAAATTTCATGGAAATGTGTTTTTCTGAGAATAATCCCAATAGGAGATTTGTTTAACGAATTTATTCGTCTAAATTATATTATGTGGTTTCAACTTATTTAAAAAATAGCAAAATTTATTCCTGACGAATATTTGGGAAATTTCAATTTTAACAACTATATTTTTGAAAAAATAAATACATATAATATCCATCATTCTTTTATCGATTAAATGCAATGTGTATAAATATTCCAGTACAAGAATTTAAGTGTGAATTATAACCATTTTATACCACAGTCTTTACTTAGGTTGAAGCGCTTTAATAACAGGTTCATTCAAGAAAGTTACTTAAAGTTTTTACCATTTCTTTGCTTTATATTATTAGAAATAAAATACAAACATACTAGTCCTAAATTTTATTTTAGTACATAATATTTGATTTAAAACAAACGAAATCATTAAATGCTTAATCTGTTCTGCAGTGAGTGCATATACCAGTAAATCATGTTAAGGCGATATGAGGTATTGGAAATTATTGGCTTATAAAAGTTAAATTAACTACCATGAGAGATTAAGTGACAACGTACGCCAAAATCATACGAATCATATCTTCGAAAATTATTGAGATAGAACATTATGTAGATTAATAAAGATCTTTTGCAATGTTCTTTTCGGAATTTTTTATTTTGTTGGTGTTGTTCAGTTGTGAAATTGAAATCACAGAACATGATAAATAACAGAAATATTAAATTACTGTTAAATTTTTAGATGCCATATGTGCACATTTAAAAAAATCATTACTCATCAGTGACATTAGGGGCCGGAAAGTTCGGTAGATAAAAACCATAAGCCAAACTGTTGAAAATAAAATAATAATGTACTTGTCAATTTATCGTAGGGTAATTGTATTTAACGATCGATTCTAAACGAAGTTTACTGCAAAATACTTTCTAGGTAGAACAGTGTTTTTATCAAACAAGTTTTTATTAATTATGATCATCGTTATGAGATTCATATTGTGCCAGATAATGTAACAAGTACATGCTTTAGTTTTTAAAAATATATATCTTATCTTTTAAATGAAAGTTTATGAAATAAGATTTACAATTGATTTAATTTAATCTTGGTATTTATAGGTGACTAGTTCCAATATGAATAAATGATTGAAGGTATTACAGTATTAAAACAAAATTAGTGTCTGTCTGTTTAGTGCTGAAGCCATTTTTGTTTGTCCTATTTCATAGAATTGTATATTGACAGAAAAAAACCAGTATGCAGTTAATTAAGTATATAATAACAAATTGAGTCGTTAATCTTGTTATTATATATGGTATATACACAACAAAATCTGCTATTTTTATCACTATAAATATTTAGCATTTTGCTGTCTAGTCCCATGTATTATTTATTCGTATTTGGTCGTATTTGCTTTGTTTTTACTTAAAGATATCTGCTTAAAGTATAACATCCATACCCAAAAAGGGTTTCTTTGTTAAAAGCATGTAAAAGGGAACTAAACAGACCTCTTACCGATTTCCACTTGTGTCATATATTCTGTAATATATCATAAGATTTGTTGTAATAAATAGCATACGTATTTTCATGATGTGGCGTCTACAGATATTGATGAACTCAAAATCTGACTTCATGAAATCGGATATATCACGTATTATCATATAGTTTAACATTCAGTGGTATGCAATATCAGTAGTAGAAGGTCATTGACCTAAGAACCAAGCTAGATATTAAAATGAACCACCTACTGCGGATTATTGATAGGCTTCAAATCAATTTTCACCATGGAAATAAAACAAACATACCAGTCCTTGTCCATATCACAATCCCAAAAACAAAGTAAAAACTTTGCAAACTGGCAAAATATGTGATACACGTGAACTTCCATCAAGGAAGTGAGGCCTGATGCTCCGGAAGGGTAAGCATCTCCTGTTTAGCTAGCTACACCCGTCACGTGCAAGTCAATTTTGAGAATGAAAGGAACAAAGAACTATGGTAAGTCTAATATATCCAGTATAAGTTGGGATACAGTGACTACATACTCTTCAACAATATTGTGATGACGGCCATAAAACTTTTTAAGGGCCCTGATTAGCCTAGGCTTGCAATATCCTTGTGCCAACAATTTAATTGTAAGTAATTTGCTTCGTTGCAGAAAGTGCACATAGTGGAAACAAGCTCTACCGTACCGTATTAACTGTGAAACATATACACCATACGCAGGAGAAGCAGAGATATTACTGCAAAGAAACGGAAAGCTGACAATAGAAAAATTAAAGTCATCACGTTTGTCGTATAGCTTCAGATGTAAATAAGTAATTGTGAATGGTGTTAGTGAAGCATCACGCAATAAGAAACATGAAATGATACAATAAAACAAACATACCAGTCCTTGTCCATATCACAATCCCAAAAACAAAGTAAAAACTTTGCAAACTGGCAAAATATGTGATACACGTGAACTTCCATCAAGGAAGTGAGGCCTGATGCTCCGGAAGGGTAAGCATCTCCTGTTTAGCTAGCTACACCCGTCACGTGCAAGTCAATTTTGAGAATGAAAGGAACAAAGAACTATGGTAAGTCTAATATATCCAGTATAAGTTGGGATACAGTGACTACATACTCTTCAACAATATTGTGATGACGGCCATAAAACTTTTTAAGGGCCCTGATTAGCCTAGGCTTGCAATATCCTTGTGCCAACAATTTAATTGTAAGTAATTTGCTTCGTTGCAGAAAGTGCACATAGTGGAAACAAGCTCTACCGTACCGTATTAACTGTGAAACATATACACCATACGCAGGAGAAGCAGAGATATTACTGCAAAGAAACGGAAAGCTGACAATAGAAAAATTAAAGTCATCACGTTTGTCGTATAGCTTCAGATGTAAATAAGTAATTGTGAATGGTGTTAGTGAAGCATCACGCAATAAGAAACATGAAATGATACAATAAAACAAACATACCAGTCCTTGTCCATATCACAATCCCAAAAACAAAGTAAAAACTTTGCAAACTGGCAAAATATGTTATACAAGTGAACTTCAATCAAGGAAGGGTAAGCACCTCCTGTCTAGCTAGCTTCACCCGTCACGTGCAAGTCAATTTTGAGAATGAAAGGAACAAAGAACTATGGTAAGTCAAATATAACCAGTATAAGTTGGAATACAGTGCCTACATACTTATCAACAATATTGTGATGACGGCCATAAAACTTTTCAGGGCCCTGATTAGCCTAGGCTTGCAATATCCTTGTGCCAACAATTTAATTGTAAGTACAGTCTAACTTGTGTTAGCGGCCACTTGTATGAAGCGGCCACTTGTCTATAACGGCCATATCTTATTCCCCCCGATGAATTTTGTTCTTTATTTCACCTCTATATAGCGGTCACTGTCTTATGCGGCCAGCGGCCAACATTTTTCCGACCCAAACCTTCAACAGAACTGTTTATAGCGGCCATTTGCAATGTTTACGAATCTTCGTCAGTTTCCGGAAATTTCCGGAATCAGTCGGCATTAACAAAAAATCCCATAATGCTATTCTGTTTATATGTATCTAAACGGCCATATTGAGTAAAGCTTACATTGCGATAATACACTGACATTTTTTTTCACATACAATAATATTTGATGTTTTTTTTTTATTTGGCCATTGTAAATGGCATGCATTGACTTTAGAACAGCGAGTAGAATTGTTAAATAAATCTGAAAAGGGGAAATTAAGTACTAGGAAACTTGCGGAAGTTATGGTGTTGGACGAACCCAAATCAACTTAATCAAAGCTGTGTTATCCGACTATGAAGTAAATGTATCCTAAGAAATAAACCGTGTGTGCCGTTCTACCGCTAACGGACATTTTTTTCGTTAGTTTGGAAATCGTACCAAGATGCGATATCAAGTCATTTTGGCACCAGTGTAAAATGTCATTTCGCCAATGATATATTTTTGGCACCGATTTAAATTCAAATCCACACCAATTACGATTGAATTCCGCTCCCGAAAAAAAATTAATGGTTATTTTTAATAACGATATATAAACAGTAAACTTGACAGTTACATATGACACAGATAATCACCGCTCTGATCACTAAACCATGTAATTCATTATGTAACAACACTTCCTAAGCAAGAGTGTGATGTGTGTCTGAAGTGACCTAATCATGTTGGTACAGGTCAGGTGTAAGCGTTCTAAGAATAAAACTTAACTATGCAACACCCCTATACATAGCAAAAAAAAAAAAAAAAAAAAAAAAAAAAAAAAAAAAAAAAAAAAAAAAAAAAAAAAGAGAGAAAGAAAATAGAGCAATTAACCATTTAAACATATTTATGTTACGAGGCCAGCGTGGTGCAAAGGATTTGTAAATTCCTGAAGATGTTGAATAAATTATTTAAAAAATTATTATTATTTTTTTTTTTTTTTGGTTAATCTCAAGTTACAGAAGAAACCATTTCATTAATTTTGGTACAGTTTCATTTGGGTACTAAAATGAATAATAAAGAACGATTCAGATAATAATTTTTGATGATCCTTGATATAACTTGTCTATAAAGGCCACATGTCTATAAAGGCCACTTTGGCCGTATCCCTTGAGTGGCCTTTATAGACAAGTTTCACTGTAATTTGCTTCGTTGCAGAAAGTCCCCATAGGTGGGAACAGGCCCTACCGTACCGTATTAACTGTGAAACATATACATCATACGCAGGAGAAGCAGGGATATTACTGCAAATAAACGGAAAGTTGACAACTGACAAATTGAAGTCATCACGTTTGTCGTATAGCTTAAGATGTAACCTTTCGTGGGTGTCAAAATTGAGGTAAAAGTTTAATTATGAAGCAGAACATGGAAAATCTGTGGTGTCTTTTATTTCAAGGTCACTTGGGTAGATGACATTCACATATTTTCCAAATGTGTGATTATTTAGAGATAGAACGTCATCTATATATCTGTATGTGTAGTTGAATGATTTAGCGACAGTCTTTTCTCCAGATTTGACAAAGTTCTGTCAAAATTCTGATTCATATGAATAAAGAAACAAATCAGCAAGCAAAGGTACACAGTTTTGCCCATTGGTATACCGATTGTTTGTTGAAAGATAATATTGCCAAACACAACAAATATGTTGTCTATCAAAAACTCTAATATTTGTTGATGGTATCTTCAGTATATTTTTGTTTACAGTCTGTATGGTGTTTTACAGAATTACGATAATCTCTGTTGAGCACTAAATATTTTTATCTTGATTTACCGTTTTTGTAAAAGAATGCAATGTGAATGATTTGTTTTAGACATTCTTTCAATATTGTATGAGGGAAAGTGGTGTAAAGGGTAGAAAAGAATACAAGTTATAATCAAGCTTATTGCATAGGAATATAAATATGATCACAGCGGGCAATGGACAAATACTCAGTGGAATGGATGAAAACCGATTAAACAGCCTACAAGTATTAACTTATTTTAAAGAAATTCCAAATTGACGCACCATTAAATATTTAAGTATTAAGAAAACATCCCACTTACAACCGTTTTATCCATAAAATCTTTAAAAAATATTAAAGAAAATAAAAACTTGAAGGAAACATCAATTTTTTTATCATTTCTTATTACATCATTTTTCTAATAAAGTTTTATCAATAGATTGCAAACCACTACTTTAGTTTTCTTGATCAAGTCTTGGTTGAAAAAATACGTTATAATTTTAAAATTGAAATTCCAATTTACAATAGAAAAATTACACCAATGAAAAGTATGTGATAAATTGTAAGGTTGTTATAGTAAATATATAACAAAAATAACAGTTAATGATACATTAAATGTTGCTATTAACATAAAAAATCTCATTAAAATTTCTCCCTTACTTGTGGAATAAAACTCCCCACGGGTATCCATAACTCAGTAGGCAGCACTTTGTGCTGTTAGAAATATTTAACAAATACCTGCTAAATTTTGATGTGCCAGATGTGCACATTTCGGAAAATCATTAAGGTAATGAAATTTATTTAAATCTAAGGTTTGTTTCTTCATGCAAAGCATCCCTTAGCTTGATTTGAATTTATATAATTTCGGAAATTTAGATTCATCATTTTCAACTGTTTAGCTGATGTTTTTTATTTATCAAACTTTTCGGTCTTAGTGTCACTGATGAGGAATGGATTTCCGAAATGTGTACATATGGCACATCAAAATTTAACTGGTATCTGTGTTATATATTATTGTATGTTTTAATAATAATAATAATAATAATAATTATAATAATAATATAATAATAATAATAATAATTATAATAATAATAATAATAATAGTAGTTATTAACATAAAAAACAACGAGAAGCTTTATTGAAACATTATATACAATATTCCGTTTTCTTCCACGCAATCGTCATCATTATATTCTTAACCTTACAATGCTTAATATAATTCTTATTCTTTAATTCTTTAATTCATAAAAAAATAGTAAAGACTTAAATAAAATTAGCAATACTTTTATCTTGCTTTGCAAAGTAGATTTCTTCCAGTTATATTTTCTGTTTGTTTCTTGAAAACGATATGTCTTCAGGAAATCGTGTATCATATCAATATGATCAACAAATGTTTTCATTATTGTGGATAAGATAAGGCATTATTTCATCAATAGAAATCAAACAATTTGAATGATCTCGATTTAGATAGAATGAAGTCAATTAGATAGAATGAAGTCAATGTGTTTATATCTTAAGTATCACCAACAATATAATTGATTTGTGATGATTATCTTTGAAGAAGCTTAGTTTTCTGAAATAATTGTCGTGAGTTTCAATGAAAATGCCCTCTTATTTATTTGGAATTATTTTAAACGATTGTCGAAAAAATCCTAGCCCTGAAACACTGCGTTTAATAAATAATTCAATATTTATTCTAATTCGCTCCCAAATTGATACACAAATAGAATTATTAATTTTAATATATGTTTGATCTTAGCTTGTTTTATTTTACTATTCTCCTATTTTATTCGTTTTCTTTTTTTGTGATTGCCAAGATAATATTTTTGTTTTTGTGATACATATTTTTCTTTGACAAATCGAATATCAACAAAGATTTATTGTTGTTGATAAACTATTTAAGGGGCAGTTTTTACGTCACATTTCAATATAAGTGTTTTAATTACTTACACGGAAATTCAGTTCTAAACCTAAGCTTCGAAGAGAATGACGGAAACTGGAACAAAAACATAAGACACATGAGACAACAAACAATATAATGTTAAATTATCATGTTAAAGTATGTTTACAAGTATATTAAAATAGATAAACAGAAATGTTATCAGTTTAAATTGATTATGTGTTCACTATCGTTAAAGGCATTTCCCTTTTACCTTTCTTAATGGGCAACCCGAAGTATTCAAAATTCCTCAGTTCTTTCCAAATCTTAATGAAAGAAAAACGTGTTTAAAAATCCTTAGTTATAACAAACAGTCTCTAGGTTCAAATGAAAACTTAAAAATCGGATATGGCAAACGGAAATAAAAACAATTTTAGCAAAATTGTAACTGATGAAAATAAAATAATGTGGATTTTTATTACACATTATACAGTCATTAACCTCTTTTTAGACATTGTTGTTGAAGATATTGCATATTGCTCTCAATTAACTCAAAATAAAATCAAGAAACAAACCTAGGTCTGATTTGTTTTCTTTTTAAATTACCACGCAATTATATAATCATAAAATTATACTTGAATTCACAATTTTATATTTTGAAAGGAAGGAAAGTTTTATGATTATAGTTCTTTATAACTTGATGGATATCTAAATTACTGATTTTAGCGGGAAAAAACATGTGTATATAAATTTGTTATGTAAAGTTGCCATTAAAAGATTCACCCCATGCTTACCTTTGATTAAATCTAAAATTGCTTTCTATTTTCTGTTTTTTCTAATTTTAACAATAACTATTATTGTCTTTGTCAAGTGTGACATCATGACACTTCTTCTCTCTGAAGAATATGGGAATGTCAAAATATATTGGTGAGCAGATTATGCTATTTGATAAGCTATCATGTTATGCTTTTTATTGATTTTTATGAACTGATTTGGAAAAATATGTACAAAATCCGTTAATAAAACAAACAATAAATCTTGATACTTGCAATTTGTAATAAGCTTTTATTCATTGATGTTTATGTTTTGTTTACTGTGCTCATTTAGACTGCATTCAATGCAAAAATGATTTGGATTCAATTCTTAAATTTTTTAATAACTGGAAATTATTTTTAGAGATTAGTTCATGATAATAATTAAACCAAAAAAAAATACAAATGAAAAATTATACATTTTATATTGATGTACTATTAAAGAAATGTACTTAAAGACACCACAATCACTTGATATTTTAATACAAAACAATTACTTGCATAAATTGCATATCTTTATACAAAACTGGAGGTATTTGTAAAGTTTTGTTAGGCATCGATATCAAACAAAGTTTTGTTTATATATTTACATTTACATAACAAACAAATATCTGGCAATTTGAAATTTAAATGTTTAACTGACAGTAAGTGCCTTTAAAATTAATTTTAAGTTACATCTTGTATAATTTCAAGATAAACAAAAACATTTTGAGAATTCAAATGTCACATATAAAGACAATTATATTTAATTGATAAAAAATATATCTGTATTAATATTTGCATTAATTTTGAATAATGGTTTTACATTGTTTTTTTTCTTTTGGCATGTTCTCTAAATCAGAATCTGTTTGTTAAAGCATTAGTATAATCTTTATTTTTATCAATTCAAAATGAAGTACTAGTTATATGGTCAATTGTTGATTATAAATCTTTGGTTAAAAACGAAAACGAAAAGTTATTTTTAGATACACTAAAAACGTTTTTAATTATATCTGATATTTAAAAAATATCGAGGTAAAATATACGTGACCTCAATATATGTTTCAATTACGATAGGTCTACATGAAAAAAGAGTCACTTTAATAAAACATAATTGTCAAGTAATTTTTTTTGATAAGCAAAGACAACACCATGATTTTCAAAAATTGAACTTAATTTTATATTGAGTGACAGGACACTTTAACAATATTGATTGTTTTTGTAAAACGTATTGTATAACGAAAGAAACCATTGCAAATGACATAAATGCATTGAGGTTATTGACCGTGCTTGAAAAAAATTCTTTATGAAATCAATATATTAAGGTTAATGCAGAAGCATGATGGACAATCAAAATAAAAAATAAAAGAAAGAATGTAAAAACTATTAAACATTATCATTTAAATAAAATACAGTAATGTGTTGATTCATCACCACACTCCTAATGTAAAAATGTAAAGAAATTGGCGATAGATCAAAGAAAGACAGTCAAAAGCAGTGTATTGTTGGACTTCAAACAAAAGAAACTAGGTTAAGAAAGCGAAGTAATTTATAGATGTCATATTAATAAGTTTCACTGAAAAATGAGAAACCTTCTCTCTTTTTAAATTTATTGTTATGTTTTGGATTGATGATAGAGTTAAGAAAAAGAAATAAAGATATTATGTCTTTCGTTAAAGAACTGAAAACAACTAAATTTTCATGTCGTTTTTTGCAATTAATAAGACGTGGATATTAAACAATTTTGAAACATATTTCAAAATATTTTTAATATCTAACAATTCTAAATAAAAGATGAAGCAAGTAGAGTAAAGTTCGAAATACCATTTAATAAGTATGTTTAAAGCTTTCCTTCGCCTTTGTATTGTTTTTGAGGTTCCATGTTCTGTCCCTTTGGTTTTTGTTTGCGGTAGGACGTAACGCAAATCTCCATGAAAATGTCAGGCATGTCTATGATTTCTCACTTGCAAATGAAGTGAAAGAATAGTAAATGTATCCATTGTTTCGTTTAATTAATATGGATCAAGAAAAAGTTCTTGGATGGTAGAAAATACCAGGGTACCCAAAAAGGCCAACGTTTTACAGGCAAACAAGTAACAAACCTGTTCGAGGGAAACGTGAACCTAGACAGCAATTGGCATTGCCATATGTAAGCGCGAGTTTTATAGTTGTAGTCCAATTAGATCATCGCATATATCTAAAAAAAGAAACTAAGCAGCATTTGTAACTTGTGATAGTGATTAACACTGTTCCTTTAAAATATCTTGATTATTGTACACTTATTGGATTCTCAGTCAGCTCTTGGATTGCAAAAGAGACCCTACATCCGGAAAATTATTGATTTTCGGCAAACTAGCATTAATTTTACGCGTGTCTGAAAGGTACTCGAATTTAGGTGATGGCCGACATTGTAATTGTAGCTATTCAATCAGGAGGAGCTTACCGTTTCGGTTCACCTGCTCTCACTTCCTTTATGGAAGTTTATGTGTATCACTTACTTTGGACAGTTTTCTGTTTTTGTCTTTTGGCGACCGTGATTTTGACATGGACTGGTATATATATATATATATATATATATATATATATATATATATATATATATATATATATATATATATATATATATGTCTATTTTAAACCAAATAACTGTATTTGGGCTGCGATAGACGATAGCGTCTAACACTTTCTCTTGAAACTCCCAATTTATTTTAGACTAAGGAACACATTGAAGTATTTATATATTCAAAAAATGGAAAATATATAAAGGAAAATATATAATTTCTTGAAATTGTATTGATATCACACATTGCGTTTAAATATCCAAAATTAATTGTGGATTTGATAAAATCACAAAGTAATAACAAAACAGAAATCATTGATTCATAAAAAAAGGTTAATAAAAAAGAGATAAAAAAAACATTAAATAGAAAAACCGCATAAATTTTTGTTCTGTTATTAGCTGTTATCGTAAAATTTAAATCAAGCGTTATCTGTCGGACTGTGTCCTCAATCTAAAAGATGACGCTCTTTTATTTTCAATTATAAAAATGATTGGTTTTTTGACATTTTTTATTATTGTATTTTTTTATTTAGTTATATCGTATATTTTGATTATTTATGAATTTGTTGGCATTTTTTGAATTCATGAAAAACTTAAAAAGCAACAATATGCTAGCAATTTTTTTTTCATTTCATGTACAGCTTTTTGTGTAGAAAGTGCAAATTTTATGACAGCAGCAAAAAAACATACACATGCACAAATTATTTTGCAGCATGTATTTTGTATAACATTAATATTGACTTTTGATTTTAAACAGAAAAGAAGAACGTATGTATTTGACTACAGTCACTATAGAAAAATTTTATAAATTAAAACATAGATTTATACATTGGCACCGATTACTATGAAACTCTAGACAACTAAAGTACTCAATAAAATACAAACATACCTGTCCTTGTCCGAATCACAGTCCCCAAAACAAAGTAAAATATTTCAAAGCTGCCAAATTTAGTAATACACGTGTTCTTTCATCAAGGAATTGAGGACAAGTGCTACGGAAGGGTAAGCAGCTCATGTCTAGCAAACGATTCCCGTCACTTGCAAGTCAACAATGAGAATAAAAGGAACCAAAGCAACTTTCAAAACAATCTATTGTCCATAAATACAATTTAAAACAACACAAAACAAAACACAAACATACAATTCTATGTCCAAATCAACCCCTCCCCCCAAAAAAAAACCAAAAAAAATCTAAATAACAACTTTAAAATCTAACAACATTTAGTTACACACGTGACCTTTCATGACGGAAGATTGGCCTGTTGGTTCGAAATGGTTACACTTGCAATATTCGTGAGTCAACAATTTATTTGTAGGAAGCTTGTTTCTGTGTAGAAAGTTTCCATGGTGGGAACAAGCTCTACTTTACCATCTTAACTGTGAATTAAATACAAAATGCACAGGAGAAGCAAAATAGGATTGTTGACAATAAAAGAATTGGAGTGAACAAGGTTGTCCAATAGGATCGGATGTAGCTAATTCAACGTGTCATTATTGGGGTTTAAATATAAATATAAAGCAGAATATGGAAAACCATTCGTATATTTTATTTCATGCTCACTAAGATAGATAGCATCAACATATTTTCAAACTTAGGTTTAATTAAAAATAATTCATAAACATTTAACAGCTATTTGTGTTATATATTTCGGGACAGGACGTCATTTATATTCAGCATCCGGCCTCACTTACTTGATGGAAATTCACGTGTATATGAGACAAAAATTTGCCAGTTTGCAAAGTTTTTACTTTGTTTTTGTGATTGTGATATGTACAAGGACTGGTATGTTTGTTTTACTATTACTTATATATCTCTTTGTGGAGTTGACTGATTTAGCGGTAGTCTTCTCTAAAGTTTTGACAAGCTTCTGTAAAAATTAAAAAATAAGTCGTATATATGATCAACAAAGGATAGATTATTAAAATCTATTATCAAAATAAGTAAGATAGTTGTAAAACAAATTAGTAATACAAAAAATATGAAAATGAAAGTTTCAAGTTTACATATTTCTAAAGGTTACCATTTGTTTGATTTAGAAATTTGTCTGTGCTAGGGATTATCGTAAAGAAGAACATTTGTACCTGAAAATGAAGCTGACACAGGTAACCAACTAAAAGTTCGTTTTAGTACTTCGATGGTCTATAAATCATTATTCTTAATTTAAAATCAGTGCCAATATATTCACCCATTTGAAGAATAAAAAATGAATCTTATTTCAAAGACAAACGATATACTAAAAACTCCTTGAAGTCACATGGAACACAAAGAGTAATTATAGATTCATAAGTTTACTTGGCTCATATAAAAGATAAATAAAGATAGTGAATATGATATTCCCGGAAATTACTTATCAAGGGAGTTAGTTTTGAAACATTTTTACATTATATAACAAATACCTGCTAAATTTTGATGTGCCAAATTTCAGAAAATCCTTCCTCATCAGTGACACTTGGGGCCGAAAAATTTCATAGATCAAAAACTTAAGGCAAAAAATTGAAAAATAATTAATCTAAAGTTCCAAAATTATTTGAATCCAAATCCAGCTAAGGAATGCTTTGCATGAGGGAACAGACCTTAATTTTAAATAAATTTTAAAAAAATTAAGACGACTAAATTTTTTTTTACTAAATGGTATATTTTCTGACAGCACAAAGTACTGCCTACTGAGTTATTGATACCCTCGGGGAGTTTTACTCAACCAGCAGCCGCACCCTCTCAGTGGAAGTAAATATAATAAAAATACCTGCTAAATTTTGATGTGCCATATGTGCACATTTCGCAAAATCATTCCTCATCAGTGACACTTAGGGCCAAAAAATTTGATAGATGAAAAACTTAAGGCAAAAAGTTGAAAAATAATTAATCTAAAGTTCCAAAATTATTTGAATCCAGATCCAGCTAAGAAATGTTTTGCATGAGGAAACAGACCTTAATTTTAAAGTATTTTTTTTTAAAATTAAGACGGCTAAAAATTTTTACTAAATGGTATATTTTCAGACAGCACAAAGTACTGCCTATTGAGTTATGGATACCCTCGGGGAGTTTTACTCCACCAGCATCCGCATTCGTTCAGGGGTAGTAAATATAATATAAATACTTGCTATATTTTGATGTGCCATATGTGCACATTTCGCAAAATCATTCCTCATCAATGACACTTAGGGCCAAAAAATTTGATAGATGAAAAACTTAAGGCAAAAAGTTGAAAAATAATTAATCTAAAGTTCTAAAATTGTATGAATCCAAATCCGGCTAAGGAATGCTTTGTATGAGGGAACAGGCCTTAGTTTTAAATAAATTTTAAAAAATTAAGACGGCTGAAAATTTTGCTAAATGGTATATTTTCTGACACTTTTGTTATACCCTGAGATTTAAAGTTATTTTTGTAGTTTTCCTTTTTAAATAATTTAGGAAACATTTTACTGAGTAAAACTATTAAAATGATAAGTGATAAGTTTGTGATAATTTATGTCATGAATATTCATTACACTTTCAACGATGCAGTGTATATTTAAAAATAAATAACGCGTCAATAAAATAAAGTATGCGTTGATATAAAAAGTCGAAATATTAAACAATTTACTATAAATTTTTAGTAGAATATTAGGAAACAACGAGTATATAAATATACATGCACTTTGAACTTTTTTATCAAAGTAAATTTAATCACCAAACATTTTGTTCTGGTTATTTTGATTTAAATCGATGAAAAAGGCATAAGCTTGGTTAGAGTAATGATGTTAAACAATTAATCAAAGTTTAAAACAACTTAAGCGTATTAGATGCAGCTTCTTTATCATCAACGACAAAGCGATAATTTTTGTTTGAATTTTTTAAAATGTCAGTGTTATTTAAGCATGATTATCAAAGTATTTAACGAAGCAATCATTACGTATTAAAAAGTATAGTTATTAATTTCCAAAGTATAAAGATTCATTACCTTTATTTAAACCGTAAAATTTATCTGACAATTTAAACACAAGTAATATCCATAAATTCAGAAAATAATTTGACATTTCAATTACCTAAAACTGAACAAGCAATTCAAAACAAAATGAAAAATTGGACATTTTTTTAGTAATCAATTCAATATTAAATGAATTTTGTGAAAAAAGTTTAAGTCATCAATTTTTAAAATAGGTTGTTCACTATTAAAATATTATTGGTATAAAACATGAATCGCGAATGTAAACGATGGGTTTTTAATCTCTTGTGTTGATTAATTTTGGGAAAAAAAACAATATAAAATAAGATTATTTACCTTTTAGACTTTATTTGACTTATGATCATCTTTTTGCATTGTTTCGACATTAAAAATGTTCTGCTTTTCTGCTTCTCTGTTGATTGTGCTTCTTTCCTGGATACTATCAAGCGCAATATTTGATGCATTTTTTTAATGCAATAAGTAACAAAGAACTATTAAGTATAAAATATTGTCTGTGCATTTGTTGAATGCAATATTTCAGGTGTCACTTTTGAATAATATAATACTAATTTTAGTAGCTGTTGTCTTTAGCAAAGTAACTATAATACTCTAGTAAATAGTAATTTTTTTCATCACATCTCCTGAGTCTAGCCCGAAGTTTTTGATAAGCAGAGCAGATAAAAAGTGATCGGGTCTGTTCCCTTCAAGTAACCACACTAACTACTAGATTCTGTTGTTGATTCTGAAGCAAAAGTAAAAGCAGCAACAAAAAAACTATTGATAAGTTTCTAGCAAACTGTAAATAGGGTAAATGTCACCAGCATAATGAATTAGCATTTTAAAACCGAATAAGAAATTTACTAACAAGAAATAAGAAACTTTATTCATAAAATTAAGGTCATCGCGTAAGTTGCGTGCCAATCATAAAAAATTGCCCGACGGTACTAATACAACCTTATCTCTCATGAAGCTTATATCTGATGAAAGTTAAAGGAAGAAAAATCAAACTTTTTTATATTGATGACGTAAAACCAGAAGAGATAAGGAGAATTATGTTCTTGTTTTTCACATGATTTTGAGTAATTCTGACAACAAAACTATAACGTTTTATCTATTTCCTTCTATAATCTTCATTTTTATGTTCATGAAAAAAAGCTTAGGCTATGACGTGTTTAGGGTTTGCATCTGCTCATGAACGTATTAAATTTTACAGAATCCAGAAAGCTAAACATTATATGATTTTGAATAACAAATGCAATTATATATATCTTAAATACATATCTATATTATTATTTTTACGGATTTTAAAAGTCAACTTTAGATTTTTAAAATTTCTGATACTTAATCCTTTTCACCCAAAATACTGGTATTCAAATGCGATTGTACTACGCTGAGGATATGCGGCGTAATCCTTACCGTTTTTGAGCGTCACCTACAAACTAGATTTTAATTATATATGGGATTCACCATGTTTTTCTGTCTGTCAGTCAGAGTCGTCTCCATACGCTCCATAGCTCTATTATTGTTACCTTGATCACATTGGCGTACCTGAATGGAAAAGTAAAAAGATATTGAGATACGTAGATCAAAGGTCAACTTTATTAAGTTAAATTAAGATGATTGGCAAATCGTGCTCTAGAAAGACATTAAAGCATTAAACATTTATTTGTCTGCAACACAGAAAATGATTCGTTCCTTGTTTCCTGAATATTGAAGTTTTTTAAATTTGTGCATAGCCAGCTTTAATCCTTGCCTTGTGGTGAGACAAAAGATTCTGTATTGAACTAATTAACTAATTTTGTTTAACAACATGGCATGGCGTGGCATGTGTATGTACGTGCGTGTGTGTGTCGTTAACACCTATTTTGACTTCTCCTCCACAACTGCTAAACAGATTTCAATGATACTTGGTCAGAAGCATATATGGGCTGGTGCAATTGAGATTTGTTCATGGCATTGCCATGGCTACAAAAACTAGGTCAAGTGACCTAGGGGTAAAAAAATCTGAAAAAATCTTCTGCAAAACTGATGATGGGGAAAATTCTGATGTGATATTTGGTATCTCTAGGGTCTTAAGCCTTTCGTGAAATTAGGTCGAAAAATGGGTTATCATTTTTTCGTTTCATTTAAAATTTTTCGTAAAATTGCTTCAAATTGTTATAACTTGACTATTTGAACAGATATTGACATGGGGTTTTCAGTTTTGACTTTTTCTTGAAATGACCTTTAAAATAGGATCAATGTCACAAATCAAGGTCATGACCTAATTTGTGATTAATGCAGTTTTAGACAATTTTCTTGCAAATTTTAAGAGATATATGAATTCAAATCATTGTTAAAATGTTTATCATGACAAAATTTAACAAGATACCAAGTTTTGTAACGACATGTATATAATCATCCATGTAGGAGTTGTCGTCGCTGAAATGTTATTTTTGGCTTATAAATACTAAAAATGTGCATTAGCTTGAAAACTGTAAACTTTTTGTATAGGCATGTATATTCGAATATTGTAAGTATTGATATGGTAATCATTTTGATATATATTTCAAGGTCATACGTTCAAAGGTCAATGTCATAGCTGCATAAGAAGACTGAAATTGTGAATTATCTTGAAAACCATCAACTTTTTGTACAATCATGAACTATAAAATATTGTTAGTGTTGCTATGACGATCATTTTGACATGTTTTAAGGTCATAAGTTCAAAGGTCAAGTTCATAGCTGCATAAGTGTACTGAAATTGTTAATTATCTTGAAAAACTATTAACTTTTTGTATAGGCATATTTATAAAAATATTGTAAGTATTTATGTGACAATCATTTTGATATATGGTTCAAGGTGATATGTTGAAAGGTCAAGGTTATAGTTGTAGAAAAAGACTGAAATTGTTAATTATCTTGAAAACCATTTGTACAAGCATGTTTATTAGAATATTGTAGGTATTTATATTACGACCATTCTGATATAAGGTTCAAGTTCATACGTTCAAAGGTCAAAATCATGGCTGCATAACCATACGTTAATGATTTAGACATTATTGATTGTATATTTAAAACATGCATATGAGCTATTTATAATTGAAATATGACTAGATATTTCTGATTCATTATTGCTGAATTTCCAAACGAGGTATTTTGTGAAGTTTTTGTAATTAAATTCTTTGCAAGTTTTTGGACATTTCCTCAGGTGAGCGTTGAGGCACATGGGCCTCTTGTTAATGTGTAAAATGGAATTCATATAAATAGACATGTTGATTCAAAGTTGCACGTCGATGTCTAAGATGTCTAAGATTAAACCATTGACTTAAATGCCTGGATGGATTTAGATATAAATTCACACAAGTATTTAATATTGGAATGTAATTCATATAATATACCATTTACATTTTTTTCAGGTCATGGTCACATTTTTAGGTCAAAAGTCAAACTTTAACTTTGTAAAATTTACTGCTAGTTGGTCGCCAATAAAAAATGTATTAAATGCTATTTTTTAATCTATTATTTTCTTGGGGTTTTTTTTTTTTTGGAGGAAAGAATTTATCAACAAGAGACTGGAAATAGAAACATTTTTAACACCGGATATATTTACAATGAAGTCATGGTTTTTGCAGAATGTAAAAGGATAATACACAGCTGTATATATATACATATAAAGAAGTGTTTGAACTTGTGCAGTTTATGGTATCAGCTGACTATAGACAGTATGAGCATATGGCAAGGATGTGTGCTTGTGTATTATGTGTAAAGCCATTAGGATAATTTGAACCAAAAGATAGAGTATATATATATATTGTACCCAAATATTCACTAAAGAAATATTATAAGGCAAATTGTTTACTTTTAAGCTCACAAAGCCAAAGGCGTGGATGAGCTATTGCCATTTGGTACCGTCCGCCGTGGGTTGTGCGTACTCTTTTCAGATTTTAATCATCTTCTTTAGAACTACCAAACCAAATTTAATGAAATTTGGTAAGAAGCATGTATGGGCTGGTGCCATTCAGTTTTGTTTGAGGCGTTGCCAAAACCACCAAAACTATGTCACGGTGACCTTAAGGTAAAAAAACCTTGAAAAATCTTCTTCTCTAAAACCATTTATGGGAGAAAAAAATCTCTTGTGATATTTATACTTTGTCAAAGATCAACAGAATTTTTATGCAGTTTTAATCTGTAAGGGTACATGATAAGTTTGTAGATATCAACTTTCGTATTGAACTGGAACCCTCCCCATTTTACAAATGATTATTTTCTTGTTGTATTAAATCACACTTTTTAAAACTGTCATATTTATTTAAGTATTTGTATTGTTTTGAGTATTTTTTTTGTTGGAAATCACATAATTTAATATGGTAGAAAAAGAATCCATCACTGACTGTTTTATATGATGGACAAATTTTAACCATTGATCTAAAGGCTATTGTGATATGATCTTGATTTGCAAGTATATCATCTTAGTTAAATATTAAAGTTCATATTATATACTTTGTAAATATTTTAACTGACCGATGGATGGTCAGGGCCCACTTTCACGTTGAAACTGAGCTGAAATTAAATTCATTCATTTAAAATCCTTATCTTTTTCATACAAAATAGTGTTATGTTAAATGTTGCTATCATTACGAAACTCCCCTAAACTGTTCACCTGAAACTTAGTTATATAGTTATGTGCCAGATATTTAGTTTTTCTTTCAACTGAATTTTAATAAAACTAGCTTTTGAAAATTTGTGATAGGAGAAGGGGGTGTGCTGAACTGCTATCAACAACTCCTCGTAAACAGTTCATTTAACCTGGAGTTGTATTCTGATATTTAGTTTTTATTTCAATTGTATGTTTCCAGAAATATTAATTAACATTTTTGATATTGTTGAAGGGGGATACACCTACTATCTACAACTCCTTTTAAACAAGGAGGTTAAATTTACTAATAGCTGCTGTTGGAAACATTGTTATTCACAAAAATCTTGTTTTATTGAAACATTCTAGATTTTAAGCTCACCTGGCAAAAGCCAGGATGAGCTTATGGAATGGTAAAGCGTGCGTGCGTGCGTCCGTAAACTTTAATCTTCTTCTCTGAAACCAATGGGCCAATTCGAATGAAATTTGGTATGAAAGGTCCTTAGTTGCTATAGATTAAAAATTGTATCCGACATGTCCGTCCTAAATCCAAGATGGCTGCCGTTACTATAAATATCAAAAACCTATAAATGATCATTACAGGTTTATTTATGTACCGATTTTGTTGAAATTTGAAACATAGAAAATAGATGTCGGGGGATTTAACATATATAACGTGTTTTGCTGTTTTGCAGAGGAATCTCTGTGATGTATTGTCACATACGTCGCAAGCATTTGGCAAGGAAATTGTAGATATCTTTAAAATGGGATAGGGATACAGGGTGTCAGAGATGTTCATAGGTGGGGGTAAGTAAACCCAAAACAGGGAAATGTTAAACAAAACATGTTTCCTAATGTCAGTGAAGAAATTCAATTTATTTTAAATCGGACGGGCTATGTCACCGCTATGTGGAATATAGTACGGTAGTTTGCGGGTGATAAGTACGTGCTGAGGGTAACCGCACAATGATGAATGTATGTGGTATTGAAAATAAAATTTATACATGGATTCTGTGGAGAAACTTTTGGTGGAAAGGAAACAATGCGGCGCAGCGGAAGAATACATGAACAATTTATGTAAACAAAGACCTATTTTCGCAACATTTTCGCGGATATCCCATAATTTAAACGATCTCTTTTGATTGGATGAATTATATGACGTGTCATTTCTTGGTAGCATGCGTTTTGGCGAGAAGAGTGAACCACAGTAAATAAAGCAATATTTTTTTTAACATTACCCGAAGTTTGAGCGTGTAAGTAAAAGTATAGGTTGCGGAAAGTGCTGTAAAGAAATCATGTCTTACATGCACGATAGCAAATGTCATGTTTATAGGAATGTATGTGTTTTCATTCGTTTCCCTTCCCATCCCCTCCTCGAAGCCCCAACAAAATTTGACCTATATCTGATGTAGACATGTTTACATTTTAATTTTGTCGACGTAGCGTAAAAATGATATACACGATTTTGAGAGCAGCATTGTGAAATCGACCGGAAAAAGCTATTGCTGAGAGATTTCACGAGTTCCTGTCGATTGTGCAAGATGTACTCTAGAAGTTTACATGGAAAGCTTTAGGGTAAATCCTCGGTAGGTGGCGTGTATTTTGTATATCGTCGTCGGTCCTAAATTCGCGATGGTCCTTGATTCGCGGCAAAAACAGTTTTTTGCAACCATCATTTGTAGTTGTTTTGTCGCGCTACGGGACATTTCGGCCTATAACAATATCGGCCTATGACAATATCGGCCCATAATAAAATATATTCAAAATATTTAATACACCTAAATTTGGACAACTTTGTCCTGACTTATGCCTTGGTTTTAATTTTATTTTTAAAAGAAATTATTATTTTTTATTTCATATTAGATCAACCTATAAATGATGCACACACTCCGTTCACAAATGTTTTAGTCAGAGTTACTCATGACTGTAAGACTCGTCGATTCTGATCGATCTAAACTAGTTCGTGCAGATAGCGTAGAAGAAAGACAGTTTGAATGTAACTTGTATGAATCTACAATTATGTAAAAACACTAAAGTATCAGGATTTTTAAAGACAAATTATATTTACAAGAAAAGGATCTTTCTTTTCAATTCATTCTTATGGTTATTTTTCTTTACACACTACATGTAATTAAAGCATCATAATAATTCAAATATTAAATTAAGATTATAATTAAGATTATCTATTTTTTAAAAACATTTAAGATTAAAACAAAGTATAGGTACACCTTCCTGACTTTAAATTATTCATTTTAAAAAAAAATGAGACATATATATATAATCCATTATTTGAGTTTTAATAGATTTGTGGTAGACTTGATTAGAAATGATAATTTGAATTAATTCTTGTATTGCTTTGAATAAACTTACTGAAATTTACATGTTTCAAAGCATAATAATACTAACACATGTTTATGCACAACAATGCAAATCAACGAAATGAGTAGCAATCTTTGATAAAGGCATTTATTTCATGGGCCGATTTTGTTATAGGCCGATTTGGCTATAGGCCGATATTGTCATGGTCCGTTTTTTTATGGGCCGAAATGTCCCGGAACCGTTTTGTCTTTATTGAGAAATATAACGATTGATGACACCATAAAAACATCTTTCTGTTTGTGTAATTAATTAAAAATGTTACGTATGAACGTTTTTGTCTTTTCTTGGAGAAATGCTTGGAATGTGAAAGGACCTTGCTTCAGCACAGACTCTTCTGAATGTGATAATTTGCCAACACTAATAAAAAAATATAATGGACACTTATTCTTACTCCCCTTCCATATGGTGTTTTACAACCTTGCTCCCATAGGAATGGAATGGGATAAGGCAGATTGTAATACTACCTACACTCACTTTCAAAGCCTCTTGCGTTTCCACGCTCTCTGTTCGTACGACACCTCCGGTGCTTTGATTAGTTTTTGCAATAATTACGTAACATGCAAATAAGGTCTATTTTTAGATTTGAAAATCTTCTTCTCTGCATGTACATGGCCAATTGAAATGATATCGAGTGTGGAAGGTCCTTGTGTGGTCTAGATTCAAAATTATATCCGACATGTCTGTCGGAAATCCAAGATGGCTGCCGTTACTATAAATAGCAAAAATCGAAAAATGGCCATTATGGGTTTATTTATGTCCCGATTTTCTTAAAATTTGAAATATAGAAAATAGATGTCAGGGGATTAAACATATATAATGGGTTTTTCCGTATGATTTTTCGTTTGTGCAATAATTACGTCATATGTAAATTAGGTTTATTTTTAGCCGAAATCTTTGAAAATCTTCTTCTCTGAAAGTACATGGCCAATTGAAAGGATATTGAGTGTGGAAGTTCTTTGGGTGGTATAGATTCAAAATTGTATCCGACATGTCTGTCAGAAATCCAAGATGGCTGCTGTTACTATAAATAGCAAAAATCTAAAAATGGCCATTATGGGTTAATAAGCTGAACTGGCTATAACCAGCTGAGCTTATGACATGGTTTTGGGTGCGTCCGTGCGTCCGTGCGTGCGTGCGTGTGTGCATAAACTTTGATCTTCTTCTCTGAAACCACTGGGCCAATTGGGACCAAATTGGGTGTGGAAAATCCTTAGGTGGAGTAGACTTAAGTTTGTACCAGGCGACCCCGCCCGACATCCAAGATGGGCTCTGTTTCTATAAATAGCAAAAACACATAAATAGCCATTGCCGAGTAATTTTTTAACCGTTTTTGTTCAAATTTGAAATGTAGAGAGTAGATAGCGGGGCATTCAACATATACAACCGGTTTTTCTGAGAAATTTTTCGTTGACCCGATTTTTACGCATTATGCAAATGAAGTGTTATGTTTAATCAATTCTTTGGAAATCTTGTTGTCTGAAACCACTGGGGCAATTTGAACCAAATTTGGTGTGGAAGGTCCTACGTTGGCCTGACTAAAGTTTGTACCAGACAACCTTGTCCAACATCCAAAATGGCCACCGTTACTATAAATAGAAAACACTCAAATGGCCATTGTGGATCATTTTTCAACTAATTAAGCTCAAATTTGAAATATACAAAGTATATCGTGAGGGATTCAACATATTTAACCAGTTTTTGTGGGAAATATTTCGTTGACCTGATTTTCAAGAATTATGCATATTGGGTGTAATTTTTCAGCGAAATCTTTTAAAATCTTCTCCCCTGAAACCACTTGTGCCAATTGGAATGAAATTTTGTGTGGAAGGTCCCTACGTCGGCCTGACTAAAGGTTGTACCAGGTAACCCGGCCTGACATCCAAGATGACCGTCATAACTAAAAATAGAAAAAAAAAACTAAAAGGATCATTGTGGATCCTTTTTTCCACCAACTTTTGATATAGAAAGTATACTATGTGGGATTCAAAATATATAATGATTTTTTCTGAGAAAATTTTTATTTACCCAATTTTCAAGAAATATGCAAATTAGGTGTAATATTTAGTAAAAATCTTTTCCTCTAAAACCACTGGAAGAATTGGAACCAAACTTCGTGTGGAAGGTTCCTACATCGGCCTGAAAAAAATTTTGAACCAGTCTAAGATGCCTGTAGATATGAAAAAAGATAGCAATTGTGGATCCATTCTAAGCTCAACTGGCTAAACACAGCTTAGTTTATGGCATAGCGAAGCATGCCTGCATGTGTGTGTTGCAAAGTAGGCTTCATTGAAGCAAAAATGGTCATAAGCTGAATTTATTTCCCAAAATTATGTCACTCATATCGAGATTGCCAGCTCTGGTATGGTGAAGTAATAGAGTTCCTGGAGAAAACCACAAAACTTTGGCAAGCAAACTGACAAACTTTTTTCACACTGTCCTGAGTGTAATTGGAACCTAGGCAGATAGAGGTGCTGTTATGCGCAAACTGACTCTAGATCACTTGCCCGCCAATGTTAAAAGAAGAATGTTAATAGTATATCTAGAGATACTGAACTTTGGAAGATACCAAGCTTGTTATAAAGCTAAATCCTTGCACAAATTTGTGTGCAGGCAAAAAATGAACTTTATAAACATTTAAACAGCAAATGTTGCAATATTGCCTATAAGCCACCTTTAATCCAAGAAAATGGCTTAAAGATCGCTTATATATTGAGTGCCAAAAAGCCATGGCTTAAAGAGGGCTTACAGGTGGCTTAAAGATTGCAGTGCTAGAAACCACCTTTAAGCTCCTATAAGCCGATCTTTAAACTTCTATAAGCCTGGCTTATAGGAGCTTAAAGATGAAATTTCATCCTGTGAATTTTTTTTCAATACTGTCAATTCTGTAAAGTACTATTATCCCTTATTCTCATTTTTTAAACTGAATTAGATTTCATTCTTATAATTTATTTAATAATTGTCTTTGAGTATGTTTAAACGCAGTTTTATTTTTTTAACGTTAATAAATATTCAGATGCGGGTTACGAAATGAAAAAGTGTATAGTAATATCTAATATTAAAAACTAAATATGGAGAGTCAATGAATAAGTATTTTTTAATTACATATTTCCTATTGGAGAAGTTTAAACAGCAACAGTAAGGTTAATAAATTAGATCATCAAAAATGTTTAAAAATTCAGATTGAAGATTTCTTTTGTGTTTTAGAAGTTTTGGAAGCTATACTTTTCTTTAAACTAATTTAGGGTAAAAAATGTTGTGCTCATAATCTTAAATATATTTATATTTTCTTTAAATCTTAAATGAATTTTAGACTTTAAATGTAAAAGGAAATTAAAATTAAAATCAAAATTGTAACATACAAAACTATCATTGATTGGTTATTTCAAGTTAAAAGAATCTTTACAAAGCTTCCAAACAATCTGACAAACAGAAATGAAGCATTTTATATTTATCTATTACTTTTATCAACATGTAATATTGTTGCAATCCTCCATAAAAAATAAATAAGATACAAATTATGATATAGACAAACGTCAATTTTTTAATTAAAAATATATCACAGATAAGAGCAAATGATGTTTAAATAGATATGTTGGGATCATATGTTACAAAATATGGCTTAAAATGATAATTAGGAAACAAAATTATTATGTATTTGTTGAAATGACTTTTTCTTAATTGTATTAAATGATTTATTATACAATTCATTACAAATAATTCGACTCATAGTTTCGGCCGGGGTTTTTGATATTAATCTGAAAACAAAGTAAATCTATACGCGTGATATCGGGAATTAGTTAAGAATTTTTTCCTTTTTTATGTACTGTTCCGAGATGAAGTTAGTCATTTTTGTAATATTTTAGAGTGCTACAAGGTCAGTTCGGCGACACACAAATATATATCATTAAATTCATAATAGGGCGACAGACCATATTGTCATCCATAGAAATTCTATTGTCAAGGTTGAAAAATAATTTCGAGATTTGACTATAATATTAACTAATACCATGTCAAACAAAAAGGATATTTTTAACAAAACTATATGTTATCAAAGATAAGTGCTGAATAAAAATCAAGTAAGATGGCGAAATGATATGACTCTGATTTGAGTAATTGATATTGTTAAGGATAGCAAATATAAAGAAAAATACGCTTAGATAATTGTTAAACATTTATTGGCATAATCTAGCCACGGCATGACAATAAAGGAGCCAAGACTCCAAGCGAGTCTGTAATGGGCATTCTTTTCAATTAAATAGATATAATGTACCCTGGTATCAGATGTACAGCTTCAAATAAACTTGAACAATCAACAATAAACTTATTACAGTCACTTGTGAGCGCACAAATTGCCACATGTTTATTTTAACAATTTTAAAATAAACAGCGCCACCAGACAAACAAGAAAATTTTAAAAATCAATTAACCATAAAAATACAATTGATCTAATATTAAAAACACCAAATTGGTCTTAAAAATGAAATATTTGGGGAAAAAATTGAGTTGTAAAACAACTGTTTAACATAATCATTTTAACAATATAATAACCCAATTGGTCTAGTTAAACGAGAAAATATATAAGACCTAGTTGGTCTTAGTGGAAATTTATATAAAAAAATTAAGTCAAAAATAAAGCCATAGCCCAGACTCACCATTTGGAAGAGACACTTTACTGTCAGATGTAATGAAAACTTGTAAAGCTTGTTGCAGTCGATACAGAAATATATCATTTCCAAGTTGACTAAGATGCACTTTATCATTATCAAACATCCCAACATTAGACTGAATAATTTTTGGATGTCTTATATACAAGCCACCATTTGAAATCATAAATTTAGCAATATAGCTGTTAATTCTAGCTCTTGATTTATTAACAGCCTTGTGGTTTCTCTCATTACGCCATTTCAATCGTGGAAAAATTTGGGACCAAATTAATTTTGTATTTGGTAACATGTGCCAAAGAAATTTAATTGTAAAACAAATTCTGTGCATTAATTCAATAGATTTCTCCTACGAACCAATATCATTTCCAGAACAGCGCAGTACTAAAAACTTGGTGGATCAATCATTCTAAGTAGATGTTTAACCTGAATTATCAAATCACCCCATTTCATTCCATGTTTTCCTTGCCATAATACTGATGCTTTAAAACCATCTAGTTGAAGATCTTTGCGGAAAGATGATTGTTAAGCTCTAACATAAGCTCTGCTTATGATAGATGACCCAATAATCCATACAGAATTGGGCAGATCTGAAACTCTGACTAAGAGAAAAAAAAACAATTAATGTTGGTACTCTTATATATGATTTGTATGAATTGGATTTCCACCGTCCTAGCTCAGCTATTTTATTCTCGTCCACTCCTAAAATGGAACAATTTGTTGCGCACCAATTCTAAAAGAATGGGATTTGTATAATTTGGAATCAATTTGAGCAAAATTTAAACATTTCCTGAGGACACAGTTGAACTGATATCTTGTAACTGGTTGACCAGATAAATGACAAAAGAAAGTACCAAAATATGGTGGTCTGATGCTCATAAATGATTTCACACTTTTGACGGGACAAATAGGTAAATATGTTGCTGATATTAGTAAAACTGACCCTCTACCTGCCTGATCTGTTTTAAAATGTGGTATAGATATCTCAAGTTAATTTGCTCAAGAAAATATATATTATTACTCTGTAAAGCATGGCCATGTCTATTTATGGAACTTACAACAAGTTCGCCAATTCTGAAAAAACCAAAAAATGCCAGCGAAAAATGGCTGAAAACAAAACAATTTCAAATTCTGAATGACAAATAAAAGAGACAGAATTTGACAATTTTTTTAAGATATCAACAGTAATGGGCATTCTAATATCTGTTCTCTTATCAAGACGAGTCAGACCAACTTTTTTGACAATAAATGATTTTGTTGTGTCAGTGAAGTTTAACATTTTGCAACGGTTACTGATTGCAGATATATTTGTACGTATAGTACTTGAAGCACAACCTTTCAAGGATAAAAAGGCAATAAAACTGTTAAGGTCATAAATACTTGAAGGCCATTGAATTATGAAGCCATAATGACTTCTAAAATGATCAAACATTTTTAAAGCATTTTTATAAGTCCTTGAAGTTTCATCGGCTAAGGAAGCACCTATAATCTGTCTTTTGGGTGCTGCATGGATCTTTTCCTTTGAATTCCTGGCTTAAACCGATTCCACTGCTGTCAAGGGAGAGCATCGGCAACAACATTATATTTGCCATCTATATGAACAGACTTAAACTGAATGCTATAAATCATACTTTGTAGAACTAATGGCCTAATAAGCTGCATGACTCTTTTTGACTTTGAAGAATTTTTATTCAGTATGGAAACTAATTCCAAATTATCAGTGTGAAGTATTATTTTTTGTTCTGCAAGTTGGAAGACCATATATTAAAGGCCAGGGATATAGATACCAGTTCTAAAAATGTTATATCCTTAAGAATAGGTTTATTATGCCAAGGAATGAGCCATTGCATAAAACACCAGTGGGTTTCTAGTACAGCAGCACAACCAAGTTGAGCGTTACCTGCACTATCAGTAAATAAATGTAAATCATAATCTGAAAGCCACTGAGAGACATCGTTACATGAAATACCATTGTATAAATCCAGAAACATAAGTTAAACATTATTATCTTCCTTCATCTCCTTATTTATTCTTACTTAGACCAGACATTGCATCATAGAATCGCCTATTGAAAGCTCTTGCAGGAGGTATATCTCTCGTACAAAAATAAAGGAGCCCAACAAGCGATTGCAGATCTTTAAGAGTAGTTTTACTTTTCATGATCAATTCATTTAACATATCTTTAAGCCTACATAACTTATCCGAAGGTATCCTAGCTGTCATATCTACAGTATTGATTTCTAATCCAAGAAAAACAAGTACCTCCGATAGCAGTATTGTTTTTTTCATGAGCAAGAGGAACACCTATTTCATCACAAATGTTAGAAAATAACTCCATTATTTGATGGCAATCATAAGAGTTTGGTTTACCTACCAATAGGAAGTCATCTAAATAATGCACAATATTGTCTTTGCCAGATTTTTGTTTGTAAACCCATTCAAGAAAAGTGGCAAACTTTTCAAATAATGAACAGGAAATTGAACAGCCAAATGAGAGGCATTTATCTACAAAGTATAAACCGGAAATTTTATAACCTAACAAGTGAATATCATTTGGATGTATTGAAAGGAGTCTAAAAGCAGACTTTATGTCTAACCTGGTGGCTGAAGCCCCTCTACCTACTTCAGCCAACATAGATAAAGCATCATCAAAAGAAGTATATTTAACTGAACAATAATTTTTTTCAATATAGTCATTTACACTAGAACCATATGGATATGATAAGTGATAAATTAATCTCCAAGTTCCATCTTTTTAGGAATTAAACCAACTGGAGATAAACGTAAATTCAAAAAAAGGTCTTGAACTAAATGGTCCAGCTATGCGTTTTAAATTTATTTCTTTAGAAACTAAACTCAAAGCCTGAGACTCCAAATTACATACAGAACGTAAATTTTGGCAATCTGTGGCTACACGAGGACCATGATAATTTAATTTGAAACCATTTGTAAAACCATCAACAAGAAGGTTAGCATCAGATTGATTTGGATAAAATCTAATTAAATTTTCTAAAACATGTGGTCTAATTGGTGTTTCGTGAGAACACCTAATGCAAAGATGAGAATATGGGCATGGCTTTTTAGAACAAAACCCTTTATAATTATAGTCATAACATTTGTTAAATGAGGCTGAAACAGGCTTATTAATAGTACTATTGTGTTGATAACTCATATATAATAACCATAGCTGTTGGTCAACCACAGCCCAAGACATTTTAAGGATTTTTGACCTTTTTTAAACGAAATTGAATATCAAAAGTTTTCCAACCATCACCACTTGCGCGACTAACCCCAAGACGAATGGTAAGAATATATTTTAAGATACCAGTGATTGAATGCGGCATTTTTTAGCTCAAAGTCAAAAGAAAAAAGTACATGATATATATATATATATATATATATATATATATATATATATATATATATATATATATATATATATATATATACAGAGGGTGGGTGTTGTTGGATTGGTTAAAATAAAGAGTTATAGAAAAAGTATGCCGAAATAATTTAAGAAAAATAATTTGAAAAAATTAAGTTTGAATATAGTTAAATTAATATACATATACATATACATACATATATATATATCCTTAAATATATATAGAGATAAGGAATAAAATAAAGAATAAGTGAAGTGAAAGGGTAACAATATAACATGTGGTTAAATAAAAAAGAAAAATCCAATAACATCTGAATAAATGCATTGCATATAATAAAATAAAAAAATACTGAATGAAAATATAGTATTTAAGCATATTTAAGAGTAGTTAATTTTTTATAAAAATTGCAAATTAAGTGTAAACGTACCTCTGTGAAAATCTGGAGGAAAATGACATGCTACGAAGTTTTCACCTTGATTTTATACATGTGCAAAAGAGTTCTAAACAGGGGTGATAGTTATGCTTGTAGATGAACTGTAAGATGATATAAAAAGGGAGATAATACATATTATCTCTCAGAAAAAGATATGTACTAAGGCAGATAACTAATAATAAAGTTATGAATATTGTATAAAAGGCACATTACTTAGATATATATATTTAATCTATAAGAATTAAATATGATTAATTTGATGTGGAACATGTTTACATTTCGGAAAATCATTTCTCATCTGTAACACAAGGGGTCGAAAAGGTTGATAGATAAAAACGTAAGCCAAACAGTTAAAAAACTTAATAAATCCAAAGTTATATGAATCCAAAATTTAATTTATTGTACCTTTGTTTCCATTTCTGGTGTTGTATAACTATAGTAAATACTGCAAACTGAATATAATTCTAAGCGTCTGGCCAAATTAACATCGATTTAACAAGTATAAATTGATTCAGAACTTGCATCCGTTCGATCCGTATATTCAAGGTTTCTTGTTGCAACCGCTTCGTTAATGTCACTTTTTGACGTAAAATTTCAATCTCCTCTGTGTAAAAATCACAAGGTCAAATTTACTTATAGTTGTATTCTTCGAGAAATTCACAAAAGATACACAATCATTATAATAAAAATGTAACTACTATTAGTAATATAAATAAAGAATTACGCCCTAGTCAATATACTTTCACTTAACTGGTAAGTAAACTGCACCTCTTCTCCTTCGATAAGTAAAACACGCTTTCTACTTATAGAATCTATCCGAAAAATTTTAACCTGTGACGAGAGAAAGGAAGTTCTACAGACCACCCGGCCACCGTGACCAAGTAAAACAAAGAGAAAATTTATAAAAACAGTTGCATTTGATAATACAAAAAAGTGAGTCCAAATTATTTGTTTACAATCATTATCATCCTTCCTGACACATTTTTCAGGTTATTTCTTTAACATATTCTCAGCTATCGCTATTATATTATTTTATTAGTTAAACTTGTTTCCCAATTTATAAATATCAAAATTATTAATTAAAAAGGTGTCAAATTTACTTTGATCTAAGTATAAAATTTGGAGGAAATGTAATTAAAAGAAAAAACCAAGTGCTTATAATCTAATAAATTATTTGGAAAAAACATAAACTGAAACAACATAAACTTCATGTTTAAAAGTTGAAATAGTTTAAATTAAAGTGTCTATTAATATTTTAATATACAGAAGGTTTCTGCCATATTTTGTTGTCGGATTATAAGTTATTTTTATCGTAATTTAGCGAGGAGCAAATTACTAAGCTAAGTGTACTAAAATGGTTTTATGACAGTTACTATTACCAAACTAAGTTTATAAAAATATACACTCGATATTATCCTGAATTTTTTAATTACGTAAAAACGGTTTATAATATTAGCAATTGAATGCCTGGTCTGCTTGCATTTATTTCAATATTGCTATAACAAATTTAAACACGTAGAAATGATGTTCTCGTTGAATACAACGACAAAGTTGAAGTTATTAATTTTAACAGATATATGAATACCGATTTAACTAAAGAAACTAAATCCGATTTTTTTAAATATTAAAATTGATGTTTATATGTTGAGTTATTACGAATGATGTCTGCCCACTTTGTTATTCAGCCCACTTCTTTTTCAACAAAAAGGCCATAAAAAAGGAAATTTTGTGAAACATGACCTTAAGTAGTTTTGATACTTTCTAAACCATCACACTTATTTTTAAGCAGTCCCAATATATACGCTAATAAAAGAATGAATATTAATTAATCTTATTTAAAAAATGATAAACTAACAACTCCCATACTTACCCGTAAAAACCAAGGGACTTATTTTCTCTGGTGTAACATTTTCTTTTAACAACACTTTTTAGTTTATTTTGCCCTATTTGATGAACAAAATCATCAGGCTATTATACTTAGGCAAGTTAGTTTTGAATCATTTTATATAAGCCAGATGTAAGGTTGAAATATTAACAAAGACCAACCCACTTCGGTAATGCTTGCTAAAACATCGTATACCTTTATTGAAGGTATAGGTATAGCCAGAGGCTACTAAAATCAAACCTAGGTAGGTGTCTTCAATCATGTAATAAGTATAATAATTTTTTCCAATAAAATTGTTTTCAAATGTTCAATGAAAAATGAGATTTTATTGTCAGTTGTTTTATTAATTTTGATCTACGTTTTTGTTATACACGGAAAGTTTAAGGGAATTTTGCAGTTTTCCTTTTTAGTAAAGAAATTTGAATGGCCAGTGATAAATTTGTTGTACATCAATGTCATAAATATGCATTACACTTTTAACAATACAGTGTATATTTGAAAATAAATTTTGCGTCGATAAAGAAGTCGAACAATAAAAAAAATACTGAGGAACAATTAAAAAAAATTTTCGGAATCAACCAGTCTAAAAATAAACATACAATTTTTAACTTTTTATCAAAGCAAACTTTATCGCCAAAATATTCTCTCTGGATATTTTTAGGTAAATTGATTAATAATATTTATAAGATTGATTGTTTTGAAGATGTCTTTCATCAAAGTTTAAAACAGCTTAAGTGTATTAGCTGCAGTTTCTTGTTCATTCACGATGAACCGATAATCTCGGTTTGACATTTAAAACTTTTAGTGTTATTGAAGCATGATTATCAAAGTAATGATTTCGTAATAGAAAAAGCCTACAACAACAACATAATATTTATGTTCCAATTTAAACAAAAGTAATTTCCATAAATTCAAGAATAACTGAAAATTTCAATTCTTGAAACTAAAAGCAATTTTTAAAAAGACAAATGTGGATCATCAATCCAGTATTCAATGAATTTCGTGCATTAATGCATAAAAAAAAACTTGCATAGTAAAAGTAATTAAATTCTCAATGGATTTTTAATGACCACTGTTAAATATTATAAATACTCATTGATTTTCGACGTGTTTAAGGTTAGGCTGGCTCTTACTACGTATATGTTTTCAAGATTGTTTTTTAATTCTATGATATCTATTGTTAGATGATATTGATGTTTTTTTTACAAAATTAATAAGATAGTAAAATAAAATCGCTTAATCATGATCTGGGAATTTACCTGTAATGAGTAAAGCTATTTAGACAAGATATGCTTACTCTTTCGAAGCACCAAGCTTCATTTCGTTAAGGGAAGTTTACGTGTATAACTGAATTTTACCAGTTATAAGTGTATATAAATAAATCACTTAATGCAGTCCATTGTAACAAAGATATATCCCAAGTTTCAAAAATCTATTCTAAATACGCAGCAAGTTTTAAAACTAATCACTCAACCGTTTAATTAGTTCAATCTACTATAAACCAATGGAAGTGACCTGTTGCAGTAAGGATATACACCAGGTCTTAGAACCTTATCTTCAATATTCTTTAGGTTTTATAGCATAATCACTAAACCGTGAAAAAGTAATTTAATCTATTATAGTTCAATCGAAGAGGCCCATTGTAGTAATCATATATACAAGTCTCAAAACTAGCTTTCATAGTTTTCAAGTTACAAGGCAAAATTTTTTAATCGTGAAAAGTAGGCAAGACAATAATGGGATATTTGTAGTGGCTAATTGTAGTAAAGATATGTACCAAGTTTCAAAACTCTGGTTGTAATAATCATCAAGTTAAAAGGGGAAATCACTTAAAACTAAAAAGTAGTTCAATTAGTAATGTGGCATTTGAAGCGACCAGTTGTAGTAAGGATATGTACTAAGTTTTAAGACTGCATCTTGAATATCTACTTTGTAGTGATTTTTGTGTTTTCAGCCAATCCGATTGCCACATCCTGTCATGTGATTTGTTACTTTGGAAACAATAGCAAAAATCACAAATATTTTATTCATTAATGCATTGGTATTAATATGATTTTAGTTTGTTGAAAAGTAATAGCGAAAGGGCGTTAAAGATTTTTAAACTTTGTCTGTTTCCATGGCATCGTTGCCATCAATACTAAATGGCCCATCTAGAAATGAGGACTAACCAACCTATGGAGTTTGGTTAAGTTTAGACCAATATTCAACGCGGAATTGGTCAGACAAGTTCAACACTACTACTACTTCTACTACTACTACTTATAATAATAATAATAATAATAATAATAATAATAATAATGAGAAGAAGAAGAAGAAACGCTGCAAAAACAGTTATTCGCACAAAGTTTGGTGCCTAAGTAATAACAAGAAACGGTGCAAAAAAGGAATAACGACGAACTGATAGCGAAAGAATAGCAATCAGTTCTCCAATTAGTAAGGTGGAAGACTTTAATTCAGATTGTTATAATTTTGCGAGTTTTAATGACTTATTTGGAATTTTATCTGTCGTATCTGGTTCCGGTAATTACCCGTGGAAGGGGGTTAACGAAGTGTATTTAATTACGAGCCTAATACTTTAAAACAAAATATGGAATACATTTTGAATTAGCTGAATTGCTAATTAACCAAACATATTTTGCTTTAATGACTCAAACGTCACTTCTTATCATTAAACAATCAAAATTGATCATGAGATGTTAACGAAAAAAAAATCGAAATTGAAATGTGCTATTAAGCGAAGAGTATAAACAACAAATCTTTTGTTTCTCGTTCATTAGCTTCAGAGCACTTTCGTAGACATACACAGTGAGAGTAATGAGGAAAAAAAACATATCACTAAAAACAAATTATTGGTGCATTTCCTTATGGGCAAAAACGTTATTTTAGACATAAATATATGGCACTTTATTTTATTTTGTTAAAATTTATCTACTAGAGGTTCACGTGTATAGCTAAATTATGAATATAGGTTTAATCAATCAAAATCAATTGTTTTTAACATAAAAATATAAAATACTTTTATTGGCATTGTCAATATTAAATGTTCATTTTTAGCCCGTTTATATGTATATATATAAACTTTCCATTATAAATACGCATCTGCTAATCTGTAATATATGTACTTTTATATTATATTCTATAAGGAAATCAATCCTCTTTTGCAGACTGCTTTTTGATTATTGAAACTGTCAACCATTGTATAGAATCTGGCATATAAGTAATGAAATGATAATAGTTCTGTACAAATTAAGTTGTCATTTACAGATTTAATAGTTACAATATGTTGAAAGACGTTATTATTATTGAATGTCGTAGTGTCTGGGTAATGAGGTAATGTTTTATATAAAGTCAACAACTCTCTCTCTCTCTCTCTCTCTCTCTCTCTCTCTCTCTCTCTCTCTCTATATATATATATATATATTATATATAGCAGAGGACCTAGGTAATCTACGTTCGAGTAGATCCAAATGTTTGGAATTTGCAAGTTCGTTTGCCTTATGTTGGTGGCTCTTCTCTGGATACTTCCCTTTCCTCTTCGATTCCAGAATTAACGCTTTAATATGAGTGTTAACTTGGGCATAAAACATCAATACTTATACCAATTCTTAATGCATATATCCTTGCTGATTTACAGTCTTTGAATGCACATGAAGAACGCTGTGTGTCAAATAATAAGAATTTCAAAACCAGAAAACTGTTGAGACAAATTTAAGAAATCGAAATTCGTTCAATAAGGAGTAAAATACACTAAAATGTGAGGATTTTTCAAACACATTTAAATAATGTTTTGTGGAAAATACAAAAAATTGTCTTTTGAATTTTTTTTAGAACTTTTGTACTGAAAATAAAAATTGTAACCTGCCATAATGATGATTAGAATTTTTTAAAAGAAATTTAAAAATTAAGGGGTAGGGGAGATAATTCTTCACATATCTCGAAAACAAAAACCCAAGCATATGCCTTTTTAATTTCATTTTGAAAACATGAAACAAACTAACTTTGAGAAGTTTTTCAAAGAAACGTATTTCACAGATTTTATGAAATTTGGAATTTTTTGGTGAACTGTCAAAGAAAATGAAGACATGTTTGCCCATTCTGCTATAATAACTTTTGCTTTTATTATTTGAATGTTATGTATATCACTTCATGACACGTCTTTTATTAAAACAAATTATTAAAAAACCATAAAATTTAATTTCTTTTCATTACATCTGGTCATTTTTAATTAAAAACAATTATTAACAATCATGGATATTTAGAAATGAGCAATAGATTGTCGAAAAGTGGGGTAAGTTAACACACTCTACTGCAAAAACGAAAACCCAAACATATGTATTTTATTATTTTATTCGACATAGGACAATATGGAATCTGTATGCTAATATTTCAAAGAAAATTTCAATTCGGAATTTTTTTTTGTCTCTGGTGCCGGGAACTACCTTAAATGGCGATTCAATTGTCGGGTTTCCTAATAAATCAGAAGTTAATATTTAAAGGAAAACTAATAAAGTTTAATGGCTAAAAAATTTAACCAAGTTAAAAACAATATGTTTTAAAAAATAACAGTTTTTATCATTTTATTTGTTGGTTTGTATAAAAGAATAACAGTTATGTCAATTTATTTGTCGATGTTGTGACAAACATTTATAGAATAATACGATTTTCCATACAAGCTAACTGTAAACTTTTACGGTTAAATTAATCTATTTGATAATCGGTAGAATTAAAACTATCTTTTACCTTTTTGATGGTAAAAAGCTTTTCACTTGATATTCTGAGAAGAAAATAACGTAAAAATATATCGAACGTTTTTCAATGAATAAAAACATGTAGCAATAAATGCAGGACATATGTTTTGAAGATCAGCATGTATGAACACTATGTCAAGATATCAAGATCTAAATTCGTAAATCAAATAAATTGAAAAAAAATTGCACATGTTGTTAGGTGATTATGTTTGGCTGATTAATTTCTCAGAAGGAGATGTTAAGTGAAATAAATTGTTCACACTGTCAAATTTATTAGCTTTGAATCTTTGGCACAAGGGCTGTTCAATGTTACCATGATTCTGTGCATATTGTTTCGATTCAGCGAGCTTGTTTATAGATTCTTTGAATAAGTTCAAATCATTTGAATCAGAAATTATCATCAATAAAACGTAACAGAAATCTTTGGAATGGCCAATATGTTTTTGTTTCTATAGTCTCACACATGAAAAGCAAAAAGCAATTTCATGACCGAAAACTGAACATGTAATTGTCTTCAATGCAGCGTTTTGAATTAAACAAAACGTGAAAACAAAAAGCTTTCTATGTTTTTTGTCTGTCTTGCCATACATGAAATAGCGGTTGAAAACCAAATATGTAAGTGGCAAAAGCCAATGCAGCTTAGTGCAATAAACAATAAACAAAAAGTGAAAAAGTTTATAAACAAAAAGCAAGAAAACACTTACATTTATTGGTACTACTAAATATAATAATGCCTTGATTGAGGAGATCCTTGAAAGCTCTCATCCATTACCATCTGGATTATTTATTGGACCATCATTAGTAACAGCAGATGATGTCGGATTAGTTCCTGTAAATGTTATGAATACCAGTGTTAAAGACATTCATCTGAAGCCAAAAACACCTATTGCTGTTTTACAACATGTCCTGTTGAATGAGGAAAAAGTTCAAGCAAGTGTTAATGAAAGTTTCATTAATAATCAAATAACTGAGCAAGATGGTATAGACGAGTTGATAGGAAAAATGGACGTAGGGTGTCATTCGCGGGTGAGATTGGCCAGTCTCTCCGTCGTTTGATAGAAAAACATCGGAATGTTTTCAGTAAAAGTGATGACGATTTGGGCTTTTGCGATCTGGTTAAACACCGTATCCCAACAACTGATGACGTTCCAGTAAAAGTTCCACATCAGCGTGTCCCACAACAGCAATGGCAGAAAGTAAGAGAATACTGTAAATCAGGAAATTATTGCGTCATGAAATTAATGCGAATTGCCGATTTTGAAGTAAAACGTGTATTGAAATAAATGCGATTATTTAATTTATTTTTAGGTTAATAAGGAAAACTTATTCTAATAATGGGTGTATCAACGGAAAAAATATTTTAATCAATAATTGAGCATATTTTAGGGAAGTAATCTGAAATAATGATTCAGGAAGGATGGTGATAATTGTAAATAAATAATTGGGAGTGACAGTCTTTGTGTAGTCAAATGAATGTGTGTTTATCAATTTTCTCATTATTTTTACTTGTTCCAAGTTTCTCTCTCAACGCTAAGGTTTGAAGCCTCTGATAGATTCTGTAGGTAGAAAGAGTGTTTTACTTACCGAAGTAAGGGTCAGCGTTTTTTATCGGGAAATTCTGTTTACTTCACCAGCTCAGAATCAAGTCGATAACAATGAAAGATTCTTGACTAGAGCATACCTCTTTATTTATATTACTAAAAGTAATTACATTTTCACTAAAATGATTTTGTAAATTCGTGAATTTTCGCAGAATACGAGTGTAATTAAATTTGACCTTGTAATTTCAACATATAAGATTAAAATTTTACGTCAAAAGTGACATTAACTGAGCGGATGCAACAAGAAAACTTGAGTATGCTGATCGAACGGAATTATTTTCTGAATTAATTAACACTCATTCGATAGAGTGTAATGTATGACATATATTCAAGTGTCTTAAAAATTAGTGTATATTAGCAGACGCAATTTAATCCAGTATGAAGTATTTACTGCAGTAATACAACACCAGAAATAGCAACAATAGGTGTGATAAAATAAATTTTTGATTTACATAATTTTGGAACTTTTGATTTATCATATTTCAACTGTTTCGATTGTATTTTTATCTAACAACCTTTTCGCCCCTTGGTGTTACAGATAAGGAAAGGTTTCCGAAATGTAAACACATTGCACATTGAAATTTAACAGGTATTTTTGTTAAATATATACCTGTATTTGTGACAAGGTAACAGTCAATATTGTTAAATATTGAAACTACTTGTCAACCACGACAATAAAATTTCTTTGGATGACAATATGTTCTGTCTCCTATTTCTTTATATATTGTACAATTTTTTCTGTGTGTTTCGACAAACTGACTAAAACCCCCTGAAACTCGCTAATATACAGGAGAAAGCTTGCCCAAGCCTCGAAACGGTGTCTGAAAAGAAAACATTTCTAAAAAAATGTTTCTTGTCAATCGCACAGAATTACTTTATTTTCATGCTTACCTTATAACACCTCTCGAACCCGCGTGTCTAGTTTGTTGTTGATACTTAGAAATAATTCATTTTTTTTTTGTTATGATCTTAAAAAGATCAATTTTAACAAATTATGATGTTGAACCCTAACTATGAATTCGATGTCATTCTTTATAACATATGATCCCAACATGTATATTGAAACATTATTTTTGCTCTTATCTGTGATAGATTTTTTCATTAAAACAATTGACGTTTGTCTTTATCATAGTTTGTAACTGATTAACTTTTTATGAAGGATTACATCAATATTACATGTTGATTAAAGTAATAGGTGTATCTAAAAGGCTTCAATTTCTGTTTATTAGAAGCTGTCAAAACTTTTGTAAAGCCTCTTTTAACTAAGTAAAACCAATCATTGATAGAACGTGAGCAAAAACGTATAATCTCGACATCAATTTATAGTTAACTGGTCTATTGATAAATAAATTTACATCTTAAATCAGACCGTAAATAGTAAGCTCCAGTTTGTTCATATAAAAACAAGGAGAAACAATATTCTCCCCAAAAAACTGCAAATTATCTTAATGCATTGTTGTTATATGCAGATGTGTTTTTTATATATTTTGTGTTATTATTTCAGTTGATTTTACATTTAAAAGTCTACAATTTATTTTTTATTATTAAAAAAACATAAATCGAATCAAAATTATGAAGAGCACATTTTTACGTAAATTAGTTTGAAAGAAAAAACAAAGTCTTTAACAACTTCACATTTTTAATTTTGTAAAAAAAAGAAATAATTTAAGTTTTTTTATTTTTACTTTTTTGTTGTTGTTGTTATTATTATTCTGTAAAAAATGTCTATTAAAAAACAATTGATTTTTTTCTTATAAAACAAAATTAATGCGAAAATAATAAACCCTTAGGAAAAAATCAGATTTTTAGGAATAATATTGCTGCAAACATGTTCCATTTTCAGTAAATAAAATATAAATTAGTGATTAAACTATACATGTAATTTGTACAGGTCCTTCTAATAAGCAACGTCACCCCTTATGTCTCAGAGAAACATCACCCACCTTACATAAACGAAGGACACCTAATTTTAAGTTCAACTTTAGTTACATTACAATTTCATTTCATATAATATTTCCAATCATTTCTTCCAAACGAATGTTACTTCTTTGAAGATGAACTTCTAGCTTTAATAACTACTTGAACTGTTCTAGATAAATTGTCATATAGCTCTTTAAATTCATTATTTGTTACGCTTTTCTAGTGACGTTTAATAGAGTTCCACAGTGCAGCTGAAGGTTTAAGATCGTTCTCCTCTACTTTCTTTTTTAAATATTCCACAAAATCTCTATATGGTTAAGGCCAGGAGAATTTCGAGTCCATTCTAGGGGACTGACATTCTCAATCTCAAGAAAAGTGAATTGTTTCTGGGGAAAAAGAAGACATTTATATTGCATTTTGAGATCTCTTAATATAGTAGTTTGATATTTTTCGCATTGTTCCTTTCACGCTGATTCTCATTTTTAGAATACAATTACCATCAATTTTATTTCTGTGTAGAATAAGGTATTTGATAACTTACATAATGCATGACTGAAGCATTAAATGCTTAAACTTCTAAAATGTTTTAAGTTAACAGAAACGTTCGGGAAGGACCTGTATACAGTATTTGTCCTGTTTCTGATCCATCAAAAACCTTTAGAATCATTTCTTATTGTTGGTTAAGATTATATTTATATACAATACTTTTACATGAGTTAATCATATAATGAATAAATGAATGTATTGACTTTTAATTTTTATTTCAAAATTTGTTTTGATAATTTCGCCATTTACTAATATTTTCAATAAATAAAATAATGGACGATACAGATAGAAAAATTGTCAAACCAGATAGCTTTATGATAATAAATTCTAAATTAGGATAAATGAAGGACAATCTTGTTTTCTATTGCAGGCTTACATCTTATTCAGTGCAAAATCTTAAGATAAATTAGTACCATCGTTATACCTCATTTTAATTTATCATTCAATATGATCTAAGTCAAAATAAAAAAAATATCTATGTCTCATCATTTGAACTCGTCACCGAAGCAATAAGATAAAAAGAATGACATAATTTCCTACATGAAAAAAATCCATCACATTACTTTTACCAGGAATAAATATTCCAGAGTGAAATAAGTGATATTTGTTGTTGTAATGTAGATGTCACTTAATCCGGACAGGACATTTAAGAGACAATAGTGCTGTTAAATTGTCTATCAATAAACGCCTTTAGGGATATCAGCTATATGTTACAAGATACAGCAACAAAGACGTGACTAATGATGAAAGACCTATCATCTGAAATGTTTAAAATATATTTAAAAATCAGTCGTGATACCGTTGCTGCTTGTATGAATAAATGAACATAATGGTTGATTAATATAAAGAATCTAGGTAAATTATTCAAAATATGGGCTTCATTTCGTTTAACCAATGAACTTTCTGAATTTATTTAAATGAAAAAACCTACTGACCTCTATTCTTCAGTCATTTTAAATTTGTTAGAGCAAATGCTGGACCAAATTTTTTTTTAAAATATCGATTAAGTTGTCCGTTCCAGTTCAAAATAAGCAAGTACAGTACTAAAATCTTGCAGATCATAGGAATAGTCGGCAAAAGGTAAAAATAATTTCATTCCAATGTTTTATTGCAGCATATTGAAACATTTTAAAGCAGTCAACACTGACATGGCGATTTCCATATATCCTTAAAGCAAAGTTTATTTGTATTAAATTACAACCTCAAGGATAATACATCGAATCCTAGGCGTAATAAAATCAAGTATTAAACCACTAGTTTTGACGATAAGGGTTTAGTACCAGAAATGTTATAATTCTGAAGTATTTTTTTTATAAAAAGCCGTAAGAAAATGTAATATAGATTATTTACAGGTATATATATGTATGTAAATAATTGAACTTTAATACAAAATCATTGAACGTTTTGCTTTCTTTTGTATAATTTAATAAGTTCATGAACAGATAAAAACGCTAAACATGTCATGGCTTCAATTTTTCTTCTCTTTATTATAAAATTAAAGATACAAGACAGAAATAGATGGAAATATTGTTTTCGAAATTACTCAAAATCACAGAAGAAAGAAAATCGCAAATCATAATATCATGTTTCGCGATGTTTCTCATATTCTATAAATAAAGTGTATTATTTTGTTGTCAGTAAATTGCTTATTTGGTTTAATAAATTAATGAATCAAAATTCAAAAAAAATTATGTATCGAAATCCGGCTAAAATTGCATAAGGAAACAAACCTTAATTTTACATAAATTTCAAAAATTATGACGGTAGAAAATTTTAACACAAGGTATATTTCTGACAGCACAAGGTACTGACTATTGAATTATGGATACCCTGATAACACAGACAATTTGTTAATAAACAGATGCAAACTCTAAACATGTTATGGCGTTAAATGTTTTTTTCTTAAACACCATAAAATTGATCGAATTTACAAGGCGGAAAAAGATAAAATAATGAATTATTGGTTTAAGATTTCTCAAAATCACATAAAAAAACAAAAACGTTATCTCACATGGTTTTCCGTCATTATAACAAAAACGTTTACTGTTTTTTCTTTTATTTACGTTCAGGAGATATGATCTAGATGAGAGAGATAAAGTTTTTTAGTGTCATCGGGAAATTCATAATTGACACACGGCGTGATGGCAAAAATACGCGATGTCTTCATATTATTTGAATAAAATGTCTAATTTCTTGTCAGTAAATTGCTTATTTGGTTTAATAAAGCCAGGTTAATGTGATGGTGACATTTGCCCTATATACAATTTACTAAAAATCTATCAATAATTGCGTGTAACGGAAAAAATGCATGCAACTTTAGCTTTTAGTTAAATGATTTCACGTGTATGATGGATAGTTGATATTAATTGCTGTTACTTGTAGGGGAGACACCTGATCATTTCTAGCTCCCCTGCCTAACAATAAACTGTATATGCTGTCAAATTACCGCTTGGTCGCTAAATTTGCTTTTGCGTGTAACAGAAACAATGGATGTTACTTTTTGCTCTTATTTAAACGATTCCACGCTTATGATAGATGATAGTCTCCTGTTTAACAATAGATTGTATTTGATGTAAAATAAGTATTTACTTGTAATGTTAATGTCACAAAACATTTAAAACGTGTTTCTGTTAATTGTTTTCAGTACCTCTATATATCATTATTAAGGCGACAAACGAAGTTTCACGCTTAGGGTTAGTAATTGTTAACAAAATTACTTTTTTAATTTTACTGTGTATTTCGAAAATCCATTCCTCATCAGTGGCACCAGTGGCCGAAAAACTTTGATCGATCAAAAATAATCAAAACATTTGAAAATAAATTAATCCACAGATCAAAATGTATATGTATCTAAATTAAGCTAGAAAATGCTTTGCAAAAGGTAATAAACCTTGGTTTTAAATAAATTTTAAAAAAATCCAAAATTAAGACGACTAACAATTTTCTGACACAAAATACTGACTACTGAGTTATGGGTTCTCTGATAATACAATAAATCTGTTCATGAACAGATGCAAACCCTAAACATGTCATGGCGTTAACTGTTCTCTCTTGATCATCATAAAATTGATCGAAGATACAAGGCGGAAATAGATAAAATGATGAATTATTGTTTTCATAATTACTCAAAATCACATGAGAAACAAAATAGTAAATCATCTTATCTCTTATGGTTTTTCGTCATAAATAAAAAAAAAGTTTTATGTTTTCTTCATTTAAGAGATATGATCTTGATGAAAGATATAGTCTTTTAGTATGATCGGGGGATTCATGATTGGCACACTACACAGTAATTAAGTTACGCGATGTCCTCATTTTCTGTGAATTAAGTGGTTTACTATTAGTAAATTGCTTATAATACCGTCATGTTAATACATGGTTATATTTGTCCTGTATACAGTTTACTTGAAACTTGTTATGAGATGACCCCTCAATAGACAATTGTATGAGTCTGACCTCTGACCTTGTAACCAGAGGGCGCCGTGTGCTACGCATGTCATTCATTGATTTATGTAACATGTGCTTTTGGCAGTAGTTCGTCTGCGGCCTCTGACATAAATAGTTGAACCTCGAGACGTGTTGTCTTATTTATTTCCTATGAGCGTGTGAGCTCATAACATGGTGTCAGAAACGGGATGGCAACAGTGAGATCCTGAACAAGGAAACGTCGCTGATAATTGAGTCGGAGTTATGGCGAAATTACAGCCACCAGAGAAATTTGAGTTCCAAAGGCCAAAGGAATGGCCGGAATGGCGGCAACGGTTCACGCGGTATCGTCAACTCACAAAACTCGACAAAGAAACTGAAAAAATCCAGATAAGTTCTCTTATATATATCATGGGCAGGGAGGCCGAACATATTTTTAAAAGCTTTACATTCGAAGATGCCGATGATGCGGATAAATATGACAAAGTTATTCGGAAATTTGATGAGTACTTTGTGCCTAAGATTAACATTATTCACGAACGGGCGATATTTCATGAAAGAAAGCAGCACAGTGGGGAAACCATTGAAGCTTTTGTGCGTGCACTTTATGAACTCTCAGAACATTGCAATTTTACTAACAAGGATGAGGAGATTCGTGATCAGCTTGTGATAGGGATTAATGACCGTGAATTATCGGAACGCCTGCATCTGATTGCTGAATTAACTCTTGATAAAGCTGTAAGCATGTCGAGACAGACTGAGCAAGTCAAAGATCAGATGAAAGGACAAACAAAACACTGGGAAGAAATCAAGAAACGTAACTTAAATAGACAAAGTGAGAGACCGAAACGACCGTCTAGCACTAGTCACAGTAGTTCAAGTAATTCGTCAAATGGACCCAGATTTAATAATCGGACGACAAAGACTGCAACTTTATGTACAAGATGTAACCGGAAACACGATAAAAACAGATGTCCAGCACGAGGAAAACGGTGTAGGCTTTGTGACAAAATGGATCATTTTGCTGTATGTTGTAGATCACAGTCAGTCAGGGAGGTGGATTTAACATGTGACACACCGGAAACCGAACAGTTTTTCCTAGGAGCAGTTACCAATTGTGACATTTCAGAAGACCCATGGAACATTGAACTTTTAATTTTTGATAAAAATATTAAATTTAAGATTGACACAGGTGCAGATATAAGTGTAATAAGTGAAAATGTTTATAATTCTTTTGTTAACAAGCCCAAACTCCTCACAACGCGCGCTGTACTTAATAGTCCGGGCGGTGCTATTGATTGTATCGGTAAATTTACAGCCTTTACTACGTACAAGGGTCGAGACTACGAATTTTCTATTTTTGTGACACGCGGCGGCACTCGGAACAATCTGCTTGGCAGATCGGTCGCTCATAAATTAGGCATTGTTCAGCGAGTCGACGAAATTGATTCGGTATACGGTTCTAGTGGTCTATTGTCATGTGATCCTGTCCACATTAGACTTAAAAACGATGCTACACCATATTGTATAACCACACCGCGCCGAATTGCTTTCCCGTTACTAGACAAAGTTAAAACCGAGCTGACGCGTATGCAGAATGACGGAATCATCGAGCCGGTAACAGAGCCAACAGAGTGGTGCGCGCCAATAGTCCCTGTCGTTAAAAAGAATAATAAAGTCCGTATTTGCGTCGATTTCAAAAGGTTGAATGAAGCGGTCAAACGAGAGCATTTAATGCTACCCACTCTGGACGACATCGCGCCGAAATTAATCGGAGCAAAGTATTTTTCGAAATTGGACGCATCCAATGGGTTTTATCAGGTTCCTTTACACGATGATAGCACTAATTTAACCACGTTTATCTCGCCTTTCGGGAGATATCGGTTCCGACGCGTACCTTTTGGGATAACTTCTGCCCCAGAGATATTTCAACGTAAAATGTCGGAATTATTGCATGATCTAGATGGAGTTGAGGTCATAATCGATGACACATTGATTTACGGAAAGTCAAAGGAGGAACACGATATTCGTTTAAACAAGGTCTTGACGCGTATAAAGAACTCTGGACTTAAACTCAATAAGGAAAAATGCGAGTTTGGTAAAACGGAAATAGAATATTTTGGACACATTGTCAGTTCAAATGGATTGAAACCGAATCCGAGACGCATTTTGCGCTTTATTAGAATTGCCACCACCAGCAGATGTTACTGAGTTACGGAGAATAATTGGCATGGTGAATTATCTTGGTCGTTTTCTACCTAGTTTGTCTAACGTAATAAAACCTATGACTGATTTATTAAAAGCTGATGTGGCCTGGTTATGGGGACCTTCGCAAAATGACGCTTTTCATAAGGTTAAACGAATGTTGACGAACACACCAGTGTTGTCATATTACGATTTGAGCAAACCAACGGTTGTAAGCGCCGATGCTAGTAGTTACGGTTTGGGAGCAATGTTGTTTCAACAACATGGTGAAGAACTTAAACCGATTGCATTCTGTTTTCGTACTCTTACAGAATCCGAGATGAAGTATGCTCAGATAAAAAAGGAGTGCCTCGCTTCGGTGTGGGCGTGCGAAAAGTTTGAACGATATCTCTTGGGACTCGACAACTTTCGATTGTTGACTGATCATAAACCACTCGTCCCAATAATAAACTCGCAGGATTTGCATAAAACACCTTTGCGGTGCCAAAGATTACTTATGCGGCTTCGTAGATTTAACTGTCGTGCGGAACATGTCGCAGGCAAGAACCTTGTGGTACCCGACACATTATCGCGTAGTCCGATAAAGAGTAATGAATCGGAATTGGCTGACGTAGTCGAGGAATATGTTGATTCAGTGGAACGTAATTGTGCAATATCTGAAAGCAAAATGGAACAGATTAAGCGATGCACAAAGGATGATGCAACATTACAAGCTGCAATTCAGTTCACGAAACACGGTTGGCCGGACCGTCAACAGACAGTAAGCGAACATTTAAGCAGTTATTTCGCTTCACGAAATGAACTTTCAGTCGTAAACGGGTTGTTACTATATCGAAATCGCATAGTTATTCCCGAGTCTATGCGACCGAAGATTCTTGATAGTATCCATGAGGGTCACCAAGGAATCACGAAATCGCGTGAACGCGCTCGAACATGTATTTGGTGGCCAGGTATCTCGGGTGATATCAAAGACAAAGTCGATACTTGTGCATTTTGTCAGTCTCACAAGACTTCGCAGAAACGCGAACCTCTGTTAACGACGCCATTGCCATCACGACCATGGCAGAGAATTTCAGCCGATTTATTTGAGTGCGATAAACAGAAATATTTAGTGGTCATGGACTATTATTCTCGTTATTTGGAGATTGCACACTTAAGTAATATTACAAGTCGTCAAGTAATTCTTAAACTCAAGAACATATTTTCAAGGTGGGGTATTCCAGAACAACTTGTTTCCGATAATGGTACGCAATTTACTGCTTGTGAATTTCGGGAGTTTGCGGAAAACTACGATTTCGAACAGATCTTTACTAGTCCACATTACCCCCAGGCAAATGGCGAAGCCGAGAGTGCAGTTAAAATCGCTAAAAGAATCCTTGTACAGGGTGATGTTTTCTTGGCCCTAATGGCCTATCGTTCCACACCAGTAGCATCGATGGGGGTGAGTCCTTCGCAGTTAATGATGGGTAGACAACTACGTACAACTCTGCCGACACTGTCTAGTAATCTCGAGCCGAAGTGGCCGGACACTGCGAAAGTAAAGTGTAGGGATGAAATCGTGAAATCGAGAAGTCGATACTTTTATGATCGACGACATTCTGCGAAACCGATGTCGAATTTGAATCCGGGAGATCAGGTCCGTCTCAAGTTAGATCATCAGAAATTATGGAACGATGTAGGTACTATCAAAGAAGTCGATCACGAGCGGCGACAGTATGTAGTCGAGACACCGGACGGAACGTATGTCAGAAACCGCAAACACATACAAAATATCAAACCTAGTGTTGCATCAACCCAGATTGTTGAACCAGCTGAAACAACCAGTAGACCGGAAATTAAAATTGATATTCCTTCTCAATTAAGTAATACTAGTACTACCGGTAAACCGTCATTATCTCGTACCACCAGCAATAACGTGCAAACCACACGTTCTGGCAGGACAGTACAAAAGCCGAAACGCTTAGATGATTACGAGACATAATCTGTTTAACTGTTTGTATCTGCACCTGATGTTAATGTTGACCTTTTGAATTTTGTTTTATTGAATTTGTTGTAATCATTATTTTCATGAAGTGACTGTGTAAAAGGAATATTGCACATTTTATGGACTTAATTTTCAGTTAATTTGTAACTATGTATTTGAGGCAACTTCCATAGACATTTAGCCAATTGTTACAAAGACTTAAAGGGGAAGGTGTTATGAGATGACCCCTCAATAGACAATTGTATGAGTCTGACCTCTGACCTTGTAACCAGAGGGCGCCGTGTGCTACGCATGTCATTCATTGATTTATGTAACATGTGCTTTTGGCAGTAGTTCGTCTGCGGCCTCTGACATAAATAGTTGAACCTCGAGACGTGTTGTCTTATTTATTTCCTATGAGCGTGTGAGCTCATAACAAAACTTTTCAATATTTTTGGTTGCGTTTAACGAAAACAATGCATGCTACTTTTAGCTCTTATTTAAACGATTCCATACGTATGATAGTTGTCATTAATTGTTGTTATCTGTTACATTTTTACCTCCCCTGCCTCACAATAAATTGTATGTTGTGAAAATTTACTGTTAACTGGAGCATAAAAAGTAATGTTATTAAAGCGCCCAAACGAAGTTTATCGATTTATTGCTTTTGCACTGTTTCTTCTTTTTTATCTTCCTCTTTTTCTTTGTATTATAATAATAATTATTATTATGAAGGCAAAAAATTATTACTGGCGACTTGTTGTTTTTGCACCGTTTCTTCTAACTATTATTCTTACTCTTTATCTTGCCAGGAATTATCCGATCAAATTCAAAGAAACCATAGGACCAATCTTAAACAAACCTCAGAGGACGGTTTATTCTTATCTCAAAATTTGCCAATCCGTCTTAGAATTTAAAATGGCGACCGTTGCCATGGAAACCGACAAAATTAAAAAATAACATTTTTTTCTTCATAACTATAAAATAGATTCATATTCTATTGATATCAATGCATTGGTGTATAAAATACTTTATTTTAAATATTTGCTCTTGTTTCCATAGGAAATGATCACATATGGAATACAGCAATCGGTTGGCCCAATAAAAAATTCACAACAAATTATTTATTTAATATAAAGTTTTAAATCCAAACGATATTCTTACTAAAATGGGCCGCTTCAAGTGTTCTATGTTTATTTTACCCTTTTTTCGTGGTTAAGTGATTTTGCCTTATAACTTCGTGATTATTAATGCTAAAGTTTTTAAAACTTGTAAGTATCCTTATATCAATTGGTCACTTCATTTGACCTATAATTAATTGATATTCTTTCCACAGTTGAGTAATTATAACGTGAGATTCTGACTCACCACTGTCCATACTTAAAACAAGGCATTCCGTTAAGCACGGGATAAAAAGCAACGTACATAAAAATCTATGTAATAAGAGTTTTTATAAGTTCTATAAGTTCGTAGTTTATTACCCCCGGGCCCACGTTTAGCACCAATCCGATTGAGCTCCTTGCTCCAGTCTGCTATACATCTGTCCATATTACCTTTAGAGACCAGCTTAATTATAAGCTTCACGTCAATATCACAGTAATTGGTAATACCCAAAGAAATAAACTTATTATAAACAACACTGTTCCAGTTATTCGCATGAAGTTATTCGCCCATAAAAACACACCTTTATTTAGTCTGTTACCGTCCATATCATAAAAACGACGATACTGTCGTATTACAGAGTCCCACGATTACACACAGATGGGAGTTTATCCTATGTCATCGTGAACTGCGGCAGTTGGGGCGCAACGCTTAAGACCCAAAAAAGAATCTTATAGCTTTGATCTGCACAGCGTCGTTGCATAAAACTGTTTATAACTCCAAATTGCAGAACTGTTAGTTATAATTGTTTGGACAGTACTTTCATACAATTTTAACGGAAAGTCACCTGCAGCAATAAGAAGTCCAAGGGCTCTATTTGTTGCGGCTGCTACACGCTTCACCGTAATGGAAAAATTTAAATCTTTATCTAACAGCATAAAAAGATATATGTAATTGTGCACAATAAATATATAAAAAATTACCACTACATGAAAAGTCTGCTAATGTCTTTTTTGTCGATGAGTTACGAAAATGAATGATTTCAATTTGTCGAAGTTAATTGACATCTTATTATACATTGTCCATAAGTCAAGTTAATCAAGAAGTTATTGTAAATCTCACGGAGATTCTGCCAATAACACCAAATTATCTGCATAAACACAGTTTATAATGTCTATTCCGACTACAATACCTACAGATAAAGTATCTAAAAAGAAGACTAAGTCATTTATATATAGATTAAATAACAATGGAGACAAAAAACAACCTTGCTTTAAACCACATTTAACATCAAACCATTCTGACATAAATCCATTAATTCGTACACGACATTGCATGCTTGGGTATATTGATACCAACGCATTATACATATTACCACATATACCTATATTTCGCAATTTATCAAACAATAAATACCTATCAATTGTATCATAGGTTTTTTTTAAAGTTAATAAAAGCTGTAAAAGTAGATTTCTTCTTTAACTTTCTATTACCAATTATAGAGGTTAATGTACATATATGGTCTACCGCACTTCTGTCCTTTCCACAACCATTTTAAATATCAGTTATAATATCATTAGCAGTCTCCCACTTAACTAAACGATTATTTGAAACATTACAATATAACTTATATGTTGAAGGTGCCAGTGTAATACCTCTATACCCTAATGGATCTCTTGGATCCTTTGTTGATGATTTTGAAACAGGATTGATTATTCCCTTTCTCCACATATCAGGGATTATACCTTTTGTAAAACAAAAATTAAATAAAAACACTAGATAGCTATAGCTTGCCATACTATTATTTTTTAAAACTTCCACCGAGATTTCATAATAACCCGAAGCTTCACCGCACTTTTCCGATTTTAAAACAGTGAATACCTCCTCTATAGAGATTTCAGAATAAGACACTTCATAATTCTCATCACTACTATTAATGTTAACTGGAATATGCTGAACACTAGAATTATTGGAAACACTAATCGCATTGAGATTGAGTTCTGAGACTTGGTTTATATCCTACAATAGGCCACATCCATTGACCCATAGTAGATTGACTTACCTTTCACGGTTGATTCGTATTAAGGATAGATTTGGGATATATCCTTATTACACTGAGCTGCATCAAATGATCTATAACCAATTGAAGTACTTTTCGGGTTTGAGTGATAATGACTTTTACACAATTTTTCAAATTCTGCCATTTCTGACAAAGTGAACTCCAAACTCTAGAGGATTTAAAAAAACTGCAGAAAATCAATAGCTTGAAAGGAGGGGAAGGTTGTTGGGGCCAGAATTCTAGAACTACTATCCCTAAAAATACTTGATTTCATCCATTCCTATAGGCAAGCTTACCGGATTAAAGTTCTAATAAAAAAAGCGATAACAATTTCAATAGCACAATTATAGGCTTTATATAAGTATTATTGTTTTAATCCCCTGGCCAATCACCTATGCCATCTGTAGCTTCTGGATTCATCACACCTAAATAAACTGATTGGTTACACCCCTCACAGTCCATTATTAACTTGCTTACGTTGAAAACTTGACCATGAAAATGCATCAGGTGATTGTAAATGTCAAATTTGTTTGAACAAAAAACCAAAAGACTTGATTTAAAATGTTAAAATCAAAATCATTGTTTAAAGAATTGCTGTCAATTCAACTAATTAACAAAGCGCACAAGAGGAGATGTGTCATGGTTTAAGGCTGTGATTTATACGATAGAAAAATAAAACTCAATTAGGAGTTTGTTTGAGAGATTTGAATCTTTGGTGTTATAAAACGAACCTTTGGAGTTAATTGAGAACTGGAGTTGAGTAAATGACTGATGCCATGGATAATTTGACTCAGGGCATGGCGACCTCACTAGTTTACGTGGTATAAGGATAATTGTCTACGGGAATAATTTTCTTGTTTTGGTGACCCGGTAAGCTAGCACCTTATCATAATGTTGCCCTGTGTGCGCGCTAGTACATGGAAGACTACACTATACACATGCATACATGGACTTATTTTTTATCTACCCATGGCGATAAATAAGCTTGATCTCCTCACAAATATCTTAAAAATGTCTGAAGTTATGTCAGACAACATTACAACAGTCTAACCTTACAACATCAACGGCACGGTACGCTTGTTTACTGCAAACTGATGTATTGAGCTAGCACATTAATAAAATTTCTTTTGGTATGAACATTAATAAAAAAAGTATGAGTAAAAATAAAAAAAAAAATTAAAAAAACTAGCAAACAACTGAAATTTACTGATGTAAGGTCAATAACATAACTGTCAACCAACTAATATTATGATGCCGGGGTGGGGGAGGCTCCAAGTAGGGGTTGGTGGAAGAGTTTAGTCATTGCCACAATTACAATTCTAGCTTGTATTATTGTTATTATGATTTTGTCATTATAAGCAGCGAAACAAAAAAAACCCTTTTAAATTTTGATATCTTTTTAATGTTGATTATTTGTTAAATGCAAGTATTATTGGAAACAATAAATGAGTAAAATTAATACTAATGCCGTTGAAAGCAGTATATAGGTTCGCTTGTATGCATCTTTATTCATTTTGCGGTTTAATCAATTTTATTAGTAATGCAAATATGCAATAGAGAACGACAGTTGCATAATTTAAAACGACGATGATGGCAATTTTTAATGTTCTCACAAACCCTTATTTTTCAGCGCTATATTTAATTTCTTCTGCACCTGATTCTAAGGATTTACATTATTTCCTTTTTTTTAATTTTAATTCTCCACTTAGTGACCATATTAAAGGTTTATGTATCGTAATGTATCGTTATCATTTGGTTACTTATACTTTACATCTTATTACACAGTTTTATAAAAAGCAGGGAATATGAAAGGTGCAATTCAATTTCAACGTGCGCAGCAAGGTTTACTTTTTAATAATCATAGGTTTTTAAACATGCGACATGTTCAAAGAAGGTCAAAACTGCCATAAAAATAACACTTTATTCGCACACTCTTTGAAAACAGGAAAACGATTTCAGAGAATTAGCTTAAAATAAAATTTCATTTTTTGGAACGATCAACATTATATCAACGTTAGGTGATTCAAATCTTTATTACGTTTGTTACAAAATTGATTAAAATGGGCCCATTAATACTTTTAAAGGCGACCATCTTGAATTTGTTCGATTTAATATGAAGACGCACTAAAATTCATGAACTAAGATGGTGGCACTATTTGTCCTACCAATTTAAGGAATCTGTTTCACCACTGTTAAAGCTAACTTTCTTCCAATGTAACAAAAAATTAGATCGACCATAAAGACATTTCCATTGCCTAACTATATTGGTTTTTAATTTTTAATTTTATTTATTTATTTATTTATTTATTTTTTTAATATTTTTAGTTTGGTTTGTTTTCACGGTAACGCTGACCATCATGGTGGATTGATATTTTGTATAGCTACATGTAAGCCGAACACATAAGCCTGCTTCAAGCACGGACAAGCTTTTTTTTTTTTTTTTTTTTTTTTTTTTTTTTTTTTTTTTTTTTACAAAATAAGGTTATAATTAGGTCTGTAGTTACAGAATAAAAAGTACACTTTACGATGCAACTGTGATTTTAATCACACAAACGATGGAATAATTCACCAAAAAGAAATGAGAATATCTTAAAAAGAGTTTGCCAACAACAACAACAACACAACATTTGCATTACAAAACAACATTAGGCCGGAATACCATTTCTTAGGAAAACATTACCACTCTGCTATTCAGCAAGTAGGTTTTAATCCTGCTTATTAAAAACCCAGACTTTTATGAACAAGATTTATTTTATATTAATTCAGTTATTATTTCATTTGACTTTTGCTATTTCAATACTTAGATAAGATATTGAAGGTTTATAAAAGTGTAAAATTACATCTTTGAAAATGCAAATAAAAACACTCAATCTCTGTCTAGAAAATTAAAAAAAATAATCATAAAGAATAAAGAATTAATATAAATATATTACTAACAATAGATTCATCCGTGCAATGACATCCTTCATGCAGCCTCTTTTCCCCGACTTAATAAGTAAACGTCACTGAGTACAGAAACAAAATGGATTACTTTATTACAGGCAATGCATTAAAAAAGAGGTGGTGTAGAAGTGTTTTAAGGCCGCATTTAGGGATTGCTAGAAAACCAGAGAGAAAAAAAAACAATAAAATAAAATAATAAAATTACAAAAAAAAAAAAAAAATAATAAAATAATATGAAATAAAAAAATAAATTTTATTACGATAGAATTCTTCTAATTTAAAAAGAAATTAGACAATGAGAGGCGTTTCAAATCATTTAACCAAATCGATTAGCTTAAAATGCATGTATATAACAACCATTAATTCTTAAAATTCACCAAAAATATAAAATAAATCACAGGACGGAATGTCATCTATAAGCCACCTATAAGCTATGCTTATAGGAGCTGATAGATTGGCTTATAGGAGCTTATAGGTTGATTATAGGTAGCTTATAGCACGTCTGTCTATAAGCCTCCTATAAGCCACCTATAAGCATGGCTTATTGGCATTCAAAATATAAGCCATCTATAAGCCATGATTATAGATGACTTATAGGTGGATATATATATATATATATATATATATATTAAAAATAGTGCAGTTTTAAAATGAACTTAATAGACAGGTGGACTATATAAAGAGGGTAATCTTTTTGAGTGAGAAAACTTATATTGTTACTATCGAAAAAAGAACGAAAAGTATGTAGTTTCTATTAAATACATATATGATATATATTTGTATATAATTTTCAGTGCATTTTCATCTTTACGCATATAGTAAATTTCTTAATGACTTTCTAGCCATACGCTATCTATACGCCATCTTTAAGTAATAACACAAAGTTTTGAAAAATGATGTTTTGTATAAACTTTGTAATTTACACCTTTCATAGTGTTTCTAGAAAAATAATTGCATTTATACGTAAATGGAAATTCATCTTTTTGCTTACTTAGTAATCGGTATGAGCCTTTGATCTACCAACTATGAAGTGTACACCGTCCTATGACAATATATTTTATTAAGATGCCACTTCCGCATGTGTTTATTTTTAAAAATTCTCTTTTATTACAGACATCTATATAGCTAAATACTGATCATTCCGGACATCCGGACATTTCAAGTTAAAGAATTGTTAGCCTCCTTAGATACTGTAAAATAGCAAAGTAAATAGTACGAATGCACTATCATTTATTAATGTAATGTGCTTTTTAGTTTTAATTAAAATTGTAGTCATAACTTATTAAAATTTGATTATTTGACTGAAATAAATAATTATTCATATAACAAAAGACATGTCTGTCTGTCAGTGTAAATTTGTTGAACTTTTTCCAGTATTTATAGCACTAGAAATGTGAGGGAATTTAAGTTTATTAAAGAATTTCAATGATTTAATAACAATATTGTTAAATAAGAACATCTAGATTTAAATCAATTTAAATTTAAGCAAAGGTAATTTTATTCCGTCAGCAAGTCGGGTCGGTTCTAGGATTAATCTTTTCAAGTCAATCTGGTGTCAATTTGATATTTTTATATTGTACGACAGTTCTTCCCACATATTTTCTCAACATCACAAAATAAAAATTACATATTACATTGACAAGTTTATCACTGTATTGATACCTGTCAATCAATTTAGCAAATTGCAGATTCTGATGATTACAGGTGATGGAATGTGTCTAATAAACAGGATGTTCGCCGACTTATATTATTGATAATCTTTTAATTACTCGCATGTTAGATTATTTTGTAAATTCAGTGTACAGAAAATGTCAAATGGTTGAAATGTTATAATTTTATTTCAAATAATAAACTGAATGACACGAGAATTACAATACAATAAGTACTATTAAATGTAAAAAAATATTATAATTATTATTATTATTACTATTACTATTATATTATTATTATTATTATTATTATTATTAATGCCATGTGAGACATTTTTGAATGTCGTGAAGATCATAAAAAGTAAGGAAATGTTCATATTATTAGTTACACAAATATTTAAAATTCGATTGCTATTTAATTAATTAATTAATTAATTAATTAATTTATTTATTTATTTATTTATTTATTTATTTATTTATTTATTTATTTATTTATTTATTCAATTATTTATTTATTTTATTAATTTATCTAAAAAACAAATAAAAGTATTATTTATCTATTTACATTTTATTTATTTATTTAGTTATTTATTTATTTATTCATCTATTAAACCAATACAATTATTATTTTTAATTATTTAATTAATTAATTGACTACAATGTGTATACTAGTATTGTGTTAAATTTATAAAACAGGTAATTAATTATAATTTTCCATGTTAAGAAATACAATGTATTAAAATCAATTAAATAACATTTTATTATTTTCTTTACCCTTTTGTATGTTTAATGTTTGAATCATAGTTTGACTTATGATTCATGAGAGAGAGAGAGAGAGAGAGAGAGAGAGAGAGATGAGTTAAGATGAACAGTTTTGATTGGTGGATTGAAATAGAGGCTAATTTATGGACCAATCACATCCTTTGGATTTGTTCAAAATCAGTATCATCAACTAGAAGAAAGTAACAGGACAAACAGCTTTGCAAAATGTTGTAAGTTTCTATTTTTATATTATGGATTATACTATTATAAGAAAATAAGCATCGTTTACAGTACATATTATATCATTAATCAATAATGTTTTCACGTTTTACAGTCCGTATAATTTTTATACAACTTAATAAAAATGTTTCATCTAGAAAAAATTGGTAGCCATCTTGGATTTTGACATAATTTTTATGCTGACGTCTTTGTCTTTGAAATATGGCTCTTACTTTAAGAAATTTGTCTTTGTTATTGTGAAAAGCTACACATACACGAAAGGTTAAATCAGATTTGTATCACATTTTGTTCATCTTATAATTCTCTTTTATACAATATTCTATGGTTTCACAAGGGTCCCTAGAATTTCAGGTTTTTACGTGAGCTTTTAAAAATTAATAAATTGATAAATAAATAAATAGGTGAGCTTTTAAAAATTAATAAATTGATAAATAAATAAATAGAACTAACTAATTTACTAAATAAATAATATTAAATAGAAGGCTAATGCCTTTTATTTAATAATTAATTAATTATCGCTGTATGTGTAGGATACAAATCTATCTATCTATCTATCTATCAAGAACATGTTCTAAGTTGTTTTTTTTACGTCACAATACATGGTAATAAGGGTTATTATAGAAATAATCAAATTGTGTAGAAATAAATAATGATATAATAATGATGAAAGAAACCAAATGATAATAAATAAGAAAACAAAATTCCAACTAAAATCAGAAAAAAATGATTTTAATAATAATAATAATAATAATAATAATAATAATAATATTATTATTATTATTATTATTATTATTATTATTATTATTATTATTATTATTATTATTATTATTATTATAAAACATGGGATATTCGCGGAACTCGACCAGGTTTTCTTGAGAATTACATGGTATAAAATCAGTGTTTTGTTAAAGAGGTATACATGGATATCATTTTATCAGAGGCGGGGTATTTCTTTCATAGGGATGGAGTTGACTAGTTTTATTTATTGTAAATTATTGTATCTCACATGGGAAGTCAGCAACACTAAACTCCAGCAGACAGAAAATATTTTGAGGGTTGTCCAAATTTGCCGTGTCACTTCTTAAATAAAAGCATGACAGATACAAAGAACGAATTTTAGTTTATCGGCACCAAGTCAATTTGACACCTAGTCATTTCGGCACCTGACAAGTTATTTCGGTCCTGGGTCAATTCGGCGCCGGCAATAGGTCATTATGGCAACTTTTCCGAAATATTGGCTAAGACCACAGGGACTCGTAATTAACAACAACCACAAAAAAGTAAAATGAAATAAAACTACTATCTAGGTAGCACAAAAAGAGGCAAGAAGATGTACTCGGTCTAATCTTTATTTCACAAACTTAATTTTCCCTTTATTACCATTTCAAACTCATTTTTCCCAACGCAAAACTTATTTTTCTTCCGTTTTGTGACCAAAATATTTCTGAGCTACTGATTTATTCGTTGAGGTCTTAGATGAACAGAAAGTATCAAAAGTGGCACTGGTTTCAGTCGGAATTGCCTCTCGGAATCTAATTCACACACACACACACACACACACACACACACACACACACACACACACACTCTCTCTCTCTCTCTCTCTCTCTCTCTCTCTCTCTCTCTCTCTCTCATAACACAAGGTGTTCAACTATTTTAATTTTTGACCCACCTTGGTTCAGTCGTTTTTTTCTATTTATTAGTGGGCAATGATAATCATAAATAAATATCTCTCACACCTTCATGCATTGCTCCACAAAATGGTTCATATCGGAACTGCCGCCGCTGTCTCAACTATATAACACGAGTTAACTGGAGACAGTCATAAAATCTTTATCTCCGAGATTAATAACTTATGTCGGGAAAATCAAACACATCAAACACAATCCACTCACTAACTCTTGTTTGTGATTCAATATATGCTTCTGTTAAGTTTTAATCCACTATATGCAAACTTTAATCTTAGTTAATTATTTATTTTTTCATTGTTTTTAGACTTAAAAGAACTGGTGATTGATAAAGGACAAAAAAGAAGTGAAGCTGACTGGGTGAAAGAGAAAGTAGTGAAGATGATAAGAAATGTAGACATTGTGTCATCGGAGTTAAATTTGCAGAAAAAAAGAATGGAAGGCAATTTAGTATGAAAAGTTAACAATTTCAGAAATTACCGTGCAAATATTATGTTATAGTCATAACCAAGGATTCAACACAAGGGGATTCCAGATTCCAGTAGTATCTTATTACATAATTTGAATGACTGTTTGATAGTTACAACTGAAATATTAATTTGAGTGCCTAGGATACAAATCTAGAAATTTAGAACAAAGTCAATTTTACCTTAAAGGTTGCTAAAAAGAAAATGTACTGTTCGGATTATAGAGGAATCTGATAAAACATACAATAATGAAAGATTGTGTAAAGATTGGAAACGTTATTATACTGGTATAAGAAAGGCATATGACATGATTTTGCTGATATAATAAATGCATGAATAGCATGGTTAAAATCTGCTGAGCTCTATAATACTGATAGATTGATTAAAGAGTTAGATATGGATTTTTATATCATATTGGAACTTTGATTCATAAATTCATAACACGGAGCAGTTTAAGACAAGCTATAAGTTTTTACATATCTTCCTAAAGTATCATTTTTATGCTTACATGATTGGTTTTTTGTATATCTGTATTTTGCATTATATAAACAAGAGTGGTCTAAAGCGAGCGTTTACGAGTCACGGTGTCTCTCACCGCCTGGGTTCGAATCCCACTCTGGACAAATCCTAGTGTGAGGAAGTTTGTCAGTTCACTTGCCGAAGGTCAGTGGTTTTCTCCAGGCACTCCGGTTTCCTCCACCATCCCCTCGAAATAAGTGAAATAATCTTGGTTGGGGCATAAAACACTATATCTCTTTCCACTCCACTCCGTCATATAAACCATTCAAGAAAACATTTACAGTAATGATCCATACTCTATGTGAGTATACATCAAAATATGCATATAAGTGTTTAGTTGTAAACAATGTTGATCTAAGCCAAATATTAGATTGGTATTAGATTGATAATTATCTTATTTAATACTACTAAAACAATTATTTCCACACAAATTTCACTGAAAGCGAAAAATTTTAAAAATATACTTGGAGCATTTAATGCACGTGTATGATTTTTAAAAAATCGTTACGTTAGGTTATAAAGGCTTATAGATGGCTTATAGAATGTGTTGAAAACCACTTCACCTTTTAAATTTAGGAATGCTTATAGAAGGCTTATAGATGGCTTATAGATGGCTTATATTTTGAATGCCAATAAGCAATCTATAAGCCTGGCTTATAGATGGCTTATAGGTCATCTATAAGCAGCTTATAGATGGCTTATAGACTCCTATAAGCCAGCTATAAGCCACCTTTAATCCACCTATAAGCTGGCTTATAGACAGGTTTTCGTCCTGTGAATATCACCAGAAGTAGGGGCCACGGTGGCCGGTTGGTCTAAAGCGCACGTTCACGCATCAAAGTGCTTCTCGCCGCCTAGGTCAGATCCTAATGTGAGGAAGTTTGTCAGATCGCTTGCCGAAGGTCGGTGGTTTTCTCAGGGCACTCCGGTTTCCTCCACCATCCCAGATAAGTAGATGGATCTTGACTCGATAGATGGAAAAAAAATTTCTGAAATATTAGTAGATTTTATTCGAGAGTAAAGAATAAAATAATAAAAGACTTGAGAAGAATTTTATTTCAACATTTAAAATTCTGTACTCTTCATTATTTATCGTTTTAAAAAATAAAAATTGAGACAACCCGTAAGCTTGAATCTAAAACAGACCAAAAAGTGACAGAGATATTCTTGAAAAGGTCATTAAAATTGATTTTACAAGCGAATAGGCATCTCGTAAAAAACACCACTTAAAAGTCTTAAGACAGAATACAATCTTTCCACTTCTGCAATAATGCTTTATCCTATTTTTGGTAAATGCGTTGGTTAAATAAAGCCTTAGGAGTATTATGCTCTTTTTTAAATTTGACAAAACGCCAATCAAAAACAGTTTTAACTCATGAATAATTTTTTAATTCTGACACTTCTTAAGATATTTGTATTGAAACTCAATCAGCATGATTTTCAAGAAAATCTTATTTTATTTAGTAAGTCAAGATACAATTATGTATCTTATGTACAACAAATTCTAAGTATTAAAATCAGTATTCTATCTGAACTTACAATCTTGGTGACTCAATGTTAGAGAGTTCGCCTAGATGGCAGGGTGTCTTGGGTTCGAACCCTAGCCGGGTTATACATTTATTATCTTTAAAACCGAGATCACCTGACGCCCGGCATTAGAAGAATATATATAACAAAAATACATGTTTAATTCTGATGTGCAATATGCGCAAATTTCGGAAATTTATCAGTGACACTAGGGGCAGAAAAAGTTTGATAGATAAAAAAGATAACATTTGAAAATTGATTAAACCAAAGTTCGAAAATTACTAGTATATAAATCCAAAATAACATGAAATGGGCTATTTTACCGGTTTGTAGATTTTACTAGGGGAGTAGTATGCTTGTCTGTGAAATATCTCCTCCGCTTGCCTCCTCCCTCTTCGTATGCGCCTGTACAATTTAATCCAATATTCACACTAGCAAACATTGCATATACACGAAATATTTTCATTTTAATTCTAAGATATTAATAACTTTGCTATCGACACCAAAAGCAGATAAATTGCTGGTATGACCTTAATCAGCATTGCAAACAAAACAACCAAACTATATAAATGAATAAAACATTGTTTTATTAACATTTTTCGTGATTTATATCCGTGTTTTACTTAGTTTCTATGCAACACAACAAATCCACATATGTTACTGTCAGTTATTATATTGTGGCACAGATCAGTGGTCTAAAATCACAGGTAAAACCGCTAAGAAGCGAAGTTACGATGGCGAAGGAGCGATGATACGATGGCAAAGGAGCGAAGATACGATGACGAAGGAGCGAAGATACGATGGCGAAGGAGCGAAGTTTTAAAGGCGAAGGAGCGATGGTACTATCGCTCCTTCACCATCGTATCTTCGCTCCTTCGCCATCGTATCTTCGCAACTTCGCTCCTTCGTCATCGTATCTTCGCTCCTTCGCCATCGTATCTTCGCAACTTCGCTTCTTCGCCTTCAGGTCGAAGGAGCAAAGCAGCGATAATGCCAATTTGGCCCTAACAGAACACCATAGTAAGCAGCAGGCAAGAATACCAGTCACCAATTGCATTATTCAGGCACCTAGTAGACAGTCTGAGTTTTTAGTTCCTAGCACCAATCGAGGAAACAGTCTTTCAACCACTTAACCACCGAGGTGGCACTTAAGAATAGATAAATCTGTCATTGATGAATCGAATAAAATAAATATCTTAGTTTACTTATTTTTCCAAAAATATCAAAGAAACTTCCTTTATAAAATATCTTCATTTTAGGCTGTAGTCTGAACAGGTTAGTAATGCGTTGTAATTGACGTGTTCACACCAAAAAATGTTTTTTTTCACAAAAAAAAATTGTCTCGTAAAAATTATCATACTCAATCAGAACTCGTGAGAGGTCTATTAATTGCTTTAATGATATCTATTTGACAGAAAGATAAAGGGCCTCGAAAACAGAATAGACAAAATAAAATTAGATATTCTTATACGTATCAGATTAGATGATTCATGTTATAAATATCGTAGGTTTGATTCCCAGGTGAAATGTATTATACTTCATCCAGACATTTCCTTTTGAATTTGTCCAATCAGTTTTATCAATCACGAGTGACATATAAATCGATGAAATCTTCATAAACATTAAAAAGATTCCTATGTTTCATTCAAAATTGAAAGTTCAGACCAACACATTTCTTACTTGTTTATATGCCCACAACAGGTCCTTTTTGAACTGCCAAAATATCCTAGATATTTGCATGTATTTCTTAAAGTATCATTCCGCTCTAAACGTATAATATTTTTCTGGAGTGTCGATCGCAACATGTACTGAATAAAGTGTTCATACACCCGGGCATGTATTTCTTAAGGTTCCCTAAAGCAAAACAATTATTTTTCAACTCAAATAAGCCAAAAACAGATATTTCAGAAATGGTAAAATGCTCGAGATATTTTTTTCTAAGCTGACAATACGCCCGAAATTTTCCAATTTTCCCTAAAGATGACAGTACGCCTGAGACATGTATTCCTGAAATGCCCATATGCCTGAAGAATGTTTTTTTTTCTAAATTATCCTAAAATTGTCAACACGTCCGAAACATGTATATGTATTTCCTGGGAATCCATATTTTTTTCTCTAAAATACGTATAAGCCAAATAGATGCATTTCTTGATATGTCCATACGCCCGAGGCATGTATTTTATAAGTTTCCTTAAGCAAAACAATTATTTTTCGAATACCAGTAAGCCAAAAACAGATATTTCAGAAATGTTTATATGCCCGAGATATTTTTCTTGGGGTGGCAATACACCCCGCGATTTTTTCAGATGAAGGGAAAACAAAACAAACAAACAAGTAATAATAATAATAATAATAATAATAATAATAATAATAATAATAATAATAATAATAATAAAAACAACATTGATTTACAGATTACATAATATGGAAAATGGCAAGCGCAAGTGGGAAAATTACCCTCAGTGTCGCAGATGACAATCGCAGATCACTAAAGTTAACGTTATATGTAATAGTAGCAAGTAAACAAAAAAATGCCTTAACTTGACGGCGATGCAATGCAGACTTGACTATTTGACTAATTGCATCTTAACAAAACTATTATAATCATTACAAATACCTTTTTTGAAGCATGCCGGTGCAAGAGAGTAATAACAAAGGTTTCCAACTCGGACGTTTAGTGCACATATTTCTTTAAATCCAGACTAATATTTCAGTATATAAACATGCTCAATCAATTAGAAACGTACATCAAAACACGGTACAATATTGTTTGTGTAACATTTTATAGATAAAAGAGCAAAAATGCAACGCAATCAAGTTAATCTGTTTTGGTCGCCTTGACAACCCATTTTAATATTTGTTATTCTGCATCAAACCCATGATTAAACATGATTATATATATATATATATATATATATATATATATATATATATATATATATATATATATATATATATATTACGTTTTTTACCAATATTTAATGTTTTTACTTTTATGTAATAACGTTGATAAGTATCGGAGTGTACCTAGCTGCCAATGTAGTGAAACAAATAAATTATATTTGGATTGTAATCATCTTGTTCCACTGATCTTTCAGACTGCATTAAGTTTGTCAGGAATCTATCTTTTCTAGTAGGTTTGAACATGGTTTGACACATCGTTTCATACTTCGTTATCAATGTTTGTAGTTTGTGATGCAAAGGTTAAAACCCAAATTTGAACAGTGTTAGAGAGAGCATTTAAACGTATTATCCAATATTCAAGCTGGTTATACATCTACCGATCGATTCTGGATTTAGTTGTGTTTCTATTACCTGTGACGAAGTTTCTAATTATATCATTAACCTTCAGGCTTTTCGAATTAAGTTTGACTGTTATTTGAAAGTTAACGTTGTCATAAGGTGCAATCTTTATCCTCAACGCTACATTCAATCAAAGCTATATGCAATATTCCACTTTGTCACATATGTCCGTTTTGTAAGTAAACATGTGACCTTAAAGCCTTATTTTAATGTTATTTTAATAGGTCTTTTACATTTTATTAAAACTAAGATGCAGATTAGTAACAAGTCCTTGTTACAATTCGTTAACTATGTTAACGCCAGATGTTTTATGTTATCTTTAATTCTAGAAACCATATCAAATGCATACTTTTGGCGTTTTGTAGCTCTCAATTGGGAATTCTGGCTAATTACAATTAATTTATCTTCCTGATGTTGCTTTTACATTGCAAAAGATGTTAAGACTGTCTTTGCTTACCACTGTTTATTAAAATATTTAAACGCAAGCAAAGATTGTCCCTGTTGAGCTTTTGTAAAGTACTACTGAACTTGAATGTGATTGGCAGCTGTATCAAAATTAAACCAAAAGTATGTATAGGGTTCGTATGCTTCTTATTAAATTCACAGCTTTAAATATTTGAAGGCTTTATTTACTTCAGTGTTATTTAACATGTATTGAATTTTAGAAGATTGCAAATAAACGTGTCACTGTAGTCATGGAAACAAAAACAATACAAATACCTAAAAACAAATCTCTAATTCTTGTTGTGAAATATTGTTGTATCTAGGCACATGCAATAATTTACACATCAGAGACATCTGTCATAACAAATTAAATACATAAATTAATCAACTAAAACAAATCGTGTTACAATTTACAAACTTAAGACAATGCAGACAGCAAGAGTTGTTTCTATATATCCACTCAAACTTTGCTGTTGGATTATAAAATGTGTTTTTGATGTTATTAAAGCCATTTGCTGGCCGTTTTCATTTAACAGACAGCGACGGTAATCAAAAATAGCGTATATCGGTGTTATAAAAATACTTGTAAGGTCCTATCCATTTAATGGACATAGACAGCGAGGAAACATAGTGGCTGGTGATTTTATTAAGTTACTTTTGTAAGGTATTTAATTTGCATACTTATTACTAAAACTAAATTGATAGTAAGGTATTATTTTGACGAATATTACGAAAACAGTAGTAAGCCTTGTGTAAAATTCGAGATATTATGTATCAGATATTTTACAATTAACACTAATATTTACAACAGTAGGAAAGTAATCCTTGAAAAGAATTAATTGAATATGATAGCGGGGCATAATACGTAAACGTTTATTACAGACAGGGAAAATGTTTTAGTAAATGTTTGTTTTTGGTATAGTTGTTAATTTGTATCTTTGCTCTCGTAAGTTCCCAATTAGAATTGAAACCTCAGACTCTGACGTCCCTGCTACCATAGGGAGCTTTACATATTTTGAGATTGTCGAAGTTAAATTACGTAGACTTTACGCTGTAGTCAAACTCTCTCTCTCTCTCTCTCTCTCTCTCTCTCTCTCTCTCTCTCTCTCTCTCTCTCTCACACACACACACACACACACACACACACACACACACACACAGTGACTACAAAAACGATATATACAAATAAACATACATTTTATACAGAGAAATGGAAATTCGGTAATCACTTTTCTGCAATTTGCATATCAAATGTTAAAATACAACCTAACTATACTCCACTATACCCCCATGCCCCGGATTCACAATCTCACAATCATTCCTTAACTAAGATTTTCCTTAACTTAAATTTAACAAATTTTGGTAATAATTTTTGAACTAATGGAAGACCCTATGACAAAACATAATACCAATGTTATTAACTTGTAGAGATCTTCAAAATTTTACCTTAAATTCTTGATTATTTTAAATATAAAAAAGTAATGAAAATTTCAGATTTGCTTTTTTTAAATTAAGGAATATCTTAGTTAAGGAATACTTGTGAAACCAGGCCCAGTATAAATACTGGGCACTTAGTTTGTCCACTGAGTACGGCACTGTCCTCACATTGTACTTAAAAGGATAATTACTTAACTTCTTTACCCCAAAAGTACATTAAATAAGAGTTTTTTTTCTGAACAAATACCTTTCAAAGGATTAAAAACATCAAATAAATAACACAGCGGCAGCTTATATTTATTATTATTCAATGTACCATTCTTGAATGGAAGCTCTAACGTATATGATAATTCGCAGTGCTGAATCTCGATCAGTGATTTGTGTTGAATTTGAATTTTCTACTGCTATTCAATTACATGTATATCACTTTAACAACTTTCATTTGGAAAAATTGACGTACTCTAGATCTGATAACTCGAATTGATTTATCAGTAGAAGGCCTAGAATGTTGAAGTCAGAGACATTTTAAAAATCGGAAGAGACATACGATATCTCTTAACAACCCTAATAAAAATCGGTCAGTTCGATAAGATAATCCGCTTAGCATGCATATTGCATATTCTCGCAGTCTTCACTTATTTCATCTAGTAACTACACGATTCTTACGAACACCTGCAAACTATCGAACGCGCAACTTGAATATTTTAAGTATAACATCTGGAAGAAGTTGCATGTTTAATATACCAACATACATAGAATTCAATCAAGATTTATACAAAGTACGCGCTAAATCATCCTCAGTAGAAACCAATTGTGCATTTATGCCCATAAATTAAAGAAGAAAAAGAAAAATGTTGATCATATATCTTATGCGTATAATTTGTTTTTTATAACGTTGCAATATCATATTAATGTCACCTTAGAAAGCATTGGACAGTTATAAGTTTTTTTTCTTTAAATGATAAAATATAGGAAATTTTATTTATTATTATTGGAAAGAAAATAAAAAAAATCAATAACAAACATTAATTAACGACTGGAAATTGATAGTTATCTTATATTAGATATAGAAATCCATGTATATACATGTATCAATAGTCATTTCACGTCAGTCTACCAGTTAGATCTCACATACTGAAAGCGCTGCAATGACAATGATTGCGTGAGTGGTTGGGATATTTTAACACGTGATTTGTTTACTAAAAGTAAAGATTTCTGTAAAACGGATTGGGACTACTGCCATTGTAATTCTAATAATTTGGTTGATTAATCAGTTTTTATTTGAAAATAACAGATTGATAATTTTACCGTTTTTATACCTGAAAGTAAGTTATTTGAATGATGACGAGAAAGGAACTGTTGCTGTTTTCATTCAAAGAATATCTATAGTCAGCTAGAGTTTTAATAAGACCACAATTGTGTATTTATGGCTCGATAATCCCTGGATTAGCACGTTTAAGCGATTGTAAATGATTTTATATAAACATTAGTATATTAGTTTTAGAATGAATTTTTAAAAATATTTATTTTTGTTGAATTAAAATGTGTAACAGTCTAAATGCGAAAAAAAAAAATTTCATCTTCAGTAATTAAATATCACAAAGAAATCTAAATAATGAATACATAGAACAATTAAAAGACTATTACGATTAATGATTTAAATTCTTATTAAAGTAGTTCCATGTGTAAAACGGTCTACATATTTGTGTTCTTCCGCTTCGACAAAAGTAATAATTTTTGGAATAGATTTAGAAGAAAAAAATACACGATAGATTTGACTGTGTTAGTTGAAGCCTCCTTAGTGGATTGTAAAACCAAGGAAAGCGATTTAACTCTAGAAACAAGTTTTTGTGCGGAATTTATATTAAGTAAAAATAATACTTTTGAAATTAAATGCGAGATGAATTTTTCTTGATATTACATAAAAAATTTTGTGAATAGTTGAAGTGAGCATAGTTAGATTTTTTTTAAATAAATACGGGTGTTTTTTCTGGATATTAAAAGGAAGAGATTTGTCAGCCCATCGTTAACATAATAGTTTTGAGATTAGGTATGGATATGGAATTTGTAACATTATCAACTTGCTGTGTTCTAAAGATTAAGATTTAAAAGTGATTTTTCTGGATATTAAAAGATAAGATTATAGAAAAAAATATTATCAGTTGCCCGCGAGTGATCAGTAAATTGGTATTTTTAATAGACAATCTTGATACAGATATCATAATCTGATTTTGTCGGATGCAAGGATTTAACCAACTTCTGAACAGAACTCGGTAAGTATTAAATTACACGCACATTCATACTTAAAGTGTTATCATGATGTATATTCGTTACACAAAACAGTTTTAATAATTTGGATAATGTGCATTTATCCATGTATAATCAATTTTAATACAAACAGTGATTTTTATTAAAGAGCAAAGGCACTCACCTCTTACTAACATGTCAAAGGTTTGAAAAATATTTTTCATTATATAAAAAAATTGCTAAATGCTTTGCCTTTAATCAAGTTTTATACAGGCATTGATTTTTGTAAAAGGTGGCAATTTTCAATTTAAAAAAGGGCAAGAATCGTTTTATCATTGTTAAATGCATTGTAGAAGTAACATATACACAGATCTAACCTGGGTAAGCAGTTTGATGCATTTTTAAGGTGAAATAACTCTGTAAAATACATTTAAAAAGGTCAGATTTAAAACACTATCAGTATTATTGTTATGTGTACATTATTTAAGCAACATCTTTGCGGCGTTTGGTTAATTTTTATGACTTTCCTATTTCCAAGCTTTTTTAAAACCAATATCTTTTTGACAAAAGTCAAGTAAATGTTTTTATGTGAAATAAACAGGAACCAAATTGATTGAAAGTGATGTTTTTTTCCTGATGAAAAGACAGAGTTTTGTCGCACATTGAAAATGATATGTATTTTTGGTAGATATCAGGGATTACGTATAAATTCATTTACCCCCAAATGTGAAATAGATTACGCTGAAACATTACGCTCTTATTGGGTAATAATTTTTCTATTGTGCCACCCCTGGCATCTTTTTAGTTACTTTACATCATTGTGTAGTTTTGTAGAAATGTAGGATCGATATCGCGTCCGTGCAGTTATATACATGTACAAGAACATATGTGTGTGTGTGTGTGTGTGTGCGTGTGTGTGTGTGTGTGTGTTTGTGTATGTTATAATTTTTAAAAAGTAATATAATTACAACTTTTATTACTATATAATTAACTTTTCCGATTTATTTACGGTATAAGAGCGAGCGTGGGAGGTGATTACAAAAATGGACGCCTAGTTGTGTTTCTTTCCCTTTTTTAAATGGAAATGGATGCCTAGTTAAGCTATTTTATACCATGTTTTATTGTTTATAAATAATCCCATGCTTATTTCAGTTGTATTATTTCAAGTTTTTTTTTTTATCTCCAAGCGGCTGTTAAATACATAATTTGTTCATCAGTTTGATGACGTTTTATCTCTCTCTAAGAATGTTGTTTAGTAATTATAGAGAACAAAAATATTGATAAAAGTTCAAATGTAACATATAACAGAAATACCTGTATTTATATACTTTCTGTAAACTAAGAGAATGGTTCATTTATTTTAGAGAAGATATTAATGAGGCTTGAAAAGTAACATATAGCAGAAATACCTGCATTATTTAATTCTTTGTCATCAAAATGGATGATTCAGTTATCATGGAGGATAAGAGTTTAGTTGAGTAATAGTGTTTAACGTCCCAGTCAAGAATAATTCACTTTTATCGAGACGTCGCTAGCTATAGGCGAAAGTGCAGAAATTTTGCCTGTGCGTTGCGCTGATGGCATTATACAGCAGGGTTCTTTATTGTGCCATGCCTGCCATGACACGGGACCTCGTTTATTTTAAGTTCCCATCCGAAAGAACCGTGACTTTCGCCGAGTGCTTGGGGAAAGAAGAGTCACTACCCACTTTCAAGTCTTGGGTCAGACCCGGCCGGGTTCGAACCCACGACCTTCTACTTACGGAGCGAGCACTCTACCCACTGAGCTACCGCAGTGGCTCATGGAGGATAAGACTTTGATAGGAGTTTCAAAGTAGCTCATACCAGACATCCCTACATTTATTTACGTATTTGTAAACACAACATTATGTACAGTTATTTAAATCTATTTTTTAATTTTTTAAATTATTTTATTTATTTATTAATTTATTTATTTACTTACTTATTTATTTATTTATTTATTTATTTATTATCTATTTTTGAATTTTATTATTATTATTATTATTTTTACTTTATTTTTTTTTGAAATACAAATGATTCAAAATTCTGAAAATGACAATTTGTCAATTTAAATATAAAATTTCAAAATTCTGCACATGACAGTATTTCAAAACTTGACCCTATTGGGTTTGCTGTATACACGGCGGTAATGTGAATCAACTTACACTCATTTTAATTAACGACTTTTGTGTCATATAAGCATCTTACATAAGTCTAAATATCAAATTCATGTCTTTTTATCTACCAAAGTGGAATTTATCTACATATATCGGTTTCCTTATACATTTGTATCTCGATCATATTAATTCTTGTATTCCGATACGACACAATCGTAAACAGGAGAATATTTTTCTACAGCAAATAAAATCAAACTAGTTCATATGTTAAGAGATGGGTTTAGTGAGCTGAATGGTGTTTAACGTCATAGTCAAGAATAGAATTTTTCCTGTGCGTTGCGCTGTTGGCATTATAAAACAGGGTTCTTTTATCGTGCCATGCCTGCCGTGATACGTGGCTTCGTTTATTTAAAATTCCCATCCGAAAGAACCGCGACTTTCATTTCGTAATACTGAGTGCTTGGCGAAAGAACAGTCACTACCCTCTTTCAAGTCTTGGGTCAGACCCGGTCGGGACACTAACCCATGACCTCCAACTTACGGAGCGAGCACTCTACCAACCGAGCTACCGAAGCGGTAAATGTTAAGAAAGATAGAGTAATTAACAAATCTCTTTAGTATATAGGTTACAGCGACAAGGTCAAATCTCTTTTATTGCAGACCATAGTTGTTATTTCATCGGCAAAATTTTGTTTTTTGTCATATCAGCAATTTTTTCGGCTATTTGAGAATTATATTATTATTTAATTATGTATAAATCTCGAAGATTAATTTGAACACAAGTTAATGAGCCTGTTTTTCTAAACTCTGTGGTGCTAGTGCGCACTTATTACGATCTTCAGATTTCTTGTACATTAATTCCCCTGAAATGAGGCAGAAAAAAATTGCAAACCTTTTAGTTCATTAAACTGCTATCGAGGTCAACCAGTAAAGGTTTACAAAAAACAAAAAAATAAAATAAAGGAATGAATAAATAAATAAATAAATAAATAAATAAATAATAATAGTTATAATAATAATAAAATAATAATAATTAAATAAATAAAAAACTGTGTAACTGACGGTCGATCGGAATTGGTCCCACGATCGTGAGAATTAACGCCTAAACTTTTCGATTTATGAGTTTGTAACTCGTCAAAGGTCGGATATGTTTTATCCAGGGCACTCCGTTTCTTTAACCATCTGAGAACTGGTCTTCACAAAATTAATTAACATCCTGGGCGTAAAACTTTGTAACTCCATGTCACACAAATCGGTTGATGAATTGAATTCAATTTTGTATTTTTGGAGATCTGTTATTACAATTTTTGCTGGCTATTTCACACTGATTAGTATTGTTTGTAGTTATTTAGCTATTTATTATTATTTTTCGCGTCGTTTGTTTCTTAATACATTGTTTGTAATGGCTAATCATCAATTATAATTGCTAATAATTACTTGGTATTGAATGCCAAGAGCCTTGGTAAACCGTTAGTCTCATTTATTTATCCGGACAATCAACGGTTAAACTCAATCATTTGAAAAACTAATCTCGTATTTATTTGGGAGAAAGATTAATATAAATGTTATGGCACTTGTTTCTGAATCCTTTTGTCCATATATGTAATTATAATTATATATAATTTACTTATAATTGTGTATATATGACTGACAAATAAAATATGTTTAAATCAAAGTAAATCAGAAAGAAACATAGACATCGGGATAATAGATATTGAGAAAAAGTAGAAGTAATAATTGTTTTGATTTTAGTGCATGTAAAAAAACGTGTATTTCTCATTGAAAAGCTAGCTAATAGCTCAGAATCAAAAAAAAAAAAAAAAAAAAAAAAAAAAAAAAAAAAAAAAAAAAAACATCTGAAAGCGATAGCTACTAATGAAATTGATTTTCACTTCTTATTCTTTAGCATGAAGTTGTAATTAAATGTTGTTAGCAGGGCATGGTTCATTGGAAGAACATAATGCTACTTACATTAAATATCACTATACTTATTCTAATCTACGTGTTATAAGGAAAATGATCTAAATTAGACTTATTGGGAATGTAGGTTAACAATCAATCACACTGATTGTTGCCACATCATGAATCGAAATTTAAAACACTACTTGTGTAGAAAATCCATTTCCTCCTTTTGTTTATAAACAGACAAACGACACTGAAACGTCTTTGGCCAATCACCATTTTCGACATACGTTTGACACTTTGTTAAAGTGGTCATTAAGGAAATAGCCAACAGACACATAAAAAACACATGGTTAGCCAATCACAAAACGGAGTACTTCAAATGTCTGGTAAAAAAATCTTTTACAAGAATGGTAAACCAATCAGCACATAAAAACACATGGTTAGCCAATCACAAAACGGAATAATTCAAATGTCTGGTCATCAAATGTTTTAAACGAATGGTTAACAAATCAGCACATAACAATTAACATGGTTAGCCAATCACAAAACGGAAAACTTCAAATGTCTGGTCATCAAATGTTTTACACGAATGGCTGACCAATTAGCACAGGTAATATTATAATTGACCATCGAACACTTGGATAACAAATCAACACATAGCTATCTTTTAAATGGCCCTCGCATAAATTTAAACAAAGTCAACCAATCAACGCAAGGCCAACGAACATTTGACACTGATTTTAGCCAAGCAGCACACAGGATTAGATATTGGAAACACATGGTTAACCAATGCGTTATCAACAAACGTTTGACGCACATTGTTACATCCGTAGAATACTTTTATTATTTTGCTTTATAGGATTTACCATATATAATTTGACAATTAGCCAATGGAATATTGTAAATGACTAGCGAGGGCTTTGATACACATGGTTGGCCAATCATCACATCTAAGATACACATGATAAGCCAATCATTACATCTAAACAGGGCTCTGATTTATATTTTAAAACTTCTTGAAGGTCAACGAAACTGACATAAATTGTAAGTGGTATTTGAAAACATGGTATGCACTTTAATCACTGCAACGCGGTATGAAAATAAACTTTTATCTAGTGAACCAGATGTTGATTTTTCATATCGGCTTTTAGTCTAGAGGAGTATGTTTTGAAATGGAAAGAAAACATTGATAAATACATTTGAAAATCGGTTATGTGAATAAATTGGAGGTTATTTTGCTATTTCAAATGTAGTTTTGAGTTGTCCGTATACTTTTAATGCATCATATTTATCAATATTTTCACTAATAACTCTCCGACAAAAATATAGAATTAGGTTAATCCAACTTTTCAACCGTAAGTCTGGTTACTATATAATGGTTTTAAATATGTTATGTTCCTTTGTTGCTTTACATCGAAGAGTCATGCGACTTCATTTGTCCATACATCGGTGAATAGTACACGTAAAATAATTGGCCAACTCTTCCCAGTTCCCATGCTGCATTTAGAAAGATGAATGGTAATATTAAGTTTGCAAAAGGATGTATTTTCTTACTTGTGAGAATTATGAATCACAATAAAAATGATCTGTGTTTTTAAATAATTTGAAGGTCAAGGTTACTTATATTTTGTTATTTATTGACCTAGATTATTTTAATGTTTCAATCCCTTTAATAATTGATTTAATGGTAGGAAGTTACTTTAGCATTTATTTCGTTCTTAAATGACTTAGGTTAAGTTTATTATTGAATATATAAAATATAATATTTTAATAACTATCATAAGATATTTTGTAGGAAAAAAAACAAAATTAGCTTAGGATGCACCACTTGTTGTTTCAACTACAAAGCGGTTGAGTTTAAATCTTTCAATAATTGATTTAATGATTCCATTATGTATGCTCTTTCTAAAGCATTGTTAGCTATTCCAATTCTTTCAATTTTTCCATCAAACATTTCTAAAACCCTCATTGTACATTAAATAGTGTGTGTGTGTGTGTGTGTGTGTGTGTGTGTGTGTGTGTGTGTGTGTGATGCACGTGGAAATGTTGTGTGATGGTTTAATTTTATAGAGAATCCAGAGAAACGTTTAATTATTACGGTTGCCTTAAATCTGTCCTAGAAATCTTAGACGGCTTCAATGATCTTGGTTATATTACTGAAGTGGTCATTAGTGTTTGTTAATCAGTGTCATGACCGATTATTTATGGGTCATTTCAGCGGTTATTTTCATGTCCAATGGGTTAGAAGTCTTGAGCTTAATAATCAGAATCCTGATTCACAACCACTTCTTAAAATAATTTTTCTTTACCATAAGTGCACATGTATTTTATAAACCATTACAAGAAATTAAAAAATCCATTTTTCTATACAGCAGATTCCATAATTTCAATTAATACTCAAAACTAACCAATGACAAGTAACAATATTACAATTAACATTCAATTATACATATTTAGAAGTTTTTACATAGTTGCCTATTCATTCTTAAAAAGATTTTTTTATCTTTTTTATTCATTTATCTATTTATAATAATAATATATAATAATAATAATAAATCAATCATGTTTATTTATTTATTTATATATTTATATTTATTTATTTTAATTAATTAATTAATTAATTAATTAATTAATTAATTAATTAATTAATTAATTAATTAATTAATTAATTTATTTATTTATTAATTTATTTATTTATTTATTTTATAATGAATCTGATAAGAATGCTAGGATGTATTCAGTATTCCGATATTCTAGATATTAGTTAAGGGAACTTAGTTAAAGATGAAATGTAACACTGGGCTTTTTTATCTTTTTTTCTCTAAAAGAGTTTGAATGGACATTATATGCATTGTAATATGAATGTCTTATGTAATTTTGAGCAAAATTTCCTCAGGTACATTTATTTATAGTTAATGAAACTTCTTAAAAATTTTCCTAATTTTACCAAAAATTTGCGTCCCTGTTTAAAAAAGTTAAAAATGTACTAAACTTCATTTTCTGGCGATTATAAGTCAAGTAAATTTCTTTTTTCCTTTTTTTTACTTTTTTTAAAATATATAAGTAATTATAATACAAACGTTTTATAAAAGCAATTATGAATCAATAAAATACTTACATTTTTTAAATATACCTTAGCGTTATTGCCCCTTACATCGACCATTTGTCGTTTTGGAAAGATTTGGCTTTTTGCCAAGTCTCGTAAACGAAGTATGTTTAAGAGAAAGAGTAAAATGAAATTGTTGGGGTTTTTTTTGGCTATGGATATGAAGAAGAAGAAAAAAGATCTATTTGAAATCGCCGTACGATGTATTGGCTGTTGGCAGTAATCTGTTTCAAGTTACATAATATTTCTATTTTTTAAAACAAGTGTCATCGATTTTAAGGTAACTAGACATTTTTTTCTGATGTTTATCCTCTCACAAAAAAATCGCCGGTGTGTAAACACTTTTATCGGAAATGTTTGTAAACTCAAAACAATTGCCTCTCTCTTATTGTTAACTTCTTATTTGTATTCAATCTCTAGGCTGATAACGTTTTAAGCAATAACTTTTTAATAAAGAAAAGCGTGTCGATGGAAACTGTTTTTCATGTTCAAAGTTTTTTGGCGCCATTGCCAATGGTTATACATATTATGTGTCTTTCCTTTATTGTATTGGTACCCTATTACCTTGGCTTTTTTCAAGTACATTCTTTCACACCACTCTATTCTTTCTTTAACCCGAGTTCCCTTGTCGTTATATATAAACATTCTACGGAAGTAGGAGGCGGGATAGATTTAATTAATCCATCATGTCACATCTGCTGGTATTAACCCACTATCTTAGTCGTTTTTAATAAACATACTACAGGAGTGTAAGAAGGATTATTAAAATAAAACAGAAATTTAATCTTTCTTGATAATAAGTTCCTTTATTGACTCGGGGAAGAAATACCAAAAGACAGTACATTGATCATGATCATGCGGTATTAGTTTCTCATATATATATATTTAAGGAATAATTGTATTTTTTTTCGGTCTATGGGGTCATAGACCGAAAAAAAATACAATTATTCCTTATAATTAAATTAAAAAATAAATACAATGTTAATAACATTAACCTTATCTTTTTATACAACCAACAGAGAGTACGAACTACGCATTAATCTCAATGCAATACAGCTGGATGCCCATAAATACCGCCGGTACTCTTGCAAGCTATTTTAACCGCCATTTCTTAATCGTTCGGTGTGCATGCGCGTAGTACGTACATGTATCACTTGCATATATTTAATTTCAAACGGAGCTTGCAAACATGCAAACATATCGGAGCAGTACAACCCACACTAATTGCCCGCGACTGTGCTTTAAAATTTAAATGACGATGGCTTCAAGCTGAGGAAGGGGCTAGATATGTTTGGACAAAATTCCGAGTTCGAAGCGGAAATGTTAACTCGTAGAAGAATATCAATCAATAACACGTTGTTGCGTGGACCCTTGAGGGTCCACGCAGTAGAATATTGGTGACAAGCTCTGAAGTAGAAAAAAGCTCATGGGCAATATGGAACGATTTTTACAAGAAGCAATTTACATTGGTATTAAGGAAAAATACCTGTAACTTCAGAAAGACATGGAAGGTACTTGATGGGGATGCTTGTATATAATTCTAAACCAATTGACAGATAAAACATATTTACCCTAAAATATGTACTTTAAAATATTTCACTCTATAATATGAACAACATGACTATAATGCAAATAATTATAATATTTTTGTCAGCATGTTATTTACATGTTATGTGTTTTCCTCACCGTTCAAAAAATACCTTACTAAATGAACTGTTTTAAATTCTACTAATTAGTGTTGTACATAGACGTGTTAAAATAGGTGTGGTGTATGTTTGTTGAACTTATCACTTTCCAAAGTTTCATATTACCCTACAGTGATTCAAGTATATCTAAAGGTTCTTTACGGGTTTAATATGTGTAATACTGTTTAATGTGTAACAATATCCATGCAATAAGTGTAATTATTTTAAATAAATTCCTATCAGTACCTCCTATTGTTTAAGTTTCATTTAATAGTTTGAAGATCCAAGTTAAAGAAGCACACAGGTTTTGGTAAGTATTGATTTAATTTCAATAATTGTATTATGTTTATAATGACATTTTGTGGCAAACTGGTAAATGTATAGTACATTAAATGAGGAAATTTCCAACATATACAAAATAGCACTAGATGTGTGTAAGCTCACCTCAGCCAAATACATTGTGTCATTGCAGAAGGTGCATATATCTTAATTACAAAACTGCAAGAAGGCTATGTGTAGTTAAGGAAAACGGGGAAAAAGCCCCATGAAAATAAGTTATCAAAACTGGTAAGAGCTAGACCTTAGATATTGTGCATGCAGATACATTAAAATGTGTAGTTTTTAAATTTGCACTAGCAACGGTGTAGGGCCTCAGTTGGGGAAATTGTAAAAGACCCCTGAAAATAAGTTAAAAATTATCTCCCTCAAAACAGTAAGGGCTAGACCTTATATTAGATATTGTACATATAGATGCCTTAGAATGTGTAATTTTTTAATTTGTACAAACGGTTGGTTGGGGCCTCAAACAGGGAAAATGAAATGGGCCCCCTGAAAATAAGTTAAAAATAATCTCCCTTAAAACAGTAAGGACTAGACCTTAGATATTTTACATGTAGATACCTTAGAATGTGTACTTTTTTAATTTGCAGAAACAGTTGGTGTGGGGCCTCAAACAGGGAAACTGGAAGGGGCCCCTGAAAATAAGTTAAAAAAAATATTCCTCAAAATAGTAAGGGTTAGACCTTAGATATTGTACATGTAGATACCTTAGGATGTGTAATTTTTTAATTTGCACAAACAGTTGGTGTGGGGCCTCAAACAGGGAAATTGGAAGGGGCCCCTGAAAATAAGTTAAAAAAAATATCCCTCAAAATAGTGAGGGTTAGACCTTAGATATTGTACATGTAGATACCTTAGGATGTGTAATTTTTTAATTTGCACAAACAGTTGGTGTGGGGCCTCAAACAGGGAAATTGGAAGGGCTCCTGAAAATAATTTAAAAAAATATCCTTCAAAACAATTAACGGCTAGATCTTAGATATTCAAGATGTAGATACCTTGGGAAGTGTAGTCTATAAATTTGCACAAACGATTGGTGTGGGGCCTCAAACAGGGAAATTGGAAGAGGCCCCTGAAAATAAATTAAAAATAACCTCCCTCAAGAGAGTAAGGGCTAGACTTTAGATATTGTACCATGTAAATACCTTAGCACGTGTAGTTTGTAATTTACATCAGCCATGGGTAGGGGGCCTTAAATGGGGAAACTGGAAGGAGGCCTCTGTAAATAAGTTAAAAATTTAAAAATCATCTCTTTCAAAACCTTAAGGGCTAGACCTTAAATATTGTACATGTAGATACCTTAGAATGTGTAAATTTTTAATTTGCAGAAACGATTGGTGTGGGGCCTCAAACAAGGAAACTTGAAAGGGCCCCCTGAAAATAAGTTAAAAATACTCTCCCTCAAAACAGCAACGGCCAGAACTTTGATATTGTACCGTGGTAATACCTTAGCATCTGTAGTTTTTTGTTTACACAAATGATGGGCATGAGGCCTCAAATGGGGAAACTCGAAAGGACCCTGTAAATAAATTAAAAATAATATATCCCTCAAAACAGTAAGGGCTAGACCTAAGATATTGTACATGTAGATACCTTAGGATGTGTAATTTTTTAATTTGCACAAACAGTTGGTGTGGGGCCTCAAACAGGGAAACTGGAAGGGGCCCCTGAAAATAATTTAAAAAAAATATCCCTCAAAACAGTAAGGGCTAGACCTAAGATATTGTACATGTAGATACCTTGGGAAATGTACTTTATTAATTTGCACAAACAATTGGCGTGAGGTCTCAAATGGAGAAACTGGAAGAGGCCCCCTGAAAATAAATTAAAAATAATGTCCCTTAAAACAGTAAGGGCTAAACCTTAAATACTGTACCATGTAAATACCTTAGCACGTTTAGTTTGTAATATACATCAGCCATTGGTAGGGGCCTCAAATGGGGAACTGGAAGGAGGCCCCTGTAAATAAGTTAAAAATTTAAAAATCATCTCTTTCAAAACCTTAAGGGCTAGACCTTAAATATTGTACATGTAGATACCTTAGAATGTGTAAATTCTTAATTTGCACAAATGAATGGTGTGGGGCCTCAAATAGGGATACTGGAAGGGGTCCCCTGAAAATAAATTGAAAATACTCTCCCTCAAAACAGCAACGGCTAGAACTTAGATATTGTACCATGGTCATACCTTAGCACGTGTAGTTTTTTGTTTACACAAATGATGGGCACGGGGCCTCAAATGGGGAAACTCGAAAGGACCCTGTAAATAAATTAAAAATAATCTCCCTCAAAACAGTAATGGCTAGACCTTAGATTATGTACATGTAGATGCCTTAGAATGTGTAGTTTTTTTAATTTGCACAAACGATTGGTTTGGGGCCTCAAACAGGGAAACTGGAAGAATTCCCCTGAAAATAAGCTGAAAATAATCTGAGATATTGTACATGTAGATACCTTAGGAGGTGTAGTTTTTAATTTGCAAAACGATATGCATGTACTTTTCAACTGAAACATATCTAGACCTTGAAACCTGAAATGGGTTCTATTCAGATTGTACGTTGTTAATAATTGTTTTATAAATTTAAATTTTGTAGTTTCAAGCCAGATATAAAGCAGTGCACAGTATTATTTTATCCTGCAACAACACCAAGCTTGAAACTTTAAAAGAACCAGATATAGAACTGTATTTCATGTTTTGCAAGCGTTGCAACATTAGATACAAAACCAATGCAGCGAACATATACATGAGAGCCACAATGTTGCTGAAAACAACTAATGAAGAAAAAAAAAATAACGGTATTTTCACCACAAATAAAAAAATTGCTGGAAAGCCGTGGTTTGGATTCAGCTATCCATTTTGATAGAAAGGAAATGCTAACAAAACTGTTACAAATTATTCCAATAGATATCCACTATACCCTTGTGAACAACACAGTTAGAAATCTAACATGTAAAAGAATTCAAGATGTCTAATAAATCTTTATAAGGCATTTCTTTATAAAGTATTGCAATTTTCTTCTGATAGCCAAAGATACCGGACATAGTGCTATATGTCATACAAATATGTAACATTTATATATAGTTCAATACATTTAGTGCTATTATGTTACAATCACAATCTATACAAATTCAATGAATTATTTTAGTGTCGTTAGTGATAGTTTCTATTATTGCTTAAATATTATGTATTATTCAATTATTCAAATGCTTTTTTTGATGAGTGTGTGTGTGTGAAATGATTATTGCATGTACTTTAACCGATAGTTTTAAGGTTTCATACCTATCTAGTCCAATACAAATGACTGCTAAAGATGTCATATATATAAAATACATTTAAATATAGATAAGTAGAAAATGTTTTTATCGTATAAGTTAAGAAATTTTGAAAAAACAGATTTGTAACAAATTATAACCAAATAAATAAAATTGTAATACATGCATATTCCATAATTAATTCATGATGTTTCAATATTGCAACATAGATGGCCATTTCAGAATACAATTACTCATACCTCGGATTGTAAAGTGCTCGCTCTGCAAGTAAGAGGCTATAGATTTGTTTACGACCGAGTTTCATACAGTAATTCAAAACAGATATTGACTGTTGTTTTGCCAAGCACTGGGCATTAAGAAATTAAAGTTACAGGTCTTCCAGACAAGTAGTGCTCTGGTTGAAAAAGTGGAAAGCCAAATATTATTTTTAAAAAAATGCAAAGACTAAAATATAGTCCAGAAAATACATCAATACAAAGAATTGCATCATGAGTTAACAATATCTCCAAGGATGTTATATACATAATAGTATAGCTCATTAAAACAATCTTGCATATTTCATTCAAGCAAATGTGTTTCAAACAAATAATAATGCTGTATTGCATTAAAAATAGTCTGACAAAAGTTGTTTTCAATATACAGATATTAGATTGATGTACTAGACTATCATACTTCTTAGGTCCACGTATTGCTTTTTTTTTTAAAACAAGCAACTTGTTACCACTATCAACAATACATAAACTTACAGACGCCACAAATAAATTAAAAAGGTTGCAGCTGGTAGCAAACCGTTGATGTTCCTGTACTTGAGTGGGGGACATTTCCTTGTCATCAGCGTAACATATCCACAATTGATATGATGCAACTGCAGTTTCACAAAATTCGCTGCTATCATCACGACCATCATTTATGCTGCAGATCTTAAGACTAATCCTAAATATTTTACAACTTTAATAAAGAAAACAAATGTCACCGTTTACGTCAAGTAAGACATATATGGCGGCAAACTGAATATTTGATCTTGTTGTCAGGGGACCGACGTCAGCGGTTTCTAAGGGGTAATGACGTAGGACGTGTGACGTATGCGGTCAAAAAAAATTTCGTCTATGAGATCATAGACATAAAAAAATTTCCAACGCTGGACTGTTTAAAAATGTAATTATATATATATACCTTTTAATTTATTTATATTATTCTTTGCAATTTAATTACATTTATTTTGTCGCAAATGTAAAATAATTCATTAAAAATAATTTATGCCATCATGATTGAAAAAAATTGCATTCTTAAGTTACCGGATAACAAATGGACCACTGGGCAATATTCTTTTCTGTTAGTAATTTACACGAGGAAACACTATGATGTTGTATCTGTATTCCAGACCGGATTTTAACGTATTGTTAACTACAAGAAATCCAATAAATCTTGTCATTAAGAGATGAAAGTACATTATGCTCTCAAATTTGTTTACGGTAATAACAACTCAGGTCACGTGACATTGAAAATGTTGTGTGCACAGTATAGGCCAAAAAATTAATATTTCTCCAAAGAAGCATTACAGCTGTTGTCTAGACAATAGTGTACAACAATCTACAATATTTATTTATTTATTATTTTCCTGCAATCTTCGGATGATTGGGATAAAAAAAAAGTATCATCGCATACACGATTTTTATGGTTTGTTAGACCGTTTTTATCGGGTTAAGTAAACAGAAAAAAGAACTAATTTGTCATATGTAACATCTTTTCTTGGACAAAATAGAAAAATATGTTAAAAATATTCAATATAATACGATATATGATCATCCTATCTCCGAGATGAGTAAATTAGTGACCCATGGACAAGTTTTAATTTAAAAGAAGAAAATAATTTGCAAATAAAAATTGCAAATAAATTGGCACCAGACATTGTAAGCAAGGTTACGAAACAGTAAGGGTAAATAAAGTAAAATACAAAATAAATAAATAAATAAATAAAAAAAAAAAAATATATATATTCTATAAAATGTTTTTCGTTATTTATTTATTTATTGATTAATTTGTTTATTAATTTAATTTAATTTAATTTAATTTAATTTAATTAATTTAATTTAATTTAATTATTTAATTTATTAATTTAATTTAATTTATTTAATTTATTTAATTTTATTTATTTTATTTTAGTTTAGTTTACCTTATTTATTTTATTTATTTATTTATTTATTTATTTATTTATTTATTTATTTATTTATTTATTTATTTATTATTGTCTTTTGTCTTTTCTGGTTAACACCGTGTTTCTAGTTAAGTTAGCTTGTCTATGTTCATTTTTATTACAAATCAGTTTTTTCTTTTCTTGTTTTTTATATTGGTTTGAAATATTCAAATATGAAATAATTAATTAAGCATTTAGGAAATGTCCATTTTAAAGATTCATAGATGAAAACTCTAGTCCCCAGTGCACTTTTATAAAGTCAAGCTTGGATTTCTATGTTAAAACGATAAAAATAAACCAATTTATGACAATGTATTATTTTATAAAACAAAAATTCAAAACACTTAACATACTTTGTATTGAGTTTACGAGTCTTTAAAAACCCTTCCATATCCGGCGCTCGATTTTTTTTTTTTTTTTTTTTTTTTTTTTTTTTTTTTTTTTTTTTTTTTTTTTTTTGATAGCCGTTTTAAGCAGGTCCTACGGCTGTCTGGAAAAGATGACAAGTATCTATTAAAGACGGCTCGTTAATTTCAAGAAAACAAGATTTTATCTCGCGGCGAATATTATCTAACGTAAGTGGAAATTTTGACATAGTTTAGGTTAATTGTATTAGTGAATCCTTGCACCTAAAGATGTTATTGGGAAATAAATTGTATGGTTCTTAATAAATTCCGTCTCGTAATTAGCGTTAGGTATATAGTATAAAAATAATATTAACCACGGGGAGGAAACCAATTGGTTTCTTCAGACAATTTCATTGTTCTTTGTTATTTAAAGTTGTGATCTCTTTAAATAAGAGTCTAAATTTGAATTAACATTATTGATATATATAGCATTATTGCAACATCAATTTTTATGTAATATGTCTCGGGGTAATTGTCTTAAAACGACAACCATCTGAACAAAAGTGTTTATGATCCCAAAGAAAAAAAATACAACTGTGAATATTATGAGTTTAAGTCGCAAAGAAAAAAAAGCCAGCTATGAACATTATGAGTTTACGTCGCAAAGAAAAAAGCCAGCTATGAACATTATAAGTTCGCGTGGCAAAGAAAAAAGCCAACTCTGAATATAATGAGTTTACGTCGCAAAGAAAAAAAGCCAGCTATAAACATTATGAGTTTACGTCGCAAAGAAAAAAGCCAGCTATAGACATTATGAGTTTGCGTCGCAAAAAAAAAAAAGCCAGCTCTGAATATCATAAACATTATATTAAAATGGCACAGAAATGAGCCAACTAAACCAACGGTTAAAATCTCACTATTTTAGCAATCATTTTAAGATTTATGGTGTACAAAGGTAAGACAACTCTGAAAATTAAAATATACTCGTTCAGCAATAAACAATCTAAACTAACGGTTAAAAATTCAAGATGTTAGTCAAAATTTTAACAGATAGGCTTGTGGCTTACCGACGTAAGCCATCTGGACATTACAGTTTAGTCTTGAAGAAGTCAGTTGGTAAAATACTAGCTCCGTAAGTGGAAGGTCAGTGGGTTCGAACCCCTGGTCGTTTCTGACCCAAGACTTGAAAGTGGATAGAGTCTGTTCTTTCGGTAAGCACTTGGCATTACGAAATGAAAGTCAAGGTTCTTTCGAATGGGAACATAAAATAAACGAGGTCCCGTGACACGGGAGGCGTGGCACGATAAAGAACTCTGCTGTATAATGCAATCAGCGCAACGCACAGGAAAAAATTCTGCACTGTCGTCGATATCTGGCGACGTCTCGATATAAATTAAATATTTTTGACTGGGACCTTATATACACCACCACTCAACTCAACTAATCTCTTGAAGAAGTTAGCCAAATAAAACAAGAGGTTAAAATCCAACAGACATCAGACATCTTTTTAACAGTGGAGTTTTTGTCATAAAAATTCATTTTAACAGTAAACACGCGTAGAAGTAGGCCATTTTAGCAAGAGGTTAAACTCTTACAGAGGTTTATCATAACCGTTTGAGCCTCTTTAAATTTGCCGTAAACCTGACGGAAATTTTTTCCGAAACCGTCATTATTGTTCTATTTCCACTTTAACAGCTACGGTATTCACCAGTAAACCTTTCATATCTAATAAAAATATTGACTGAAACCAAACGGAAACCTGGGTATAGCAAAAGAAAACGTCAAAAACTAGAACGGAATCCTCCCGGAATTTTTGGGTTTCCGGCTTATTTTTGACCGAAACTATACTGAATCTGGGCCATCCACGAGTTTTCGCTGTGACGGAATCTAGAGTTTCCGTGACAGGATCTTCACGGAATGTAACCAGAAACCAATGATTTCGCTATGATTCCGAAAATATTCGTTACCAGGAATCATCAAATTTCGTCCTGTGCTTCATAAAAGAGTTTATTTTGCACGGAAGTAAACCATCTCAACAGTTAAGTCGCTCATACACAAGCAATATAACAAAGAGTTGAAATCTCACATATGTTAGTCATCTTATTAAGGACAAAGAGTTAATTAAGTATCACAACAGTTAGTCATTTAAACAAGGGGTTATACTCTCACATAGTCTTAACAGGAAAGCTTAAGTAACACAAAACATATAAGCCGTCTATACAGAGATTTACCTGGAGTAAACTATCTGAGCAAGGGAAATTAGGTCGCATAGAGGTTAGCCTGTAACCAAAAGCCAGTCGAGTGGCCGAAAAACTGCTGAGAGATAAATAGCTGCTGCCGAGATGTAGCTAACGAGCGGTCGAGATACAGCTAACAAGAGGTCGAGATGAGTTGCCGTTCGGCAATTATTCGTTGCATTAATGTTTAACTTTTGACATATCTGTACTGTATATACAATGAAATGAAGATTGTCTAGAATATACTTTAAGTTTTATACCTGTTACATGAAATATTTCACTGTTTCATGCCCGCCTATTTTTAATCCTAAAAGTAACCCGAGTGGTAAACATTTCTACAAATAAAATTCTTATTATGCCGAGTCACGGAAACCACGGTATATCACAAAATGAACAGTGATAGTCACTCGTATAACTCTTAACAGATTTTCGGAAGCAGCATGGTGAAACCCGAAAACAATGGCCCTAGCGACATGACTGTTTGCGTTTAAAGCTGTATAGACATCTTCTAGATATTAAGATCTAGACAGCCTCTCATGCTTAGCTGAATTTAATTAGATATTTTTTCTTCTTCTCCGTCGTGACTTGTGAATTAGATACTAATGTTTACTAAACCATACTAATTTTATGCTTTATAAGTTTTCAGACTTAAATTATTGATAAGAACATTTTCAATTATTTCATCAGGATTTCAGACACATTGTTAAAACATACAATCAATCGATAAGAGAGAGAGAGAGAGAGAGAGAGAGAGAGAGAGAGAGAGAGAGAGAGAGAGAGAGATTTGCAGAGGGTAATTAAGAAATTAAATGAAAGTTTTGACAGATTTGGTAAAATAATACGTTAATTGTTTTAATAACTTGAATTTCCACTTTCACAGACACCACTGTTGAACTGCTGGAATCAATAATCATCGAAACGCAAACATACTGATCATAATTCAAAATTTTTCAGAAGGTCTTTACTTATTTCTCATATGTTCTTTGGTTACAGATCGGATCAGAACTATAACATTTAGGATTTCCCGACAAAGAAGTTAGGCACTGCAATTTCCTCTACCATACAAGCATTGATTTACATCGAGGCAACTCTGATGTGACTGAGGGTACCAGAATACTAAGAAAAAATACTTATACATTGAAAGCGAACTGGTTATATTTCTGTCCGAATGCAATTCGCACGAAGGTGATTATGGGCCTTGTAAATGGCGCTTTTCGCGCTGTCGTCTGCTAGCTCTCGCTTTGACAACTTAGCCACCGAAAGCTGATATAGCTACAAGTACGATGTATACAAATTAAACCAAACATTCATAATGTGTTGTTTTTTTTTAATCCAGAGATAAGGAAACTGTTGACCTTCTGTACTTGACAAGCGTTCCGATTGTTTAAATCTTGATTAATTTAATAATCAGAGTAGCAGTTGACCAGTGTGGACGTGTGTTATCAACATGTTACTGTAAATAGCTTTTAAGGTAGAAAGAAGAGAATGCTGATCCTATAGAGTTAATCAAAATATCAAGCTCAGCATAAAGCTCCTGGTGATGTATACAAATATACAAATATGATCCTTTATAAATGGCACCAAGAAGTTAAACACATGAACATGCTATCGTGAAAATAATGGTCGCCATTTGTTATCGTCAGTATATCAGTATACACCTGTATATACACCTGTATATCCATTTACCTGTTTTACCTGTATTAATATATAACCAGGTGGCCTAGATGATTGACAGTTAGATGTCACAGTGTATGACATTTCTTTACATAAAAAATAAGAATAATTCTGTTTACTGTCAATTTGAATTTGAGTGCTAATCACACAAATATGGGCAAACATAAACAAACTAGTGGAGCCCCTGTAAAACGACCCCGGGCGTCTAGTAGTGAGGATGATCCCGAGGTATTATTGGACACATTTCTTGGAGCCCTATCCAATGCAGATATACTAGATCGTTTTGTTAACTCGTTATGTAGTATACCCCTATTAAAGGATAAAATCGTACAGTGCCTAATGCCTTCGCTAGAGGACCAAATTACTAATATACTCCAGCCCTTAAAGGAAACTGCAAATGATTTAAAAGCCTCATTAAAAACTATGCAAACAAACTACGACAAACTTGAAGACCGATATGACGATTTGGAGCAATATACCAGGCGCCAAAGTATTAGAATAGCTGGTGTTGGAGAAACTGACAACGAGAACACCGATGATCTAGTCGTATCGTTTGCCAAGGATGTCCTAGATATCGACCTGGAACACGCCGAAATTGATCGGTCACACAGAGTCGGCAAATCTTCACAGAAGAAACCAGTCAGAGATATCATCGTTCGTTTTGTGTCTTATAAATCCCGCCGTAAACTGCTTAAAGCAAAGCGCAACATGTTCACCTATAACCGACAAAACAATACTCGCTACCTTATCAACGAAGATTTGACCAAGAAAAGATCTTTTCTAGCATTCCAGGCTCGACAATTAAAACGTCACGGTCACATTGTCGATACATGGACATTTGATGGCAAAATCTTCATCAAACTACCCGACAGTCGTGTTCAAGTATGTACAAAGATCTCCGACTTGCCAAACGCTGGTTTAACATGAGACTGTATACACAACTCTCTAATGTTAACTTGACACTTAGCATGCCAGACACTCTTCTTTTTACAACCATAAAATGTTTGGTTTTGACCTATCTGTGTTTATTCTTACATTTTTGTGTTATAAATGTAAGAATCCTTTAAGTTATTTTTATATTCTCTTAACTTCTCCTTATCTTGACTCAGCTGTTTGTTTTTATATATGTATTTATAGTTTAGTTACTATTACGTTACATATTTGTCCCATCATGTTTAAATCCATCTTAACATTTGATACACATGATTAACATGATTATGGAATTTAATAAGTACTGGTGGGACAATGTATACTTTACCTATAACTTTACATATAATTTATATAAATATTATTGTAAGATACCAATGTCTATAAAATTGATAATACTTTTGTTGCTTATGGGCTGTGTTGAAATCCACCCTGGTCCACAACAGAGTCATTTGTCAAACGTTACTATAGTTCACAACAATGTTTGTAGTGTCTTCTCTAAACTTGAATTAGTTGCAGCTGAATTTAAAGAAGACGTTATCTGTATCACGGAATCACATTTAGATAATACCATAAGTAATTCAGACTTATTGTTAACGGGTTATCAAGAACCAATAAGACTTGACAGAAACAGATCAGGAGGTGGTATAATTGTTTATGTTTGTAATGATTTGCATTGTATTACACGTGCAGACTTAATGATGCCGAATATTGAACTTTTATGGGTAGAGCTAACAACAAATAATGAAAAGGTTTTAGTTGGAGTAGTATATAGACCACCTAGTTCCAAAGTTGAGTGGTTAGATGTGTTTTATGATTCTGTTACGAAAGCAAGTAATTGCAACTTGCCCATGTATATAACTGGAGATTTCAATATTAATATGTTGTCAACATGTAATGGTTTTAAACGTCTTTTAAATCGACTAAATCTGTACAATTTAGTTTGGGAACCTACAAACTTTGATGCTGTACCTGGTACTTGTATAGACCTTTTTCTAACAAATAGACAACAATCTGTGGACTATATAAATGTGTCAACTCCTTTTTGTAGTAATCATGCCCCTGTCACAGCAAGTCTGCATGTTAAATGTTATAAGCAAGCTGCTTATAAGCGTAAAGTCAGGAATTATAATCTAGCCGATTATGATGGTCTTAATCAAGAATTATCCAACATCGACTGGGATGATAAAGTTTTCACTTCTACTAATGTTAATGTTGTTTATTCTAATCTTCGTAATACTCTTAATGATTGCATTTCTCGCTTCATTCCGACCAAAACTATTACTGTGCGTCCCTCGGATAAGCCATTTATGAACAACTTAATCAGGAGGAAAATGCGGTCTAGGAATAGGGCGCACAAAAAAGCAAAAATGACAAACTCCCCTCAACACTGGCAGAAATATAGACAATTACGCAATGATGTCATTTATGAAATACATCATGCAAAACAAAATTACAAAAATAAACTAACATCCCAGTTATTAGATAAAGACATACCTCCTGGAAAATGGTGGCGTATAACAAAATCTATGGCTAAACTCAACAAAACTTCTTCACTAGCCACACCTCTCGAATCTAATGGTAGAATTCTTTTACATCCTGATGACAAAGCTGAGTTGCTCAATGACCATTTCTCTTCTGTTTCTAACATAAACCATCCGCCAGTGCCTCCAGTATCCAGGTCTCGGACGAATTCTTCTATGCCTCCAGTTTTTATAACAGATACTGACGTTTATGATCAGCTTAAAATACTTAATCCTAATAAACCTCCAGGTCCAGATGACATTTCTCCAAGAATATTACGCCAAATATATCCATCTATCTCTTTGACATTAGCTAAGTTATTTAACTTATCTCTCTCAGAGAGGCAAGTTCCTCTTCTTTGGAAGCAATCACATATTACCCCTATTTATAAGGGAAAAGGGGATGCTAAATTAGCTAGTAACTATCGCCCTATTGCTCTTACTTCTGTTCTCTGCAAGGTGATGGAAAAGATATTGTTTAAGTCTCTTTTTAATTACATACGGCAAAACAGTTTGCTCACACCTAATCAGTCCGGGTTCCAACCTAACGACTCAACTATCTATCAACTCTTAGATATCTACAACTCCATCATAAGTAACTTAGATAGTGGTAATGATGTCCGTTTTGTTTTTTGTGATATCTCAAAGGCTTTTGATCGTGTTTGGCACGAAGGGCTGCTGTGTAAGCTTAATGACTATGGGATCAACGATACCTTGTTACATTGGATATCTAGTTATCTTTTAGATAGGCAACAGAAAGTTGTACTTGATGGACATTCATCCTCCTTTCGATCAACCAGTGCAGGTGTTCCTCAAGGGTCTGTACTTGGTCCTTTCCTATTCTTGTTGTATATAAATGATATTGTGGATAATCTGAATTCCAATGTTCGTCTCTTTGCTGATGATACTTGTCTATTTGTTATTGTAAACAATGATCCTGGAAATGCTTCTTCTATCCTATCTGACGATCTATCTACTATTAACAGTTGGTCCATGCAATGGGCAGTAGATTTTAACCCCTCAAAGACTGAAAGCATTGTCTTTACAAGGAGGCACCTGTCTCATCCGCATATTTTCTTCGGCACAGAGCAGGTAGCAAGTTCTTCCTCTCATTGCCACCTTGGTCTTACTCTTCAATCAGATGCTACTTGGTCTAAACATATATCTAACATCTACAAAAAAGCTTGTAGTAGAATCACCCTTCTACGCATGTTAAAGTATCAACTTGATAGAAACTCTCTGTTAACAATCTATAAATCTTTTATTCGACCAATTCTTGAGTATGGTGATGTGATATGGGACAATTGCACTCAGCAGGATGCTGATCTCCTTGAAAGTGTTCAGGTTGAATGTGCTAGAATTATCACAGGTCTTAGACGAAATTGCTCTAGAACTGTTCTTTACTTCGAACTCGGACTGGAATCCCTAGAGACCAGGCGCAGGCAACATAAACTGATCACTTTCTATAAAGCTATCAATGGTTATGCCCCTGCTTATTTGCAACATATCATTCACCCCTACTTTCCAGCTGATACTGGTTACAATTTAAGACACTCAGGTCAATTTTTTCAATTACCCCTTTGTCGAACCTCTTCTTATTTTAATAGCTTCCTACCATCTACAATAAAGCTATGGAATGAATTGCCGATTACAATAAAATCTGCAACTTCTATTGCATCATTCAAGTCTAAACTGAAATCATATTTTTACACAAGTGAAATAAATCCCTCTTTTAACTATGGTAGCAGAGTTGAGAATATACATCACTGTCAGTTGCGCAATTTTTCGAGCAATCTCAAGCGTCACCTTTTTGATCACTTTATTGAGAATGACCCATCATGCCCTAAGTGTGGATCCCCATCTGAAGATAATCAGCATTTCTTATTTGACTGTGTAGCTTTCTCTCAACACAGGCAGAAATTATTTGATGCTATTTATTCTATAACTGGCTTACCTTCTATAGACCTTCAAATTCTTCTCCATGGTTCTCCAGAATACTCATATGGTAAAAATACTTTATTATTTCAAGCAGTACATGCCTTCATTAAGGATTCTCAACGGTTTAAATCTAGTAATTCCAACTGAGTCACTCTTTTGTACATATTACTCTCTCTTTCTTAATCCTAATTACTCACATCTTTTGTTCTGTTATTTTCAACCTCTTTTGGTTGTTAAACTGATGGCTATTCGCTACTTTCTTTTGTATATACACGTATTTTTCTTTCACTTTTTCCTCAATTTGTTTTTGTTCAGTTTTCTTTGTTTTTTATTCTGTTCTTTTTTTTTCTTTCTCTTTTTTTTTTTTTCTTCTTTTTTTTAACATTTATTTTTTAGTATTCTAACAATTATATTTTCTTTTTTTCAATAGTACAGTTATAATATCATAATTACGGGTACAGCACTGGTCATTATTATTATTATTATTATTATTGTTATTATTAATGTTATTTTGTTTTCTGGAATTATATATATACTAGCATTATCATATGTACTCTGACAAAGGAGAGGACTTATATAGGCAATGCCTGCTGTCCAATCCTATTCAAAACTAATGTTTGAATAAAATATTGTTTAAATTAAATTAAATTAATTTAATAATGAAATAACATAAATTGTAAGCATTATTGAAAATCGAATTTTCAAAACCAGCAGTTTTACATTAACGTGTTTAAATTTAATAAAATTTCAATTTTTTCAATTTTTGTCAAAAAAGTATATTTCGGGTAAAATTAAATATATTACAAATTCCTGTTAAATTTTGATGTGCACATTTCGTAAAAATCATTCCTCATCAGTGAAGAAACACATTGGTCAATTAGGTTATAAAAGGAATCAAACCTTTATATACAACTGAACAACATTCTATTCGGTAACAAATACAACAAACACATGCAGATAAATTGGTATACATGAACTTATAGTCACACATGCTTTAACATTGAAAGTTACCAATATAATTTCGCAAAACAAAAATTTAAAAAAATAAAATAAAATAAAATAAAAAAAGAAAAATATACTGAGCAAGATATAGTGGACTACTGTACACACTTGTTTATTTCGTTTATATCGAAGCGGACTGGTTAAACATGCAGGATGGAATCAAGTGTAGGGGAAAATCACCCATTCTTATCAAACGAATGTGCAGACATTCCAACACTAGGATATTGGGTTTTGTAAAAAAAGAAAAGCGCTTTAGACAACTCAGCGACCGAGGTGAGATACGAGAAGCAATATGCAGCAAGAAAAGTTACATTGATGATGGCAAAAACATTCAAAACATAAAACAAACAAAAAATGACTAATGAATGAAGTTTACAAAATAGAAAAAGATTTTTTTAAAAAAAAGGAGAAAAAATTAAAAAAAAAAAAAAAAAAAAAGCCTATAGGGTATGCAGTCATCTTATCGCCATAAACAATCGAGTTAAAAATAGTCACCACGGCAGATTACGTCCGAGATCCAGTTATCGTTAGACAACGAGATATTTGTTTTCTAGCACGATGTTATAGATACCATTATTATCCGAGTTCAAAATAGAAAAAAATATTAAGTAATAACTACTATTATCATATTAATAAAAGACAAAACGGTATAATAAGTGTTTCAAGAATGCAACGTTTATCTTCTATCCGGATTATCCTAAACACGTAATATTAATAAGCATTTACGTGTTTAAACTTAGCAATTATCATTTACGATTTCTTTCATTTCACTTGTTTGAAATATCGTTCGACAGCTTCCAGTGTTAGCATCTTTTATCATGCCCTAAATCATAATGAGGGCTGTAATTTTGCACTTACAATGTATATAAGATGTATATTCAGCTGTTCATAATGATGATTATTCATCATCGATATACCGGTATAATAGGATTAATCTATTATCAATATTTGTATTATTGACTTTAATCAACACCCGGATGTTGCTCTGATTGCCTTCTGTAAATGGCACAATAATATAAACAAAATAGTCGATACTCCAATCTACACACATAAAGTTTCACATTCAATAGTCATTACTTAATGGTATTAAGTCTAACTGCACGAACTTAACGCTTACCAGAAAGGGCGTTTTTACAAAACCACATACTTATCATTCATCGTTTCGTTTAACAAGTCAGTTTGAACCCCAGCTGGGTCATTTTTAAGACTTTGAAATAAAATTTGATATACTCTTTCTGTCACGACAGAATGTCGACTAAATAACCCAGTGTCAAAATATTTTAATTGGAGAGTTTTCTTGTCTGCGGCCTACCGAGTTAGTACGTAAACCCGAAAGCGCAAGCATGACACAAGACGGACCATAAAACGGACTTGCATATCTCCTATATCCGGATATATCATATTTGTGCACGAATCTGTTTTTAAAAATACTTTAAAGTTATTAAATTTTCTCATCATGAATGGCTGAAAAATTACTGATTCGATGTTAAACAACATTAAAAGCAACATTTACCAAAATGGAATGTTCATTTTCTGGTTGTATTCTGTTCGTTTTAAGTCACTAATTTCATTCAATTTCATTTATACAAAGTAGATAATTAGTTGGTTGGTCAGATGTTGTTTTTACGTTAATAAAGCTTTGAAGATATTCATAACGAGACAATTTCATTTTTGTTCGCATCACATGTTCATGTAACGCGTGAGTTTTTCCTTCTGTTTTTTTTTATTTATTTATTATTTTTTTTTGCCAGAATAACTTATCTGGTGTTTTCTGGATACACCTATGGCAAGTTCATATGTGCGTGCTAGGTCACCCATTCGCAATGTCAAAGATAAAAATCACAGACCGCTCAATCCATTATACTGATAATAAGTTAAATTGTTAACTTCTACCTTATGAAGAAAAAATCTCTTTGTTATGCAAATATTGTGGAACTGACATTTCTACCGACTTATCATTTCGATCACCGCAGCTTAAAATCTGACTTATGTGAAATTTTGTGATTCAAACGTAACGATACACTATATCACCATGTCCTTTAAACTTAGGATCTTTTACATAAATATGTCACCTCATAACCTGATAGTATATTAAAAGTATCAATATAAGTGTTGACGTAAATGAACTTGTATACACTATGTAATTCTTTTTGTAACCAGTGGCATAATGATATTGGTTAAACGATTAGTACTCTAATCTACAAAGACAATGGTCCAAACAGTTACTTATTGAATGTAGATAAAGGACAGTTTGTACACTTAATCTTTAACCTGAACTCTTGTTTATAGATGTAAGCCGTAACCACTGAACCAATAAAAAGCTCGTTTTTATGATATAAATTCAATTGTATAGAAATATATTGCTAAAAAGCAGTATTTAAACAAATTTATAAGTCTTATTAATAAAAATAGTGTAAATAGTATCTAGAGAACTTCCAAAAGTTACTTACAGATAACAAATATTTACAACATAAGCATATCTACAAAACAAATATGCGCCAATCAGACAATTTAAACGTAATTGTAAAATATAATCATAGACACGCCAAATAAAACCAAAACAGATGTTTACCAATTATTAACATAGACATGCCGATCCAACACCACCATATCCATACAAAACAAAGATGCGCCAATCCGACAATTTAAAGGTAATTGTCGGATACAAACACAGACACGCCAATCATACACCACGAAGATATCTGCTTAATACTAAAAGATGCATTAATTTGACACCTCACATACATCTTCGAATTACAAACAAAGACACACAAATCCAACACTACACAGTTTTCACAAAAAATTTAGAGATGCGTTAATTTATCACTTCACATACATCTTCGAAAAATACAAACACAGACACGTTGATCCAAAACCAGATAGAAACTAATAAGTATCAACACAGACATAAAGATGCAAAACGACACAAATATCTCCAAAACATAAACACATATTTATCAGTCCAAAACAAAACAGATTTCCACAAAATATAAGCACAGATGCGCAAATATCAACCAAACGTAAAAACAAGTGCGCCAATCCATAAAAAATATAATAATAATAGCATTAATGTATTGATTCTAAAATGTTAAAAAGAACAGATCAAAAGGAAATGATAACAAAATACACTAGCTACTCTGTGCAATAGTCGACAAAAAGTGGGTCTAGATGACAACGCAGTGTGAGTAACAGAAAATTGAAATAAAATATACAGTAAAATAATAACAGTAAAATAATATGACAATATTTTAAGCATACTGAGTTTTGTTCAGTGTTTAAATTACAAATTTGATTAAAAATTAAGGGAATGGGATACTTAAAAAAGCATAGTTTTATCACACCAGAAACATAACAGCGGAAAGTTTTAAAGCGCTCTCACTTTGTCTCTTTCCGTCGCTCTCTCGCTCTCTCTCTCTCTCTCTCTCTCTCTCTCTCTCTCTCTTTCAAATCTATCTATCTATTTATCAATCTATTAGGTTAGTTGTTAGACTGTTGTCACATATTCTTGCCCCCCCCCTCTCTCTCTCTCTCTGCAAATTGACAACACACAAGTCAGCACATATTTTATCTTTTGCTTTTAAAATTATTGACACTTTATGCAAAAGCGTTCAATTTTATCTGCAAAATGCATTGTATTTTACATAAATGAAAGAATTATTATGCAAATCTACCATAGTCTGATAGTCTAAGAGGGTTATACAATGTTTTCCCAAGAGAGCGTAGAAGTATGTTTCCCCGACCGTAGTTTAAAATACAAGTTATGTAAATCAAATAAACTCAGTATGCATGGAATGAACAGAAAATACACGTTAGATATGTGTCGATAAAAGGGTTTGCTATATAATGGCATGAAAGTGTTTGCTTAAAACTGATTTTTTACGAATATTGTCGTTATGACACATTCAGTTAAAAAACTTGAACTGTTTAAGAAAAAGTAATAAATCCCTAAAACTTGGATATAGGCGATCCGCTAAAACTCTGGTATTATATATATATATATATATATATATATATATATAGTGTGTGTGTGTGTGTGTGTGTGTGTGTGTGTGTGTGTGTGTGTGTGTGTGTGTGATATTACAAACTATCCTCCAAGAATTGTGCACTACATCGGCGTAATAGACATGCAGAAATTTCTAACGCAATGTACGTTATTTGGTGCGGGATTATCTCAGATTGCTACGTATTTTATTGGGTAAATAGTGACTGTGAAATGTAGCATATAGAAAACTAACTGAATAAATAAAATAAGATAAATAGATAAATAAATGAATAAATACTGGCGTGAGGAGCCGAACCCTTTTTCCCAAGTACCATAAATACAGATGACGTTGACAGTGGGTCATGCTGCTCCCGTCACTCGCGGTATATTGCTTCTTAAAAATCTTTTATCTAGTGACAAGCATTTATATAAGCTCAAGATTGTATTCAACTTTTTGATTATTTTCTCTGACATTATTATAACGTCTTTGGCGGTTCTTCGACAATTGGAATAAACTACAAAGAAAAAAGATGCAATGGCTAAGCACGTGGATTCCGTTTTTCCTTGCACCGAAAACTACCATTCTTAGCGCAAAATGAAAGAGGTATGTTATTATCAACTCTTTAGACAGTCGACTTTATAGCAATCGTTCTAGAATTTAAAAAAAAAACTTGAGATTACTACCTAAAACTATGCCATTGGCGGGTGGGATGGGGGTACGATTAATTTTTTATCTCCGAGGCCTAAAGCATTTTGTATTTCCTTCGGTTAAGGTACATTCAGAACTTTCACTAGCAACAAGGTTTGAAAAATAATATTTTTAGGTTTCGGTTGTATTAATTTTCGTGCAATCACTACAATGAGAAACTTGTAGGGGAGAATCATGTAAATGAACTTGACAATATGCTACTAAAACTGTGTGTAGAATATTGGCTGAACTTCACTACTAAACATAGTATAACATTAATTATGTTCAATATTGAAAGTTAATTTTTTCATAACACATTGATATACTATGTTAGATGAAAATTGTGCAATAAGAATATCTTATTTAGTCGCATTTTCACGTGCCTTATTAATGGTCTCACGAATACCAGACTTGATACACTCACGTTCTATATCTGCCTGCGCAGATAGATTGGGCTAATAATAAGTCCACCCCTAAAAGCACATAAATGTCAGTGTGCTAATTTAAGTACATGTACGGTATTTTGTCAGTTTTTGTGTATATTTTATGATTGGTCTAATTTTACACAGAATTCAACATACTAAGACTAACCTGTTGGTCCATCACTTTGTGTATGAAGCACCATAATGTAAAAGGAAAGAGAAGTAATGCAGTGTTTAAATCTCATAATAATTATAAGATAATTATAAGTGATCTTCAGTACCAATCATTGAATCCCACTTATACATAACATGACAAAATCAGCTTCTTTCCAAAATATCAAAGGTTTTCTTTAAATAATCCAGTTAACTTGACAATCTCACATTTTTTATATCAAAATGGTCAGTTCTCGAATGGTAGAGGAAACTGGAGTGTTTCTAGAGAACTTAAGCAAGCAAACTGACAAACTTGTTCGCATTAAAATAGGATAATACGATCTTAGCACGATAAGATACCCTTTAATGGAGCACCATGGTCTCATTCCCAACCCCTCCCCCCCCCCCCCCAAAAAAAAAAAAAAAAAAAAAAAAAAAAAAAAAAAAATTAGTGGAGTAGAAAATTTTGTTTAGCCTTGAAGTATCGAGGTGGTTAATTCTAGGATTGTGGAGGAACCTGGAGTGCCAAGAGAAAGCTTACAACTTTTCTCGAAGAAAACTGATAAAATTTTCTCAAATATTTGCCAAGTGAAGTTTAAATCTAGGTGACAATGGTTGTTGGTTGTTTAATTTTTCAGCTATTCATGAGGAGAACAAGGATATCAAACTCTTAGAATTCATCTAAAAACAAGTTTGTGTATGCATAAAATGTGCAGTGTGTATTATGGTCTTGTTTTTACTAGCACTCAGGCTGAGGTTTTGTTAAGGTGCTATCTCAAGTCAGTTTGCCCTGGACAGCATAGAACTTCCAGTCAGAGTATCCTGGCACTTTCTGCTTTGTCTTCCTTAAAAATGAGTACCAGGTGAGAAAGCAGTATCTCAAATTTTAAAGTGTTATTTATGACCCGCCCAGGTTCTAGCCCCTTACCTCTTGCTGTAATGGTGGATGCTCCACCACTGAGCCACTGCAGTGAGTCCTAGGAAATGAGTAAAAAGAAAAAAATTACGGTGACTGTTCTTTTGCCAAACACTTTCAATTTAGAAATGAAAGTCACAGGGTCTTTCAAAGGAAACCAATGCCTTATGCCATAGCAGTCATGGCACACTAGAGATCCCCCGCTGCACATTGCCCTGAGTCACTACAAAGGTAAACTTTCACTACTTCACTACTTGCTACTTCACCTATAGCTAGTGGAATTTTGATATAATTGAAATATTCATGATTTGGAAGTAAAACCTCATTAAATCAATGAATTAGGATGGTTAGGAATATGGATTGCCTAAAAAACGACACCCTCAGGAAAGGAAACGGGTCAAGGTAGTTTCGCTCTAAAACTTGTTACACCCCCCTCTTTCTCTCTTTTTCTCTCCCCCCCTCTCTCTCTCCGGTTCAAGTTTGCCCTGGGTCGTTCTACCCTAAATCAATTTATTGTTTAACTCCACTTAATATAGACGTACGTAGGCGGTGAAGATTTTATCATGTAAAAACAAACATCGGAAGTGTCCCTTTGATTATTTAATTAGTCTCGTAATCTGTTACCATTATCAGATATACAGGTTCTAAATTCGCTTACAATACTAACTGTGATTACGACAATTGTGTTTTTACATTATTTTTTTTATTACTTATACAAATGCAAAGGATTGTTGAAAACTATAAGAATGTCTAAAAGGGGGGGGGGGGCGAAACGGGTAAATTGACGAGGCGAACGGGTTTAGGGGCGAAACGACTAGAAACCATAAAAATGTTGCAAGAAACATGATGCATGAGGAATTTTTTCCCCATGCACTTGACTATTCGCGGAGCTTTTAAACTTACAATGTCCATTTTAACCACCGTCGATTTAATCGCACATGAAAATATACGATTTAATCAATCTGTCACGATGTACCCGCCAATGATACCGACTTTAGGTTGAAAGGAATCGTTATGTTAAACATCCCGAGGCATAACCTTGGAGAATAATGAAGAAAAGATTATTATTTAAATTGTGAAAAAACATTCGTTATTATTATTGTGAAATTTTATGTAAGAATATAGCATCTTTAGAAGATTGAGTTGAGATTCAGGCAATAAAAATTTCCTTACTGCACGTGTCTAGTAAATGTATTTGTATATATTTGTTAATGAGAGCGATTTATCGTGGTGTTTTTTTTTTTTTTACTATCATTGTATTCTAATATAATTCAGAGTAACGAAACCCATAATCGCGTTTAAAGATTTTCAGTCCATTTTAGTGATTATAACTCTGGTGTTCACTATTTACCAAATAAAATACATAGCAACCTGAGGTAATCCCGCACCAAAAAACGTACAATGCGTTAGAAATATCTGCATGTCTATTACGTCGATATAGTGCGGAATTCTTGGAGGATAGGTTGAATATAAAAAACTCACATAATTTGTTATGATTTAGTGACCAATGTATAAATTGTATATATAGGGCAGCGAATTACAACGGAAACGTTCCGAATCAATTCCATTATCCTTAACGATTTCTCTCCTATTCTTTATAAATCATTATGAATGGACATGTTAATTTTCATTTTGAATTTTGCGCTGGACTTTGTTATTACTTATCAGAATATCTTAGTACAAAGATGACATACATAATATATATATTAATAATATGGACTGACACAAAGCGGACAGATAGGGAATTTATGGCATTCAGTAAGTTGTGGTTACTTTATTTCCCATGTAAATTGTTTCCACTAAGCATTTCAATCAACCCAACATGCACGCACGCAAACACATTTACACAGAATATGAATCATCTTTATAAAGGCCCTTCTAGAAACCGTGTATGTTTAAACGAAAAAAATACATACATTTATAAATAAATGATATTTACCTTATTATTATCATCTTTTAAAAAAATATAAAAATGAACATAAATAGATGAATATATAGATGAATAAATAAATAAATAAATAAATGAATAAATAAATAAATTATAAATAAATAATATTGTGTGTAGTTTTTTGTTTGATCAGAATGTACATTCGTTTCATAAATGGCAACAACGATAACCAATTTGATGTGCATCACGATTCAAACCGAACTTTCTTAGTTATTTAGTTCACATAAGGTATAGCTCGGATCCATAAATACATTAAGTTACCTATGATCAATTGATTATCTGTGATAAATTTTATTTAAAGTTTTTTTTCACTGATATAGTTTTGCTATCTAACTTTTAGGTTACTTGTCGAACACATTGTTATTGATGATATTGATCTTGTCGTTTTGTTATCAACTAGACATATTTATTTCCAATTGATTGAATTCCTAGACATCACATGATATAATGATGTAAAAAAATTCGATATCTATAGTTACAAAGCTGAACATAAACTAACTGAAAGACTGCACCGGAAATGCTATATAGCTGATGCCCATTATCTTTTAATGTTTCTGTTTTCCGGTTATGATCCATCTTGTATACTTCATTGTTTGTTTCCGTTTCCGTTTACAACATTTCTTCAGTAACATAAATTAAAGTGCAGACATTGATATTGTTCTTTCCTATAACAATTATTGAAAGATATAATCCAATCATTGCATTTTGATTCGAAAATTATAAGGATATTATCACCCAGAAAGCTGATATTTAGCAAGACCGAGTTGTATAAATCCTTATATCTCCCAAATCAAAAGTCAATATTATCATATAACTGATTTTTATCGTTGCGAAAACAAGCTCTTAGCGAAAGGAACGCTTTAAACTTAGATTAAAACGATACGATTAGCACAATTATTCTACTTGTTGTAGTATCGTGTTGTTGCTAAGTTCTCTTCTCAGAGTTAAAAAATGTTATCATATAGGAAATTCACAACGTTGACATTTTTTCCAGTTTACGCTATATTTATACTGTTTTCCTGAATATGGTATAGCTGTTGCTATGTCAATATAAACTTTCAGATGCAAAGTCGATTTTGATAATTTTAAAAACAATTTGTCAAGATGACGTCCAGTTTATCTTTACACGGTGAGCAGTACCCATAATCGTTTTACGCATTAAATATACATGTTCATTTATTTTGCTTTCTTAAATGTAACCAGCCAATCAGATGGAACAAAATTGTTGCAATGTTCTAACTAAAGAAGACCATGCTTGATTGGCACAATCGCTTTTATCTTGATCCTGTAGTTTCAGATTTAGAGTTTTACTTCTTTTCAAACTTTTTTGTATGTGTTTTGTTATATGTATGTGACCAGACCAAAAGCATATTTTCCCTTGCTAAATTTGCACAGATAAGGATGTCTTGTTGCTTGCTAAAGAATGCATCTAAGTACTTAAAAAACATTTTCTTGTTTCAACTTAAAACATATCAAAATATAGCTTATACCAGGTGTTAAGATAATGCGTCTGGTAAAGTTGTATGGTTGTCTGTGGTGTATAGACCTTGTGTGTATAGACCTTGTGTGTATAGACCTTGTGTGTATAGACCTTGTGTGTATAGACCTTGCGTGTATAGACCTTGTGTGTATAAACCTTGCGTGTATAGACCTTGTGTGTATAGACCTTGCGTGTATAGACCTTGTGTGTATAGACCTTGTGTGTATAGACCTTGCGTGTATAGACCTTGTGTGTATAGACCTTGTGTGTATAGACCTTGTGTGTATAGAATAGACCTTGTGTGTATAGACCTTGTGTGTATAGACCTTGTGTGTATAGACCTTGCGTGTATAGACCTTGTGTGTATAGACCTTGTGTGTATAGACCTTGTGTGTATAGACCCTGTGTGTATAGACCTTGGTGTATAGACCTGTGTGTATAGACCTTGTGTGTATAGACCTTGTGTGTATAGACCTTGGTGTATAGACCTTGTGTGTATAGACCTTGCGTGTATAGACCTTGTGTGTATAGACCTTGCGTGTATAGACCTTGTGTGTATAGACCTTGCGTGTATAGACCTTGTGTGTATAGACCTTGCGTGTATAGACCTTGTGTGTATAGACCTTGCGTGTATAGACCTTGTGTGTATAGACCTTGCGTGTATAGACCTTGTGTGTATAGACCTTGTGTGTATAGACCTTGCGTGTATAGACCTTGTGTGTATAGACCTTGCGTGTATAGACCTTGCGTGTATAGACCTTGCGTGTATAGACCTTGCGTGTATAGACCTTGCGTGTATAGACCTTGTGTGTATAGACCTTGCGTGTATAGACCTTGCGTGTATAGACCTTGCGTGTATAGACCTTGCGTGTATAGACCTTGTGTGTATAGACCTTGTGTGTATAGACCTTGTGTGTATAGACCTTGCGTGTATAGACCTTACTTACTAATTAAAGGCTTAAATACTGTTTTTAATGAATTCGATGATAGCAATTGGTTAGCTTTGATAACTTTCCGCGAGACATTTTAAATTTTAAATTATTTATTTTTTAGATTTTTTATTCTTATTTATTTATTTATTTATTTGAAAAGAAGGTTTAACAAGCAGGCTCAAAACGCTTTGATAACTACAGTGTTTTGTTAATTTTCTTTGAAGAATAACGCAATGCGGCACTTAAATGTATTATTTATTTTTCATTTTTATTTTTATAAGTACTTATAAACTTAAAAAAAAGAAATTAATAAAATAAAAAAGAATAAAAAAAAATTTAAAAAAATAAAAAAAATCATCGTTGGTTTTGGAAAGTATAGCACGTGGTTTTCCCTGTTGGTAAACCAAAATTAAAAAAATGATTATTTATTAATACACCGTCAAATCATATCAAAAATGATATATTGTATTAATATTTATTTATTTATTAATATTTAGGTATTTGTTATATTACGTTACTCTAAGAAATGATTAGTCACCCTAGCATTTTTTAAATGGTTTTTACAAAAAGGGAGTGTCTGTGACAGTTAAAATGTTAATTACTTAAAATAAATTGCAAATTTTAATGAGACAATTTTAAAAAGTTAACTTTATATTCGAAAATAGAGAGTTATCTTTCTAATATGGCGATGCATGTGATCATAAATTGGAATATCATGTCTGTTTTAAAGTGATCACTCAATGTTTATACTGAAGTATCCTCCGTGTTAACAGAAACCTTTCTAAAATACCACAGGCGATCTATAAAGTAATTTATTTGTCAACAAATCAAATGAAAAACATTGGCCATGTATCAAAATTTCATCAATTTATCTCAGACATCATTTAATGTACATTTAATAAGATTTAAGTCCCTGCTGGATGTGATTTGCTTGTAGACGAAAATTAAATTGACATCGCAAGTCGTCACTAAGATATGACAAATACCTTCTGTAATTTTCTTAAACTTGACAGAAAATTGTTAAAAAGGCGATGGAATCTAGATAAATGAAGATAAAAACATTTTAAACATTTCTTGAACCGAACAAGTAGCTATGATTCATTAATACTGTTTCATTAATACTGTGGACAGTCTGATAACACATATTATGACCTAGATGAAGAAAGGTTATTATAAGCCAGTAAGACTACAATAATGTTCAGTTTCTGATAACAGTAGTTTCCAAGGAGTCTTCCTATGGTAAAACTAACCACGGATCTTGTCTTTGTAACTGTATTTAAATCACGTAAATAATTAAGCAATAATAGAATTTGCAAAAAAAATATATATAAAAAGAAGAAAAAAGAAAAACCTAAATCATAAGTTATTTCACTTCAACTTATAATAATTTGGGAATGTGGTTTGGGCATGGTCGGTATGTTTGTGTTTGATGTTACTGGTAGTCTTGACATTTGAACCTAAATGTCAACTTCAAAATCTAAAAAAATAAAGTGAAATCGATATCCTTTTCATAAACGGAAGTTTTTCCAGTCAATTTTTTCTACTTATAAAATGTTTGAACGAATTAAGTGATACTGTACTGAAACCGATATTTTAACAGCATTCATGACTTTGACCATTCTCTTTGTGGGCCTATCATAACATGAGGCAGTTTTAATCGTATTTCATTTACCCAATTAATTTATAGATTAAGTTTTATGCCACCAATGTTAGCGACATGAAAATTTCTTTTTCTCAAAGCTTTTTTCTAGCATGCAATATATATATATATATGTTTTTATTACATTTTTAGTTTACCTGCAGGACTAGGAGAGTCTAATTGCTTTAATATATAATGTACGTAGTTGTATTTCAGTTTTGATGGTGAACAATTAAATTGACATCCATACAGAAAAACGTTAGCTATCCAATATTCTATTATTAAGTGTGGTTTTCATCCAACATTTTTTTTTCCAAAAGTCTTAAATAGGGGATTGGTGGTTTATGTTTTTTCGGATAGTGATTAGGACGTGGACGGGTATGTTTGTGTTTTTATTATTATTATTATTGTTGTTGTTGTTGTTGTTGTTGTTTGAAAGAATAAGACAAATTTTTAGTTTTAAATGTGTTCGTTTGGTAAAAAAAAATGACACAAAATTTATAAATCTGATCGCTGGAAGCCGTCCAATAACAAACATTATTTTTCCACAAAGACTGATATCAATGTTGGTCAACCATTTCTTCTTATAACGTTTCCGTTTCCTCTGCACTTTACATTACACATAAATGCTTCAAGACAAATAAATAAAAATATATGATAATTTTTCGCTTTCCAGTCTGCCCATATCTGCCATGCTAGACTTGTTAACTAGCTTGGTATTGAATCATTTTTGTGTACTGAAGATTTAAAAGTGATCGGCCAAAAGCCAAAAGAAAATTCTTGTTAGTGAGATAGTGAGCTATTTTGGTTCAGACGTCCTTTTAGACACTTTATTTTAAATAATTAGTAAAATGTGTGTTATCATCGTTTTTATTACACTTGTTTTCATTCGTTCTTTTGCATTGATACTTTTTTTATTGTTATACAAAATTTCATTTTCCTTATTTATAAGCATTAGTTTATTCAGATGCGAATTGATATTAGAGAATTTTTTTTCAAACGCAAGTAGCAATTATTTAAATACACTGTTGCGTTTAAATTGCATCATCCATTGGCATTTACATAATAAACGTGAACAATGTCAATAGAATCTCTAAAATAACGATAAATTATTTTGTGTGATGAAGGCAAACGTAGTTACAAAGTTTGGTTTAATAATATATTAGTGCATTGCACGCAAGATTGATCTTCTAAATATTAAGGAGTTGCACTTCATAAAAATTATAAATAATAAATCAAGAAATGTTATTTTTCTGTGTATGTCTTTGAATAGGAAACGTATAACATACAAAGAATCTATGTGTTACACATCTTATACATTGCACTTAAATACAAAATGAATTAAAAAACCAAATAACTCCATAGAAAAGGATTTGTATTTTTCGAAAAGAATGTTACAATTCCGTTTCATCAAGTTTAAAAAAATTTAGTCGTGCGTTAAAATCTTCTCTAATTATCGCAGGCACTGTGTTATGTCTCTTCCATCTGATTTTATGTTTCTTCGTAATATAATGATTTACCTTGTAGACATTCTGCAATTCCTACGACTACATTAAGTTTATTCTTAAAGATAGGAACGAGGCATAAAGTGCAGTCACAAATGAGAGTTTAAGTAGAGTTATTTGTCTAACAACGGTATGTAATTCCTAGTTAGTTTAGATATTAAATCGGTATATTTACTAAAAATAGAATGATGTATTATAAATTGTGTGGATAGAAGGCTTATGTCCCAATTTCTTATAACACACACACACACACACACACACACACACACACACACACACACACACGTTGATTTGAATATTTACCTTGCAAATTATCGATAAAACAAAGAATAAGCGATTATTAAAACTAAGCAATTATTAATTTCTGTTAATATTCTATACATAGGCTCTATTAAAGTAAAAGTAATATAAGTATAAGTGAACAACCGGTACATCATATATATTAGAACTTCTTTAACTTTTATTTTGTTAAGGTCATTTTTCCTTATTGAAATCTTCTCGAACACAAACAAATTAAAATTTCGAACCATTGTTGAGAATTAAAAAAAAGCACTGCTGGTATAACAACTGCAATACAATTGTTTTATTTTTTTATTTTTTTTTTTTTTTTTTTTTTTTGGATACAACTGTTTTACTTCATTAATATACCAATGTGATCTAGGTTTACAAAAGGTCAAGATCAGGTTTAATGTAAATAGGGGCATTATAATCATTATAAACTGTACAATATTACAATAACATGTTATTAAAAGATAATTTTAGAAAACAAAATATTGATGCACCTTACTTTCAACTTATCAAATATGCTACCATCTTTGGAGATATCCATCTGGTCTTTGTTGGATTTAGACAAAATTTGATTGTAATAAACAGATTGGTGATTTTAAAGTTCGACGAAAGATAATCTCCCCAGTTTAACTATACATTTTGTTTGATTTCTCAAAAGAAAAAGAAAGTTTATGACATTTCAAATTGTTTTTTAGTTAGAGATAAAGTATTTTTGCAATAACAAACTTCTATTTTTTTAAAAAAAGGATGAATATGAGCATAACGACCGACTGAAATCTTTATAAATGTCATATGTTAGTTTATTCTTTTACTGATGATGGGTTTTCGAATCGATAGGCTGTTCTGAATTAATTCATGTTACATCGATGCATTCAAACTGGTATAACAATCTGGAAGGTGGAATTAAAGTAATTATTTTATAACGTTTTACTTCTTAAAGTTAATTAAGGAATCAAATGCAATTTTGTCCCATCTTTGTTTACGAAGATTAAATACATCAGCTTGAGACACAGTCAATTGCAATTCTCAGCAAATGATGTATTTCAGAAATTTTGTTATCATCTTGGAGCCAGTTACACTGCAGAATGATTGAGCTAAATTTGATGGTGTGAATAAGATGCTGTCGTTTTTATACTATTAGTATTTAAATCGCTAATACCGAATTCTACTCAGCAAGAATTATGTAATAAAGGAATCCATTCTGTTTATTAACACAATCCATTCACACGCAAATTTGATGATGGTTCCTGAAAAACAACTTCGATTAATACGATTTCCGAAACGTTACAGAATGTTTGGTTGATTAATGACAAAATTAAATCGCATCTATTGTAGGGTTCATAATCACCTTTTATTAAAGTCCGCAGGTTAAATACTAGTTTGTTATAATTGCATTTTAAAGAAAGATGTCTGTAATTAAACAGGAAAAAAGTTTAATTTTAACTTGAAGGTACTTTTCCAATTAACCTTTTAAATGCGTAAAGGTTCTTTATCACTGATGTGGTAAGCTACATCTGACAATATAAATAGTTTAAATTAAACGACTGAATAAAAAGTAAGTGTATATGAACGTTTTTATATAGTAGATATATAACACAAATACCTGTTACATTTTGATGTGCCATATGTGCACGTCTGAAAATTATTCCTCATCAGCGACACTAGTAGCTTTTAAAAAAGCAAAGAAGTGAATAACCATGACATTGTTTTGAAATGTCAATTAAGATAATGTTACGGGCAGTTGTTTCTAACGTTTTGTTTAGCATGTATAGTTGACACCTAATTTTCTAATAAAAGAATACCAAGTAAAAGATTGTCTTTTTAATTTTGTATGACTTCTATTTTATGTTTACTTAGGGAATAACTTCAATATTATCTTATTGATGTATAAAAATTGATTTGCAAACTAAATGATGGTTGTAGTGCCTTTTTAAAGGTGTGCAAAATGTTTTTCTTGTAAACAAAATAATATAACAGTTTACAATTTAATTACATTTTTCTTAATTAATAAAGAATGTAAAAAACCGAAACATTCAAATTAAAGTTGAAAGAGATAATTGCTAACATGGCGAATGGTCTGATTTTAAGATTTGTTATATTTATTCACAATCAGCCTGGCATCAATTAGACGATTATTTGCTTTGATGTCCATTTACGTTTGATATGAACAAATCATGCAAACGTAAATGGAATGTGCAATAATGAACAGAAGAATTAGAAAAAACCCAGATTTAACTGGGTGTGGAATTTACCTATTGTTAAGCCTGTGAACATATATCAGTTTGAGAGCTTCGGGAGTGTTTGACGGGATCGGTTGGATGGTTAAGTGGGACTGTTAGAAGAAGCCGCGATTTATTTGTTGATGAAGCAGTCTGGGCATTAACAATAGACGACTCGCTTTGCTAAGTCAAACAAAACCGATTGTAACTTCTTATAGGGCTGTTGTTTCGACGACTTATTGATCATCTACACGAAAAGAAGAATAAAATTTTATTTGGGATCTAATACCTAAACAAAGAACATTTAGCCTAAAAATCATCATATATTATTTTTGAATAATTCTTATTGGTTTAAAGTTATTTTGTTCTACAGATATATCAGGCAACTGATGAACATATCTTACAAACGACTTCATAAGTGATTTCCTGACTTTATCGCAGTTAGGTTGACGGTTTTGTCAAAGAACTTAGAATGCAGGATCCATGTTATGAAAGATTAATCTCTGAATTTCGTGTGATGATTATAAATCAATTTCTATTTTCGACGTAGACAAAACATGTCAGATTGTCAAAGAGAATGACAATTGTTTTCAGTAATTGGGAAATTGCGGATTTGACATTTCGCGGTATACCAATTAAGCATAATGGTACTTTTATGAAGGAATTCATTTCCTGGTGGTGATTACTATTGATCACGTTTGATCCATTAGTTTCTTGTTAATTACAGAAGGACTTTAAAATTTTACCACCATTATTATAAAAAAACAAAACAATTCTGGAAAAAATCATTTTTTTTTTTATTTTACGTGCATCTGAATGTGATTTTTAGAATAATACATTTTTACTTTTCTAGCTAATCACATATGTAGCATTTATTGACATCTTTGCGGCTACTTGATTAGAAATGAGTATTGGTTTCGTTGACGTTGATTAGATAATCAAGAAAAGAAGTTTGAACTTTCAAAAATGGCCAATTTTGTTACACACGTAAACTCCTATAAAGGAAATGAAGCCGGGTGTGTATTTGATAGCAACTTATCCTTCTTGCAGTTAGATTTATAGACGAATCACCTGAAATTGCGATTGTTAAACTTGTTTATGTTTAGAAAATTTTACTATCAGTAATAGTATCATAATTGTTTGTCATATCGATATTTGGTGAACAAAATTATTGAAAAATATCAAAAATCAATGTAAAACCTAATTGGGAAAAAATAATCAGACTTACTCAAAAAAGTTTCTTTAATTGTGTGCATATAACAATCTTTTATGATTTCAAAAAGAAAACAAATTTACTGTATCAAAAATATCCCTTATGAACTTTCCTAGTGTACCATATCAGATATGTTGTCATGATTTTAATATTTATGATGATCCATCTTAAAAAATCCGAACAACATTGAGCACCCAATTCTTAATTCAAGACTCTTTCCTATATTTTTTGACTGAAAAAAATCAAACTATATCAATTGCATTTTTGGATATCAATGTTTTTCATAGTTCTTTTGAATTAAACACCATGTAGTAAGGAAATGTGATTTGTAGATAAATTCATTGGACCTTTATTAACCTTCAAATACCCTAATGTTATCTTGGGGAGGCCCAATTGGAAGATTGAAGTCAGTAAATTTTAGCTATTTTCCAAAATCTATTATATGTACAGACGAATTCAGAGAAGATCTTTTAATTAAAAAATAGAATTTGTTTAGGTCAGTGTTTTTAATTCAACCTTACTATTTTTTCAGTGATGAAAGTTTTGAATAAAAGAAATATTTACAAAAAAAAAAAAAAAAAAAAAAATTATGGACCAATAGTAGATAAGTGTATTTAGTTAAAATTGTTAAACAAATTGTTATGAAATGGTATAAGTAAAGGAAAGGTAATCCACAGCACCAAGAATATAATTAAGGAACTTTATATAACTATAAAGATAGGCGAAGTATGCACTTCATTTAAATTTGCACTATATGCTATCGATTGTATAATTGTCGACTGATATTTTTGTTTGTTCATACGAGAAATGTTTTTAATTCGTTTATAACGATAAAACTTTTCTAATCTGTTTCATCATATCCATCATTTTGTTGAATACAGTTTGTTCGTGGTTCTTCTTTCTTTTTTATAAATACTTTTAAATGATTTATATATAAATTTAAAATCGAAAAAATATAAAAGCTAAGTGTCCATTTTTTTAAAAAAATAATAAACAGGAGGGAGCAATAAAAATGTAACATCAGTATCAGCCACATTTGTATTTATAAATTAATGTATATAAAAAGTTTAAACTTTAGTTAGATTTTTTCAATAATTTCTAAAAAAAAAAGTTCTAATGTATTTGTTAATCAATTCAAATAAATTTCGACCCCTTTAATGATTTTGTTTAAACGCGTTGATTGCTTTATTGCTATTTTAAGTTGTAAATGAAATTTGCTGATTAGATTGTGAAATTTACTAAAATCACGCTACCAATAAGAGTTGCATGTTTGTTGTTTCTTATTAGCATATCAATTAACAATAATAGGATAATTTCCTTTAGCAAATTTTTAATGATAATGTACAAGCTACTTGTCTTTTAGTAATTTGCCTTGAATGGAAGGAAAGTTGTTGAATGTTATGTTTAAATAACCAAACTTAAATAGATTTTATTTGCTCTAAAAGAATCCCGATACTTTTTATTACTAAACTGTTATTTAATCAATACAAATTATTTAATGTGATTTAAATAAATAAATAAGTTTGTTTTAAATATTCAACTGTTTACATCAAATCATTTTTTCTTAAATTCTTAAACAAAAAACTAAAATCAATTAACAAAATTGTTTAAGAAATTTAAATATGCTCTCATGTTTATTTTAAATGTTGTTTATAGAAATTTCGAATCCAAGAAGACTATTATGTCGATGACTTCCATAGAGAGGCTTGAAATGGAAATAATTGTTTTTTGCTTTTGTAAAACCATCTAGTTGTTTTCCTCCGTAAAACCATCTAGTCTACTAAAAACTGCTCTTTTTTTCTCTTCTTAGTTGGTGTCATAAGTATAAAGATAATCAAGTTTTATACCTTTCCTTAAACATGTTATAAACAATTTATAGCATAGCCCTTTATCTTAAAAAATACACACAGAACGATAGCTGAAGGAAATCGACGTCATCTTCTACGATGGCTAAAGGGACACTGTTTTTATGGAAACCTACGTTTATATCTCGATCCATTTTTTTTTTTTTTTTTTTTTTTTTTTTTTTTTTTTTTTTTTTTTGCTTCATTTAATTGATGAACGTATTGCTCAACAAAATTAAATAGGTATTTTTGTTAAATATATCATATATATGCTTAGTATGTAGTTTTATATTCAAATGCTTCAAAAAAATACAAAACTAAATTATATAGTCTTTTATATGCATTTGTTACCTGTTTTACAGCTACGAATATAACTTCTACAATTTCACTGTTTATGTAATTGTATGTTCTGTATTTTGTAAATGATACCGTTTTTCAATTAATTTATTTACGATGGATACAAGAATTTCTCAATCTAATTAATATCCCGAGAAAAATGAAAAATACAAATTTGAAAAAGGGACATATTTACTAAAAAACTACAGGTACAAACTGAGACATTGTTCTCATATATGTGTGTGTGTGTGTGTGTGTGTGTGTGTGTGTGTGTGTTTTCGTTAAGTATAACATGTTTATGTCACACGTAATACACACGGCAGAAAAGTTTATTGCCTAACAGTATTGTTGATGATTTGTTTTAAATGCACATATGTTCGTTACGCGGTAAATACATTTGGGTCTCTTGACTACCAATATACCATACCTGTCAATATCTAAAATTGAAATTGGTGTTTCAATTCAAATTAAAAAAATATAAAGGTCGATACCAAAAATATCTCTGTCTTGAAAATTAGTTTTGTTTCTTTTGGACGCAAATTTCTACAGATCCAGACAACATATATTTATTTACTATGAGTAACTCCTTGAATTCAGTTCAAAAACATTAATATTTAAAACGCTGTTTGACTCTGTAACGGAACACTACCTTCAAAATTACAAATGGATGTGTACTAAATCTTTCATCATTTTAATATATATTGTATTTTTATTATTAATTTTTTATATAGACTTAACGTTTTATGAAAGAAAGTTCATAATCCCTTTCCTAATTGAACAAACATGTTAGTCATTTAGTATATTTCAAACCCTTCAATGTTGAAATAACAACAAACAATCGATCTAAGAGTCTAGCTTTTCAGTCTTGTATTTTAATAAGAAAATTATATTTTCTGTCTGAAAAGACCTACTCAACGATGACTCTAATACCTTTACCCATACTTATACAAAGTGTGTTTGTCTTTTGTCTTGTATGGAATTCTGTGATGTTTGTGCACACTAAGTGCCACAAAATGAATACGACTTTCTTTTAGCTATTTATATGCAATTGTTTGGCTTTATTTCTACATGGAATAATATGTTCCATCTACTCAATATTCTGTGATGTTTGTGCACATTAAGTGCCACAAAATGAATACGGCTTTCTTTTAGCTATTTATATGCAATTGTTTGGCTTTATTTCTACATGGAATAATATGTTCCATCTACTCAATATCGACTCGCATAATGTGTGATAATATAATACATGGCCATGAAAGCATTTTATGAACAAAAAAAGATACTTGGCATTAACCAATAGAATACTTAACAAACATGACAAAATAGAGAAATAATCAGACACAAATTTTTGGAACTTACATTATACACATATAGACGTTGAAATTTAATCATAAAATACATTAACAAATGCTGTATGACAATATCATATATCATGTTAAAATGCATTTTATGATTAAATTCAAAAATGGTATATAACAACGTTGGTCGAGTAACCTGCTTTTGTAAAACAAAATAATATCCACCAGTAGTTTATATTTCAGTTTGATAGCTATGATCCATCTTACTAAATTTACAAAAAAAAAAAAAAAAAAAATATGTACTATAGATATAAATATATAAATTGGCTTCATTTCTGCCATCAATTATTAACAAAATCAGAAATGTGTATTCAAAACCACATGACCTTTATATATTTCATTCAGAAAAATCAATAAAAAAATCATTTTGTTTTTCATAATATTGTCCACTAGAGACCTTTATCTACCTCTATCATACTTCAAACACTGATGTAGACTTTATTGACATGAATTACCTTAAAGCGATTTAATACCATAAAGACGGTAACGTTGCCAGTTAAAACAAACGGTCTATATGTCTTCCCACACTCAAAGTCTTATTGGATAAATCGGTTAACTGACTGACGTATATATTTAAATCCGATATCTATGTGATGTATCTAATATATGCTATGTCTTGTTTAACATGATTAATAATCTCAGACAATACACCATTGGACAAATAACAAAATAAAAAGCAGTGTTTTGAGAACGGGGAAATACTGATATAAATGGAAAAGACATACACGCGATACATTTTTATTTCTATTTTTGAAATTAAAGCAACATTATGTCATCTAAAGATCACACTTAATTGTAGTTATTAAAAACAGACAACGGTTGGGATTTAATGAACATTGCTATTACAGTTTTGCATAAGCAAAACAGAAAACATATAATTTAGATAGGTCAATTAGTTACATTCTTTTAGTTTTGGTACGAAGTCAATTATAAATTATAATCAATTTTCATATAAAAATTGAAAATAAATTAGAAAGGTAGATAAAATCGGTATATTTTGTGGTTTTCCTTTTTATAAAATAACTTAACCGTTTCTTTTACTGAACTTTATATCAGCAATCAGGATGAACCCGATTTCGTATTCCCAAAAACATCTTATTTTATTTTTTTTTTTTTAAAAAGAATCTGTTCAAGAAGACGAAAGAAATGATATCCGGTTAAAATTCATTTGACTTCTATCAAAAAGCACTTGTAAATCCAATTATTTGTTGAGACTATAATTTATATTCATTCAGTAAAGAGATTGACATGAATTTATTTACATATTTTCCTATGAATAAAATCTTAAAAAAAGATATTAATAACATCTTTTAAAAAGGATTTCGTTGTTTTTGCTTACCTTATATTACCCACACATGCAAAAAGAAAAAAAAATAACAGAAAGAGATATTGATAAAAGAACTATCTGATACGCTAGTTAGCAAATAACATCAAATCTGAGAGAGAGAGAGAGAGAGAGAGAGAGAGAGAGAGAGAGAGAGTGTGTGTGCGTGTATGCTAAATTGTTTTGAGACACCGAACCTTTAGATGTGTTGCAACAGTAATGTTTCTAAAAGGTAAAGACATAATAGTCAAACATTGTCAAACAAGCAAACATTGTTAGGCTGCACCTATTTGAGTACATTCATAATTGATATGTGTCTAATACGAAAGCCAGTAACATATGTTCGACCATTTTTAGCATGGCTGAAATATCGTGATATAACCGCTTTTTTTTTTGATGTGCCATGTATGCACATTTCGGAAAATTATTCCTCATCAGTGACATAAAGGGGCCGAACAGTTTGATAAATAAAAACAAGCAAAACAGTTGAAAATGAAAGAATCCATAAAATTATTTAATTTCAAATAATCAAGTAAATCAATTATTTCATTTCAAATAATCAAGTAGATCAAGTATGATTTTGACCCCTCTTATCTATACAAATAAAACAAACATACCAGTCCTTGTCCATATCACAATCCAAAAAAACAAAGTGAAAACTTTGCAAACTGGCAAAATATGTTATACACGTGAACTTCCATCAAGGAAGTGAAGCCGGGTGGTCCAGAAGGGTAAGCACCTCCTGTCATTAAAATGTCATAAAATGTGCCCTTAGAGTACTAAGCATCAATTTTTTATTTATTAAATGAATCTGTCTAATAAATTCCTGAAAACATATTATATACATTTATTTTTATCAGATTAATTTATAATATTGCTTAAGTTTTAAAATTACTGGTGGACCTTTTTGTCTTCACTATAAGTTTAAAGTGTTATAATTTACAATATTATATACCTATTATTTTATTTCAGTGGGTAACGACTAAAATGTTCCGGTTCAATAGAACCGTACATAGACCGGATCTCCGGGCTGCTCTGGCATAATATTTTTGTGTCGTTGTCCATGTTAGAATTTACACTTACTATAATTCCGCGCTTCGGTTCTTATACTAATTTGGGGAGGACTTCCCGGTCAGTAAACTGTCATATTGCCAGCAATGCCATAAACTATTTGTTAAATGTTTGGATTTTATTCACTTTCTTTTTTCATATGTCTTTCTTGAGGAAAATCCAAATGATTTATGAAAATGTTTACAGTGTTTTATATATAATTTCTCTATAATATAACTGACCCTTTTTTTAGTTTACTTTTATTTTTATAGTTTTAAATATTTTAATTTTACATTTTTAGTTATTTATAACAACTTTTGTATGTTTTACATTTTCTAACTGCAATCAGCTGCAATATTGCTGCTACGGCTTTAAATATCAACTCGCTTATTCAATATGTATTGACATCTGACACAAGAAATATTTTAGGTTGTAGAAGAAGCATTCACGTTTTAGCAAAACATATTTTTATTTTCGGTCTTGGTTTAATTGAAACGCTAACTTTCAAAAAACGAAAAGGAATGTTCTTAGCAAAGTTTCTATGCATCTGAAGAACATTAGTTTTCGGTCTAGCAGGCATATTTCACCAAATGTTTTTCTATTGCTTTGTGGTATAAATGTCATTTAAATTTCTTTCGAGACGATAAATCAAATTTATCCCTTTCTTTTAAACTATTAAAGAAATTCTTTTAAAATAATGGTCGAATTAAAAGTATTAAAATTGTTAGAGAATATATCAATCTATTGACTCTAAAACCAGAAAACATGTCCAACAAAATTAAAGCAAAGAAATGCGCCTCAGGTCCAAAATTGTTTTGTTATAATGCATCAAGCATTACAGACAAACAAACAGTTATCTGTAAAAGATTTTTTAGGATGTGTACAGTCCTAGTGCACTATGAAAGCACATTATAAGGTTTTATAGTCTCTTGTCTGTATTTGCACTGTAAATAATTATTGCGTTTTTCTTGTAAGCAGTTAAATATAAAAAAGTTCAATAAGTCATTTCATTTTTATAAATACAATTAAGATGTGTCATTTTACTTAGTTGAATTAAAATACAAACATTATAATAGGTTTTACTTATAATTTGTATGTATAAAATGTAAATGTACAAGTTGTCAGCTCATGTTTAGTCTAATAGAATTTGGGTTATATCTACTGAATTTAAATGTATATTATAGACAGTTGATCGTTTCATTTCGAGCAATAAATGTTGCAATGTCACATGTCCATACATTTTACTTCGTTAAATTACACGTGATATAAATTAACCAACTATAGCGCAAGAAATTAATTTGAGGTTTTAAATCATAGTAACTAAATAGGTTATTGGATATTGTTAATATTTCATTTTATTTCATCTAGTTTCTTGTGATAAATATATACCACAAATACCTGTTAAATTTTGAAGTGCAATATGTGTATATTTTGGAAAATCATTACACTAGGGGCCGAAAAATTGATGGATAAAAACGTAAACCAAACGGTTGAATATTAATGAATCGAAAGTTTGAAAATTATATGAATCAAAATCCAACTAAGGAATGCTTTGCATGAGGTAATAAACCTAAGTTACACAAAAATTTCAAAAATTAAGATTATTCTTAATATTCTTGCTGATTTTTAAAAATAATCCTTGAATTTAGGTAGAAAATACATATATTCGTCGATTATAAAAAAAACTTTTAACAGTAAATAAAGGTTTAAAAATTAATATTATTTAAAGCTATTTGTTTAGAACATCCAGTATTTCAAACAAACAATTTAATCTTAAAGCAATTTACAAACAGCAATTGCAGACACTCTAGAAATGATCCTATTATTTTTTTGCAGCTATTAGTGTAATATAAAGTTCCTCAATTTTATTCATTTTTACAATTTTTAACAATATCATAAATTAAATTATAAAATCAGTGATGTAGTTTGAGATTGAAGTTACATAAACTCTACTACAGCTTAGGGCGGCTGAAGTAGGTGTATGTACATGTATATCAATAAATCATATAAATGTAAAATTATTATTTCATTTACTAATAAGTCATATATAATATCTAGACATGCAAATGGTAAGGAATCACGATTTTTTTAATGAAGCACGGTATAAAGTAAACAGTTAAATGCGTTTACATATTAACTTAATTGATATAAGCAATAATGCTAAACGTTGTGTGTTGAAATGTTGCAAATTCCACACATAAATGAAAAGAAGTTATTCATGTTAATGTTTATATAGAATCAAGTAATCTACTCGTAGCTGGAATGCAGGAAGTGTTCTCTTCAATACGAAAAAATATTGTTGAGTACAAATATTAAAAAAGTGAATAAAGTATTCCTCAATTAAGTAAGATTATAGTTTTTACGAGTTGATTCAATATTGCGAACATATACGCGATACTCGCAGTAAAACTGATGTGTTGGGTAAAATAATGATATATGAATACCTTTATTGCTTTATCTGTATATGGAATACGCATTCTTCTGTTGCTGAAAGCAAACATTAATTAAATATAGAATCTGTTTTTTTTCTATTCACGTCATTAAAAAACACCTAAATGATTGGTTTCCACTGTGTTGTTTGCAAATTCTTCTCTTAAACAACAATGTAATGAAATAAGAAAATGTATAGAACAAATATTTTTAAAAATTATATAATTCCAAATACATGACTTATCTAGACCAGGTAATATACCTATATACCCTCAGGCATCTCCTTGTACTAAATTAGTTGGACAAATGTCATCACAAGCCTGAAGCATGTCGATGGTCAATACCTAACTTGTTAAGGTTGTCCGTCAGGCCCAAGGCATGTACATTATCTAGTCTAGACTTAATTACGAAATACATACATGTCTTTAGTAAATATCATCCTTTCGACCTGCCTAACACATTATGTAACCTCAAGGTATAAATAGTTGGTTTAAGCAGTACTAAGACACACACTCACATAGACACACAGATACGCACACACCAGGACGGCCAGGATATCAATAAAAATACCTGAAACTACAACAGTTGTTCCGACTTCACTACACAAAGTGGTGCACGTGACCAGCAAGGACCAAAGAAAAATACCACTAGACGATCACAAACACGACATTAAAGACCACAACACAACACAAGAAGATCAACAAAAACTGTAAGTAGGCACAATTAGTTTTTGGAATATCACTTGAGGCATTTTTTCTACTAAATTTCCTTTTAGTAAACAATTAATTACATATAAATCTCAAACAAAAAATTACTTAACTAACTAACAAACAAAGTAAATAGATAAATAAATAAATAAATAAACAAATAAACCAAAAAAAAAAAAAAAAATCATTTCATTCTATTTTACTACCAGTTTATTTATACCTGTTTAAACCATACATATATATATATATAATAAAAAAGAATATTTTTTGAAGGGTATTTTCCCTATCTTTGTTACCTCCACATTTTGCCGTTTTTATTTATTTATTTATTTTTTTTTGTTTGTCACTTTTTTGTCCTTCATTTTTTTAGTCTCCTTAAATTTTTGTAAAATATAGGGCGTTATTCTTGCTTTTTATTCTTTTTGCTATTTTTTTTTTTTTTGCCCTTTTGTTATTTTTGTAACAGTGTTTTTTTTTTTTAAAAAAAAAATCTTTTTTTTTTCTATTTTTTAAAATTTGTATTCACCTTGCATTAAGTTATTTTTTAACTTAGGAAACTTTTTTTTTATTTACTTCCTTCTTGCTTAAGGTTTTTTTTTTTTTTTTGTTTTATTTTCTTTTATATAACATGGGTGAACCAAATGCTGTCCAAATTTTTTCAGCAATAGCTGAAACTTTTCAAACGCAAACACAAATTCTTAAAGACATACAGACACACAATACAATTATAAACAACCAGCAGCAAACTCAACTTTTGTCAAATTCTTCGTGGTGCCATGACAAGCTATTTGACGGCACACGTTTAAACTTTACTGACTGGATACACAATATTGACAAACAGTCCCTACTCACAAACAATCCCCACAAACATTTACTAGCTTATCAGTCAAGTACTGGCCCTGTAAGTGAATATATCAAGCGGTACCTTGCTTCCCATGACCCGGTAAATTGGGACGATTTAAAATCAAACTTACAAAAATGTTTTGGGGATATTCAAGACCCATCTCATGCCTTCGTCCTTCTAAAACAGATCCATCAAAATCCCGGGGAACCAGTGCAATTATTTGCACAACGTATATTGTCTTTGGCTGAGCAATACTACATAGGGCATTCACTCACAGACCCCATTATAGCAAAACAATTAATCGGGTTCTTTGAAGATGGGTTAGAAAACAGTTCCCTTAAGCTCAAGGTCATGCGTAATCATTTTACTAATTTCCAAGCAGCTATTGATTGTGCTGTCAGTGAACAAAATATACAACACCAATTTGCCCTGAGGTCAAAACACCCACCTATACCTAATCTTGATTCCTTTGAAGAGCCGATGGAAGTAGATCTGGCCCAAACATTTAATTCTCTTTCTCTACAACGTCGCTCTGAGCACCACCCACAGCGTTCGCGCAACACTCATGTTCCTCACAATCGTGGTCGCTCTCGTCAAAGACCAATGGTTTCGCATGACAGTCGTTCATACACTAATAATAATTCCCGCTTACATCACACACAAAACCAACAACACACTCTTTCTCGCTACTCATACAACAATAAAGCTCTATTACCAACACCACGATTTACACAACACCACAATCATTCACAGTTTCAACAAAACCAACATCACTCTCACCCTCGGCGTTTTCAACATTCTGAACGCCCTCTCTCTTCTCGTTACCCACAGTCATCTTCTAGGTACCCCTCTTCTGGCAGTTTTCCTAGAACTATTCGGGAAACTAATGTCACACCGGTATCGTGAGGCAGATACTGGTGGTAGATCAGCTCCTAATTCCTACACTATTAACTTATCTGGTAATCCTGATTCTTGTGTTATCAAAATATTACCTAAGCAAAAATTTCGAGCTTTATTGGATTCTGGAGCTGACTTAAGCCTCTGTCATTCAAGAATTTTGCAACATTTACACCCACGTCCTCGACTTCAAAGAGAAAACATTAACTTACACACAGTAAAAGGAAAACGAATTGACATTTTAGGATCTATTGTCTTACATTTCAAAATTGGTGGCCACATTTTAAGTCATAAGTTCTTTGTTACACCTCACATGACTCGTAATATAATTCTTGGTCGTGATTGGTTAAGTAAAGAAAATGTAACAATATACCACGGCATACACAAAATGAAAATCAAAGGTGTTCTCCTCTCTCTAGTAAATGATTTTCACATTTCCTCTTTAGTTCGTCTAAACAAAAGTGTGAAGTTGCCACCACGATCAACAACTCTATGCTTTGGCAAACTTAAACAACATGCCAATTTTCAAGCAAATTCATTATGCTTTATAGACCCTGCTTCTACAAGGTTCCTATCACAAAACCCTGATATACAAATCTTTCCATCACTTTTCAAATTATCTTCTAATAAGAACCACATCCCCATACCTGTAATCAATAATTCTGACAAACATATGCGCTTAAGCACAGGCTGTGTTCTGGCTTCTATCCATACAGCTAATGAACAGGAAATTTCAACAGTCTCCGACCATATCAATGATGTTTCTGAGTCAGTCAATGAAAATGATATGTCACCAGATTTGCTTGTACCTGATAATTATAAGTCAACGGTAGAAAGCTTACTATCAGAAAATTCAGATTTATTTGCCGAAAAGGATACTGACTTGACCCAAACAGACTTAGTCACAATGTCCATTGATACAGATGACCATCCTCCTATCAAGCTTCGCCCCTATCGAGCCCCACTTACGCAACAAGCTCAAATCTCCGATGCAGTCGACCAAATGTTACAAGCCAAAGTCATTGAACCTTCTGACTCACCATGGTCCTTCCCTTGCATCTTAGTAAAAAAGAAAGATGGCTCTCTACGTTTTTGTGTTGACTACAGGAAGCTTAATGCTATTACCCGTCCTAATTCTTGGCCACTACCCTTAATAGACGACATTTTAGCTAAATTAGGCAAATCTAAGTACTTCACATCTCTCGACTTACGTAGTGGCTACTGGCAACTTTTGCTAAATCCAGATGACCGTCCAAAAACCGCATTTGCTTGTCACCGTGGTCTCTTCCAGTTCCGAGTCGTCCCATTTGGCTTAATGAATGCTCCTCAAGTCTTCTCTTATGCCATCTCTAAGCTTCTCAATGGGATGCAACATTTCGCTGTTGCATACCTAGATGACATTCTCATATTTTCAAAGTCCGCTGATGAACACCTAAATCACATAAACAGATATTCCAACGTTTACGACAACATCGTCTTAAGCTTAAGCTAAAGAAATGTGCTTTTTTTCAAACAGAAACAAACTACCTTGGCTTTACAATTAATCGTCAGGGCATTAAACCAGATGAAAACAAAGTTACCTCTATTCGCGGCATGGCATGTCCAAAAACAATAAAACAATGCCGTTCTTTTATTTCAATGTGCTCCTATTATCGGCGTTTCATTCCAAACTTTTCAGCTATTGCTGCTCCCTTAATTCACCTCACAAAAAAGTATGTGAAATATAAATGGACAGACGAATGCACCAAAGCATTTAATTACCTTAAGGATAGTCTTTCACTTATTCCCCTTCTTAGTTATCCCGATACATCCAAACCTTATACTCTCTATACAGATGCAAGCGATTCATGCATTGGTGCAGTCTTGACTCAGAAATGTGACCCAGGTGAAGAAATAATCCCAGGTGAAACTCACGAAAAGCCAATTTACTTCTTGTCTCACAAACTAAGCAAAACCCAATGTAAATGGAGCACAATAGAAAAAGAGTTTTACAGTATTCATTTTGCCTTGAACAAGCTTCACCACTATCTTTATGGCGCTACATTTACTATCAAAACTGACCATAAACCTCTACAATCGGTGTTAAACTCAGATTGCAAAAATAGAAAAGTCCAACTATGGTCTCTCAACCTAATGAATTACAACGCCAAGATTGAGTATCTAGCCGGCAAGAAAAACATTATAGCCGATATGCTGTCACGACTTCCGGATCTTACAACACCGACTGACATGCCTTCGGATAATGACGACACCTTCGATATATCTGAAAACACCTTTGAAATAAACACTTTTAACTCAAACGAATTTAACCCCACTTCATATGCACACTACACACCACAACAGGACAACATTTTCAACACTGATTCAACTAGCTTTCACAACTTAGATATGAAGGAAGAACAGGCTAAAGATTTATCCATAGTGCAACACATTAACGATATCAAAAGTAACACAAATGAAAAACACACCAACAAACTTCATCTTATTGATGACATGCTTTACTATATAGGCAATCTCGACTCTGATCCCACCTTACGCTTATATGTTCCCGAACATCTTCGCAAGCCTGTGGTTCAGGATTATCATAACAACAATGGACACCCTGGCATTGACCGCACCTTCCGAGCCATTAAGCAAAAGTATTATTGGCCAAAACTATATAATGATCTATCACAACATATTTCTGCTTGCATAACTTGTCAATCTCATGCTTCCACTAGAATTAAGTTACCGCTCCAAGTAACTGATGATTCTCCTTTTCCATTTGCAAAAATCCAATTAGACTTATCTGGACCTCACCCAACAACTGCAATGGGCAATAAATATATCGTTAGTTTCATTTGCACACTAACAGGCTGGATTGAAGCTTTTGCCATTAAATCCAAAGAGGCCGAAAACATTGCACATCTGCTCTTGAATGAAGTTTTTCCACGACATTCATGTTGCTTAGAACTTGTAACAGATAATGGCACTGAAATTGTGAACCGCATTGTTAGAGAGGTTTTAGAGATTCTGCGCATTAACCATGTTCGGACTTCCCCCTATAATCCCACAGGCAATAGTAAGGTGGAACGCAGTCATCAAACGCTAAACAATACACTTGCAAAACTTATCAACAAACACACAACTACCTGGGATACTATGCTGCCACATGCTCTTGCTGCCACTCGTTTCAACATTAATGAAACATCTAAACATAGCCCATTTTTTATGCTCTATGGCCGTGATCCAATTCTACCTATTGACACAATTCTAAAACCACGACGTAAATATATGGGTGAAGATTATCACAAAGTTGTCCTACAAAACCAACATGAAGCATTTACTATACACACACATAACACCCAAAAGGCAAAACAACGTAGAGTTCAAAAAGCTAACCAAAACACAACACCTATCAATTTCTCGGTTGGTGACGCTTGCTATCTCAGAAATCATACACGACAAAACAAATTAGAACCCAAATGGACACCGCATTATCGTATCATCGAACAAAAATCCCCAACAACATTTATTATAAAAAATCAACTTGACAGCTCCACTGTCAAAGTAAGTGCTAAACATTTGAAACACGCACACTTAGACAATTGGGAAATTCCTGCTCCTTCATCCACAGATGGGCGTCCAGTTCGACAAGCCACTTACACTGTTCCTCCTCTTGTTTCTGAGAACTCTGATTATGACTCAGATTCCTCAATGGACATTCCACTGGCAGAATATGCTAGAAAACATACAGATAAACAAACTTCACAAAACAACACAAATACTACAGCCAACATACAAACTTCCACACCAACAGATGGTCAAATTTATTCTATTGAGACTTCTTTAGCTCCTAACTATTCTAACTCTCATGATGTATCCGTACAAACAAACTCACCAACAAACACATCGTTACAAGATGTAGTTTCACCACAACCTACACATACACCACAAACCCTACCTCATTCTTCTGATACATCTGCAACCAAAAATTCAATTCTTTCAATAATTACGCAACAAAATAATCTTCTAGCATCCCTATTGACCAATTAATTTTTTTTACTTTCAGGCACACGCCAGCACCCTTGTGCTATCACTATGAAGGTTTTGCTTGTTTTGTGCATTTTAAATGCAATTACGTCCTCAACCAAGGTCTCAGAAAATGTAATTTTTTCAAAAACAAACGTAATAAGTACAACTCGCTCAAAGTGGACCATTTCATATGCCATCAACTTTAATGATTTTAAATTAATATTAAACAACACAAAAAAAGGCATAAACCAAGCATACTACCTTCTCATGAAAGCAGAGAACTTAACAAATTCTTTTCAATCACCTCCCCATCTCACTCTCTTTACCCAAGAGACACTATTTACACAATTAAATAACGCTACCACACTTCTTGATACTCAGTACAACGAACTTATTTCTCTTCTTACCGATTTTCAAACTTTACACAGACAAAAACGTGGTCTTTTTAACTTTATTGGCAATGCTTTTAGTTTTCTTTTTGGGACACCATCATCTGATGATTTACAAAAAATCAATAAAAATATTCGTATAATTGCTACTAATCAACAGGAAATGCGACATGTTGTACATGATAGCCTTACAATCCTAAACGCTACTCGTTTTCAAGTGCGCGAAAACAGAGATAAGCTAAATTCCCTACTAAATTATATTTCTCACACATATACGGAATATAAAAACAATTTTGATGCCCTTACAAAAACCATTGCCCATACAACAATCTTTTCTCAATTACATGCTCACTTATCAATGTTTATAACACATGTTCACTATCTCTTAACTGAAGTTGCCAACCATATTCAAAATTTAAAATTACAACTTAACATGCTTTCTCTAAGACACCTTTCACCTAGCACCATAACACCTTCTTTATTACGTTCAACACTGACAGGCATTCAAGATCATCTTCCAAAATCCCTGGAACTACCTCAAAATCCTTCTACCAATTTATGGGAGTATTACCAGTTTCTCCAATGTTCCACTATTATTGACCCAAATCATATCATTATTTTGATTGACATTCCTTTACTTGACTCTTTTAATAAATTAGAAGTTTATCACATATTTAATTTACCCATCCTTATGAATGCAACTGCATCTGACAAGTGTAATACATGTAATATGGTTGCTAAATATCACCTTGAAGCTAATGCTATAGCTATCAATGTAGAACGAACCCGTTATATGTTTATTACTGATAATGAACTTGCACCCTGTTCGAACCCGGTAAACAAGTTCTGTCATCTAAAATCCCCAATCTACCCCATCAATCTAAGCACTCACTGTGTAACTGCCTTATTTATGGCAAAGGAAGATAATATACATAAATATTGTAAAACAGATGTTTCTACATCTTTTCAACTTCCACAGGCCGAGCTTATTGCAGAAGGTCTTTGGGTCATTGCAACTTACTCAAAAATATCCTTTTCAGTAGTTTGTGGAAATAGTACACTGCCTTCAAATCACATCATAGCTACACCACCTCTCGCCTTAGTACATTTAGATCTATCATGCACAGCATTTAGTGATTTTGTAACACTACCTTCATTTCACAAACATTCATCAAAGTTGATAAATTTACATGAATTTTCAAATGCATTTATGCAAATAAATTTTTCAGCTATTTCCATTTGGAAACCCTTCCATCTTGCATTCCCTATAAATCATAATCTTACTATCCCTGATAAATTAATGAACATAAAACAAATGCCACTTGATAAATTAATCCATGAAATAGATTCTGTACAACCCATTACAAATTCTCAAAATTTTTTGGAAAACACAGATTGGAAATTTTTTGGTTTTAACACTGGTAGCACCATTATTTTTATAATTTTATTATTTCTTACTTATAAAGTATTCCAACTTATCAAATTTCGATTTATCAAATCAAGCAAAGCCTCAAAAAGTGATATTTCAAATTTAGCAGTGCCTACCATTATTTCCAATACATCGCTATTCAATGCACCTGTACATCCAACGTCGCCTCCAACATCGCCAAAGCCACCACGGAGTGTTTTATTAGAGCCACTTACTGCCGCCACGCCTCTTCTCGGAACCACAGAAACAGCTGTTGTTCCAGTCAAGAAACTATATCCGCAGATTGCATATTCATAACATTTACATCAATTGTGTTCTGACATTGTTCTTCATCTACGAGTGTGTTTTTTTCCATATATATATATATACATATTTTTTAACAATATAGTGATATCTAATTTTATTTACCACAAATAACGAACATTGATGTGCGCCACAGCCACCCATCCAAGATATTGGCTACAAGACGGCTGATATGTTCATCCAGTTTGTGCAGATGTCATGCCGGGATGAACCTTGGAATTCACATATGTTTAAAATTCAATCAACAATTGGATTATTTATTTTCTTATGGACTAAGTTATAGTTTTTCATGTTATATACATGAATGTGTCCATATACTTCAATAATAATATCACCATTTGATTATTCATATGAACAAGTTATAGTTTTTTTTTCATGTTTTATACATGAAAATGTTCATATATTGTATAAAGCTATTTCGTAAATTATAGACTAGTTGAGTAAATATTTCACACATCGTTGGATTTAATATTCATTATTCCTTTGTTTAAAACCGTCAATTATGGACAAAAGTAAACTGACTCTTTATTTGTTTTAACAAACGTTTTTTTTTCTATATCTAATTCGACGTTGGACGTGTTTTCTCTATTCGTTTGGACATTCCAGAAAGTATACAAGAAAAAAAAAACATTATGGACTTTAAAACTGTCAAAAATTTTTCTTTCTTTCTTTTCTCATCTATTGTTTCCTTTGTACTTTTTAACGAATAATAATAATAATTGTAAAAATAAACACACACATTCATTTTTCACAACACTGCTGCTTAACCATACTTTTTAACAATCCAAAAAATATCATTATTATGTTTGGCAAATACATGAAATAAGAAAATGTATAGAACAAATATTTTCTGTGCTCTACAAAAAATCAAATTATTATCCAATAATTTTATTTTTTGAGAAGGGCATAGAACGTATGTAATGAAATAAGAAAATGTATAGAACAAATATTTTTAAAAATTATATAATTCCAAATACATGACTTATCTAGACCAGGTAATATACCTATATACCCTCAGGCATCTCCTTGTACTAAATTAGTTGGACAAATGTCATCACAAGCCTGAAGCATGTCGATGGTCAATACCTAACTTGTTAAGGTTGTCCGTCAGGCCCAAGGCATGTACATTATCTAGTCTAGACTTAATTACGAAATACATACATGTCTTTAGTAAATATCATCCTTTCGACCTTCCTAACACATTATGTAACCTCAAGGTATAAATAGTTGGTTTAAGCAGTACTAAGACACACACTCACATAGACACACAGATACGCACACACCAGGACGGCCAGGATATCAATAAAAATACCTGAAACTACAACAGTTGTTCCGACTTCACTACAGTGATCAGTATTCCTACCTTCGATAGATCTTGCTTGTCGAGAAGCATCTTCTCTCGCCCTTGCTATGTCTCTTAATTGTTGTAATGTTAGTCCTCTTCCTTTTTCTAATAACTTCATTCACAGTTCATGAGAGGAACATTTGTTAATTACTTGATCTCTGATTTGTACATCGATAGCATTGTTATTTCCAAATTCACAAGTTTCACTTTTTTGTCTTAACCTAGTTATAAACTGTTCAACAGTTTCATTTTCTTGTTGGCTCATATTTCTGAACTCATTCCTTTCGAATGGGACATTTGCTTGTGGTATGAAATATTTCCTTAAGGCATTTTTAGCCTTAGCGTAATTATTATCACCTTCTCCCATTGGCAAGGTAAAATAAATATCCTGGACTCTAAGTCCCGCCGTGTGTAGCAATAAGGCTTTTCTCTGATCCGGATCTGCGACACCCTTTCCTTTAGCATATAGCGCAAACCCCCGGATCCATCTTCTCCACCTACCCGATACGCTTGCAGCATCACCCACCTCAAAAGGTGGTAAGCCTCCTATCTCTTGCAAGTACACACTACCCATATTTTATACCATTTTAATCCTCGTCGCCATAAATTGTAGTGTCGTTGTAAAGAAGACAAAACACGTCTAACTCTTTTAGACTACATATTTATTCTACTACAGATACACGTGCAGTTCAGTGTATATACTGCGCATGACAAGACAACATCAACATCAGCAGGCATACATCTCTATCTACATCGCACAGCGACACACACACTCACTCTCTATCTCTGACGGCGGGCATACTATAAAATATATTCATGTGCATATACTACAGAAATCATTTTTCATTTAACTCACTTTCTCTCTATAAATTTATTCTCTCCAGCGATAACCCATCAAGTGTCGCCACAATTTTCACAGAAATCATTTTTCATGTAACTCACTTTCTCTCTAGAAAATTTATTCTCTCCAGCGACAACCCTTCAAGTGTCGACACATTCGTAAAGTTTAAATCAGAACATCACTGTATTTAAATTGATTTATTTCTTACTGTACTAAACAAAATTTAAATAAATTTTATAATAACAACAAATATTTTCAACTTTGTGACCGAGTGTTTATCATTTGGCATAAAACAAAGAAATCCCCTTTCCTTTTATCAAATTAGCTCGTTTAGGAATATTGTATAGCAAAAATCGTTTCTTTTTTTTATTTTGATCAAAAAAAAAACATGCAATGAGGTTACTATTTTACAATGAATATAATTTCGACTAGTTATTGATTATCTGATGAGCGTTTCAGAACTCTTTAAAATTGGTATATATCAAAAGAAATGTAGGGAATATTCCAATACTGTATACATGTATTACATTATGAAATGTAGATTATATTGCAAAAGAATAGTTGATGTTTTAAATAAACTTTTCCTTTTCTCTTTGTGTTCTTTTATTTATTGCCTCCTTATACAAAATGATTTATTTTCGGATCTTTATAATAAGTTGATCATTGACTGTCTATACTGTCCGAATGGCAGTATTTAAAAAAAGGTTACATTCTAATACACATAAGAGTTGAGTTGAGTAATGGTGTTTAACGTCCAAGTCAAGAATATTTCACTTGTATCGAGACGTTGCCATCTATAGACGAAAGTGTAGAAATTTTACCTGTGCGTTGCGCTGATGGTATTATACAGCAGGACTCTTTATCGTGCCATGCTTACCGTGACACTGGGGCTTCGGTGGCCGAGAGGTCTAAAGAGCGCGCTTACGGATCACAGCGCCTCTCACCGCCTGGGTTCGAATCCCACTAGGGACAGATCCTAGTGTGAGAAAGTTTGTCAGTTCGCTTGCCAAAGGTCGATGGTTTTCTCCAGGCACTCCGGTTTCCTCCACCGTCCAAGAATTGACCGCCTTAAAATAAGTGAAAGATTTTTGACTGGGGCATAAAACACCATTACTACACTCTACTTCGCTCCTACCGTGACACGAGACCTTGTATATTTTAAGTTCCCATCCGAAAGAACACGACTCATTTCGTAATGCCGAGTGCTTGGCGAAAGAACAGTCACTAACCACAAGTCTTTGATCAGACCCGGTCGGGGTTCAAAGTTCAAACCCACAACCTCCCACTGACGGAGCGAGCACTCACAAAATACTTTTTTTTAACTAATGCCTTATTTAGCATTGACATTTTTCTTTGATCAAATAGTTTAGTTGTGCATTATATGTTGTCTGTCATAAGTATTTAGAATTAAAGAAGTGTATGCATACTTAGGTCATAATTTTTTAAAAATAATTTTTATTTACTAAATCCCTGCAATTTGTTGAGAGTTGAGTAATGGTGTTTAACGTCCCAGTTAAAGAATATTTAACTTATATCGAGACGTAGCCAGCTATAGGCGAAGGTGTAGAAATTTTGCCTGCGCGTAGCGCTAATGGCATTATACAGCAGGGTCCCTTACCGTGACACGAGACCTCGTTTATTTTAAGTTCCCATCCGAAAGAACTTTCATTTCGTAATGCCGATCGCTTGGCAAAAGAACAGTCAATATAGACTTTTAAGTCTTGGATCAGACCCGTTTGGGGTTTAAACCCACGACCTCCCACTCCCTGAAATTTGCGATTAGAGTTTAAAACAAAAGCCAGAAAGTACAATAATTATTGGTATGAGGTCTTTGCGTCCTTAATGATTTTGTAGGAGCTATGGTCTCCGCATTAATTTTAAGTTGTGCATAAATCGATAGAACTGGTGGGTTTGAGATTATCAATGCTATTGGTAGTTTTGGAGATCTTTTTTTGAATGACAGAAAGGTCTAGATGGGGAAAAGTTATTTACGCTTGATACATTAATTCAAACTTCAGCTTTGTTCAAAATTTCATTATTGGGGGTATCTGCCTTTTAAGATTATGCGACACCTATTTTCTCCCCCTGGTGTTCTTGAAATTTCCACCAAATCTTGCAGTTAGATAAATAGGGAAAAGCGTTTTACGCCTGATAAGCTAGTTCAACCTTAATCTTTGTTCAAAAATGC